>KK116138.1:0-22747 GCA_000611955.2 Stegodyphus mimosarum
TTAGGTAGAGGCCAATCTCCGCGAATCGCTCTGTGAGCAAAATTTGATTTAAGTTCTATTTAATTTAATTAAATTTATTTGATTGTTAAGTTCAACCCAAGTGCGGTCTTTTACTTTCTGTATCCCTCCCGAGTTGGGAAGTGTGTAATTAATAGTGATTTAATAAAAGAGGATTTTAAATCCCTTCACGTGCAGTTATTATCCAGCACAGCAGTTACATCAGAACAAAGCTTACGTTTCATCAGCTCACTGTTCCAGTTCAGGACTGAAAACTTGAGAAGAAACACCCTGGTAAATATTTCACAATGTTCTCAAAGAACACACAAAGAATACTCAGTCCTGATAAAAGTTTTATTTTAATTTATACTTTTCTATTTATTCTCATTTTCAACTTGCCGTGAGAATAAGCGCGCGTTTTCAGCTTTATGCTAAATTGAAGTGGAACCAAGGAGTATTTAAACCGGACGTAGAGACCTCTCAGTCTGAGAGAGCTTTTAGTCTCAGACCACGGTCACTCTATTCGACGTTCGCCTGACTAGCTAGCATTTAAATTCTAAGCCATAGCGCTTTTACGTGATTGCTTATTGAAGTAATTCCAAGTGCGTCAGTATTAGTTAAATCTTGCTACGCACCATTTAGTTAGAGGCCAACCTCGCGTTCATAGCTCTGTGAGCAACGACTATTTAATTTCTTTTTAGCTTTAGTTTAAATTTATCTGATTGTTCATTTTAGACCCAAGTGTGGTCTTTTACTTTCTGTATCCCTCCCGAGTTCGGAGGTGGTTGTACATAATTGTGATTTAATAAAAGAGGATTTTAAATCCCTTTCAAGTGCAGTTCTTCTACCACTGAATCACAGTATTCTACCGCAGAACATAGCTGCATTCAGCTCCCTGTTCCAGATCAGGACTTTTAAGCTATCACGAAGATGTTTTCAAAGAATATGCACCGAACACTCAGTCCTGACAAGTTCAGAAAACATTTGATCCTATAGGTTTGTTGAGTCCTGCAATCTTACCGCCTAAACTTTTATTGCAAAAAGCGTGGAATTTAAATCTAAAGTGGGATACTCCCTTACCAGACAACATTCAGATGGATTTTAAAAGATGGTTTGGGGAAATAGCCGGATTAAGAAACATCGAAATCTCACGTTATGTTGAAATAAACGATTCCACCAAGATGCATGTTTTTGTCGATGTATGCAAAGAGGCATATGCCACCTGTATTTTTTCAGAACGAAAACCTCTCAAGGGGTAAATATTTACTTTGTTAGAGCAAAATTCAGAGTTGCGCCTTTGAAAAAAGTAACGATCCCTAGGTTAAAGTTAATGGCTTGTTGCATTGGTACCAGGTTAGCACATTCAGTAAAGTAGGCATTAAGCGGCCATGATATTAAAACAATATTTTGGAGTGACTCTATGATAGCTTTATACTGGTTAAAAGAATATGGTGATTGGACAGTTTTTGTCTCAAACAAAGTAAAGGAAATAAATAATCTCTTTCCAAATAATGAGTGGCGACATGGGCCAGGAAAAATTAATCCCGCGGATCTGATCTCGCGAGGGTATTCGCGTAAAAAATTGTTAGAATCTTGCTGGTGGAAAGGCCCAACATAGTTACAAACACCAGACAACTGGCCTAATAGCGAGATACTGATGACTGAAACACCCGAAATAACTCTTGAAAGGAGAAAGGTTAGGCTATGTAATGTTAATTTGTCAGAAGTAAAAATCTCCTGGTATGCCTTTAAATTCTCAAATTTCCATTCGATAATTAGAATGGTTGCGTGGATTCTAAGATTTATTAATAATACAAGATCGCGTTCCGATAGTAGACAGGGGGGACAACTTTTAATGCAGGAGATTGAAAATGCTGAAATGCTGCTTATTCGATATGTTCAAGCTCTATTTTTTCCAGTTGAAAGCTTTATTCGAAACTTGTGCGTTTTCAAAGATGTGAACGGAATTATCCGAGTTAAAACTCGAATTACTGAACGCATAGATAAGCCTTACTTCATTTCACCGGTGCTTCTTCCTGATAAATGTATCTCTACTCAGAGACTGATTGAATATTTTCACCGAGAAAACTGTCATGCTGGAACCCAGATATTACTAAGTATATTGCGTGAAAAGTACTGGATTAGAAGAGGAAGACCTAGAGTGATATATACTGACAACGGTACAAACTTTAGGGGAGCTTACAATAATTTGTTAGAAATTGATTGGAGTAAAGTAACTCGACAGACAGAAATATAGAAGATCGAATGGAAATTCATTCCCCCCACTGCTGCCTGGTGGGGCGGGTGGTGGGAAAGACTTGTTCGAGTAGTCAAAGAACTCCTTAGAAGAACATTGGACAAAGCTGTTCTTACCTATGAAGAACTGGAAACAGCTATGTTCGAATGTGAAAGGGTAGTAAATTCGCGACCCTTAACATATTTGTCCGAAGATTCAGAAGACTTGGTTCCACTTACACCAGCTACGTTTTCGACAGATAGATCCAATTTAGATGTAACTGACATAGACGCAGTGGACACAGGTCATCTTAGAAAAAGAATCAGATTTCGTGCGAAATTAATGGAAGACCTCCGAGTACGTTTTCGAAAAGAATACTTGGGATTACTTATTCACAAACGACAGCAAAATTCACAGTTTCCAAATATTCGAGTAAATAACGTTGTTTTGGTAAGAGATGACATAAAAAAAAAGATTGAATTGGCCGTTAGCTAGGGTTACAGAACTGATTCCCGGATAAGATGGTAAAGTGAGAACAGTTAGATTAAGAACGCAATCTAACAATTTGATACGTCCGATACAACGAGTATTTCCTCTAGAAGTTCAAGATGATGAGTTGTCAAGTTCACGTCATTTAAGTGATCCTCAAAACCACCAATCGCCTGTAAAGTCTTCAGTTTCTAGTATGGGAAACAATTTGTGTACCTCTTATCATTCAGAAGTTTTTGAATCGTACCAATCTTCGGATCCCATTGACGTTTCCGATGCATGTGACAGTCCTAAGACTATAAAGACACGATCTGGTAGAACTGTTAAGATGCCACTTAGGCTGAACTTGACAAACTTGAATGTTTTGAGTAGCTGTCCAGCAACTCAAAGGGGGGAGGATGTTGGGAATGGCATCACTATGCCACCCAATCAAAAGACAGATGGGGGACTGACGTCATAGGACGCCAGAGAACGAGAAGAGAGCTTTTCGCGAGAACGATGACGTTTGCACTCTGTAGTTAGATAGATATTTTTCTTTCATTTATTATTGTGTGTATGTGTAAATAAATATTTTTATTAGGTTTAAAGATTTCGAGTGCTCTATTTATACTAAGATAGCTGTTAAATTCATCGGGTAGATGACTTACGAATCCTTTTCTGAGCTAGCCATGAGATCGAAAGCTCATTAGGCAACAGCTTGAGATGTATGCCAAGCAGATACTCGGGTACCGAGCCAAATTGTTGATCACAAAAATTTATGCTAAATTATTGCTTCTTCAATAATGAGGTATTTATTTAGTGAAATTAAGAATCGGGACTCTCCACATGTTTTATTACAGGGGAAAATCAAATGCGCATGCGTAAACATATAAAACAAAAGCGCTTGTTGGTGGTTTTGAAGTCCAGATTTTAGATCATTCCGGATATTGGACGTCCGGTTCTCTGACTTTGTACTGTATTTGATTGCTAAAAATAAAAAGCCATATACCATTTAGAGAAGATCATCTATTATCGGCTACTATTAAAATGGTAGAAATACTTTAGAAGTATCTAGAAGCAGTAGGTAAACACTTATTGCGATGAAGCAGAGCTGATTACACTGGGAAAGCTGACTAGTCTTACTAGCACTCTATTATGTAACAGTGGCACTAGTATCAGCACCACTAGTAACAGTGGTGCCACCTTATTCTCGGCAGACTTGTCTGGCACAGTTCGTTACATGGTGTGCCTTTGTGGCACCGAAGTGTTTCTATAAACTCATGCATCTGAATAAAATTTTGTGACCCCAACATTTCACTTTGTGACCCCATTTGGGGTCGCGACCCACAGTTTACGAAATGCTGGACTAGAGTAAAACAGAATTTTTATTTAAGCAGCATAACATTAATCTAAACATATAGTTAAGTAAAATAATATAAATCTGGGAATTTTTATTAATTGTGAAAACCAATAATATTTTTTTAAGAAGAAGAAAGTTAGAAAAGGGAGTTATTGGTGTTATATTTAACCCTTATACTTGTAAGGAAATAAAAAATCGTAAAAAAGAGGCAGTGCAGTAGTATTTAACCTTCACAACTATTCTGCATGTGCCGAAGGAGAGGTATCCGCTTATGGGAAGTACATTTGACGCGAACGAAGCTCTTCTTGTTATCCCTGAATAATTGATGTGTATGATTTTCTGTTTGCCAGGTGAACATAAAAAGCTGAACATAGAGTTGAGCTCTAGATGTAAGACGGATGATTATCAATCTTAAACAATAGCATATCAGAGGCAAATCTGACTTGGAATACTGAGATAAAGGAGTGTGAAAGTTTAAGTCCAGTCATGTAACTGCTGTTCCTGTGCTGAATGGTTGAATTGTGCAGAATAGTTGAGCTAAAACAGTGATTCTCAAACTCCTTTCCTTGTGGAGCCTTTTTTAGAAACAATTTCCGTGGCAGAGCACTTTAGGCCTAACCTGTGTCTCATAAGTTAATGTTGAGGAATAATGATATGCAACTAGTGAGAGAGAAGGGAGTGTAAAGTAATAAGCTATCTAAACACCTGCATAATGTCTATGCAATGAATTAAAATTTATCATACTATTTTAATTTAAGTTATTACCAATATGTAAGCTATGGCCAAAATTTGGTCATGCACAAAAGATCATTCATAACTTAATACATCAAACCATTTGTGTAATAAGATTTTGCCTTATCGGTGACAGTAATAAAAGGGTCCATAGAATAAATGAAATTCTTTCAATTTAATTCTTTGTACTTCAAAATTTTATTATTCATTATAGCCAAATTCAGTTCAATTTTGCTAAATGTTATGCAACAGCATTCCAAAATAAGATATAACATACAAGCATTAATGAGCCTCATTTTAATGTGTTTCTATAATTTTCTTATTTTAGGTTCAAACATTGATAACAATAGAATAGTTCTATATTTTGTTTGATACCTGTAGAAATGTTAAATTTAATTTCACAGTGATATGTAGTTCAGAAAGGCAATACTAATTTCGTTTCTTCAGATAAGATTCTGAAATCATTTTATAAATGCAGCTTATATTCTAATAAACTGTGGTGTTAAAATTATGTTCTATCAAAACTGCTGTTACTTGTGTACCATTAAATATAAGTTTCCTGCCAGCAGTTGAATGTACAAGTGGATAAAGGTTTTATAAAGCCAAAATGTAACAATTTAATGTTAAAGTTGGAATTTAATGCAGAAGCCTCAATAGCTTTTCGCACCATATATTTTTGGTACTTTCCGACTATGTATACTTCTAACAAAACGTTACAAACTTGGTGCCAACTTTGGAGAGAAATGTTTGTTTGGGTATCATATCTATTTCAACAATACATCCAGGGCGACCCTTTTTTTTTCTTGTTGTTTACGTTATTTTCTGCATATAGGACACACACTTTTCATTTTTCGAACTGGATAAACTTAATAACGTGCATGACCTTAGCACCAAAATTTTAAATAAAAAGGAAAAAAGTACATAATATCTTTATTGTAAGCCATATTATGCTCTATGCCTGCAGATTGCTAATACTTCCCCAAAGACAATGAAAATTGCAGCATGCAATCTACCACTAAGCCAAAACACTGAAATTTCCATTTTGGAATCCATTTCATAATCTATAGTCTCACTGCCAAAATGTTAAAGGGAGAGGCTGCTATGCAAATATCAGTTGACACACAAATACTTTTTGTCAACATGGAGGCAGACAATCACAAGATTCTTAGAAAATGATTTTATATATATTAGCAATAAAGTGTTCTTAGATTTATGTGTAGCCTTATTCTGATTGCAAATTATTTTATATGCATAGGGATAAGAAGTTGGGATGATTTCATACATACCATTTAATTCTGAGCTTCATTACTGCTGGACAACATGTATTCTTTGTTTTTCGTGTTGTATAGGAAGCTGTATTTTGCCTACTAGTACTGTGCTTGCACCGAAGGGAAAGTTCTAGATACTTTCCGAGTGATCAAATTTTCATTGCACAAAATGTGAACCCAATCCTGTAACACATATTTATTATTATGTTAAAAATGCACAAGTCATAACTATTAAGAAACAAGGTGAAGTTATATAAAAACTGTTAGGTAGATTTCTCGCATGTGTAAAATTAACAGTAAGAATATTATGTGATTATAATTTATTACAAAAGAAACTGAGGAATAATTTTACAGCTGTTTTCAGAATGTTTACTTGGAAAATATAATACTATGGCGATAGCTTCAGTTAGTTCATTTCAACCTTATATTACTGCTAGTTTATGCTATCACTAATTTACAAAATTAAATATAAAAACACTAATTTGAAAATTTTAACATAAATGGCTAGCAAGCAATGGAGAAATGTATATTTCTGCCTATTAAGTGCATTTTCTGTGTTCAGTAGTTCGTGTCAACCTCAAATTATAATTTCATAACTTTTAAATATTGAAATAAAGTAAAACTGCTTGTCATTACCTCAGCAGTTTTTCATCTACAACTTCTTTTATGTGAATACACTTTCCCTCAATACTATATGAAAATGTATCCGGCAGTTTTGGTAAAGCAGCATCCATTTTCACGTATGATATATAAACTTCAATTTATATACGACAGAAACCATTACAGCTTTTCAAATAACTAGTTTTACAGACACGATTTAACATACAGAACAACAACAAAATTGTCGATTTACAAGTTAAAGCAAGAGAGCCCGAGATAACGAACAGTATGACTAGTCGAACTTTCTGTGCCGTCATGAGAGACTTAACAGGGCTTAGTGGAGCTATTTAATTAAAGAAATATTGAGATCTAAAACATGGCCTAAATCAGGCCTCTTAAGCAGTAGAACTACCACAATACTACCTGAAATAACTTTAAATAGAATAAACAACTAAAATATGAACTTGAAGTCTAGGAGCTGGTGAGATTTACCAGCTACACCAACAAAAGCACATTATTACATACTTTGTAAGATATAACACATGTTACTTACATGCATAAAAATATGTTACTTACATATACAAATAAATAAAATAACAGAATATCATAAACACTATAGTTTTTCTTAAAACACACAGGGAAATATTAAACACAATCAATATATAAATTCATTTCATTTACAGATACATATTTTATGAAATTTGACAATTTCAATTTAGTCACTGTATTTTTACTTAGAGCCTTTAGAGTACTAAATTTAGCAATATCTGGAATAAATCTTAGAACAATATTTTTCATAGAAGAGCATCTAAACAACAAGTGCTCAATATCGACATTACTCATGGCACATGGACAGGCACAATTTTTAATCGAATAAAAAGGAAAGTGTCCACGATTAGTTAAAGCTTGGTTTAGATACTTATCACTTAGGCATCTTCTCTCACTTACAATTGAGATTAAATTATATGTGAATCTTCCTTTAGAATCTTGGCCGTTCCACTTTGCTTGCCATAGAGTCAAACTTTTTCTTTTCAACAAGGATTTCAAACTGCCAAAGGAAGTTTTTACTTCAAAATCAATAATTTGATTTTCAGTGGCAGCCTTTGCCAATGTATCTGCTAACTCGTTACCAGTCTAAGGTGTATTATCAGGAGATGACGTATCTCTTTAAACTGACCAATAGCAATTCGTCTGAAACACAGCTGGGGGTACGGCGAGTACGTTTTAGGAACATGCGTTTAGGGTTCCCAAAAAATGCAAGGGAAGGCATGGTGCCATATTTGGCACGAAATCGCTCATTTGGTGACAAAATCAGCGATATGCCATGGACGGAGAGAGAATATTCTAGAACAAATTCTTAACGGTTTACCTCAGAATATTCTTGAAAGCTGGTCAAAAGCTATATAAACCCTGCCTGTACGAGGAGTAGCAGTGAATCGTTGAGTTTTATCTTGAGTGTGTTGAGCTCCAAGAGCAATCGACTGTGTTGCTGATTGTTTCAGCGTGGCATAAAAAAAAATTGTTGGTGGTTTTAAGGTCTGGATTTTGGATCATTCCGGATATTGGACATCCGGATCTCGAACTTTGTACTGTACTATTAGCACATACAGATTATCGCCATACAGTGTGATTTAGCACCAAAAATGCATCAGTATGATGTCACAACACAACTATAAGAATTTTACGTAGGTTTTATGTAAACCCAACTTAATCTTCATAAGCCAGTATAATTTTTGTAAAGCAGGATATAAGTTCTGCTTTTACATCACATTTTGAGAAAATGATTAATATTTGAGGCCTCCTTTGATGAGAAAGCATGCAGTTGGATAGTTTCTAAAATTTCAGGACTTCTGGCATTAAAAAAGGTGCAATGTGAGATTTTGAAAGCAGATAAACAATGGTAATGCAGTATGAAAATAATAATCAATTTAAGTTTTTATACCATAATTTGTATCTGTTTATGTAAATTACGATCTATATTATTAAAATGCTGCTGGAATGCCTGGTGCAAGCTTACCAACATGTCTGTCAGCTTTCATGCTTATGAAATACATACACTTTTATGTCTGAAATGTATTTGACTCCCCATGGAAATCTAAAATAATTTAAAATGTAGGCATTTGATATTTGAGTTGGTAACACATAAGTTGACCATTTTGATAATTTTAAATCAAAAATTTCTTCCACTGACTGCTCGACCCTAAATTACAATTTTTATACGCTCGACTATCCGAAATTTTGGAGTATCTAAAATTCGACATTTCCTGAGCTTTTACTGTACACATATGTTTAATGCATCGTAATTTTTATTTAATAAATAAAATTTATACCTTCAGTTGCTCAAGTAATTGCATGTGTCTATATTTATATATATACACTTGTAGCATTCATTATTTTAATTAACCAAATTATTTTTAGTTTGAACTTTCCTATCGATATCTCAAAGTTTCAGTTGCTGCCCGAATTTAGCGCGAGCGAGATATTTATGCAAATCGCATATATCTGTTAGCAGTTTAAAAGGCAGGAGTTAACGAGAGGAAAAACAGAGCCTTGGATTTATCGCCATAAGGCTGTGCGCGCAAAGATATCCTCTGCGTACTGAAAGTTCGCCTTCATAGGCATTTGCAATCACCAGTGTTTGCTAGTGAAATTCGCATTATTGCATTTCACTAAGAGTTAAGCTTCCCTCGCCGTCCTACTTAAGATTTAGTTAGGTATTTGAATTTGTTAACACACTTATTTCATATTATTTAGTTCAGCCCAAGTAGTGGCTTACTCTCGAGTTGGAGAGTTGTAATTATTTGAATTAAAGGGTCACTTTTAAACCCTCCTTTCTGACTTTGTAGTTCTTCAACACTAAAGGACATAGCCTAGATTTGCTCACTGTCCTCCACATAAGGTTTCACAGCGTATGCTCACAAAGAAAGTCAAGAGATTGAAGGAGAAGCCTTATACTAGCGCCCGAACAGCTAAAATGATGGAAGGAAGTTGGAATATGCCAAGTACATCCCAAAATCCAGCTGCAATGCCTGATGGATTTGGATTCATAGTGGAAACCATCAGAGCAGCCATGAAGCCGGTAGTAGTTTTTGATGCCAGAGGACCTGTGAACACATTCCTGGAAAAGTTAGAAGCGCATTTTTTGCTGTATCCAGTTCCGGAACATCAGAAGGTCATATTAGCGACAGGAGCATTGAGGGGCCAAGCGTCGAACTGGT
The DNA here is from genome assembly GCA_000611955.2 of Stegodyphus mimosarum. Taxonomy (NCBI): domain Eukaryota; kingdom Metazoa; phylum Arthropoda; class Arachnida; order Araneae; family Eresidae; genus Stegodyphus; species Stegodyphus mimosarum. The sequence goes on from KK116138.1 coordinate 9,880, forward strand.
ATAAGTGCATCGGAAAATGTCTGCTGGGAGAACCAGGAACACCGACTTACACGTACGAAAATTTCAAACTAGCAATTTTGAGAGCGTTTCCTGTTGTTAAGGACCGTGCCAAACTCGAAGCTGAATTGTTTAGCAAGTACCAACAGCGGGTGGACGAATTATCGGAATTTATTTTGAGAAAAACACAAGTCTTTAAATTATTGTATGGCACGAGGCCGGACCCGGAGATTATCCAGATAATCTTGCCCAGATTGTTACCATCTATACAAGATTTTATGGAGCTAAGAAATCCCTCGACGCTGGACAAGATGTTTGAACTCGCGGTGCAATTCGAGAGCCGGCGAGCGGCCGAAAATCAACGAAGGCAACAGTATGAACAGCGGCTGCAGGGGAACCAGAATGCCGAAGGAAGAAACAGACGATGGCCGAGAACTACTGGTACCAGTCAAAATGCGAGCGGTCAACCGCGCCAAGTACAGCGCCAACAAAATAATCCCAACTACGGAAGAAAATCATTCTCCCCAGACAGAAGCCGGCAACAGAAGAAAACACCCGCAAAGCATTTAAAATGCTAAGGAATATTGCGAGGAAGAGGGTGCAATGTTCCGAGGAGAAGAATAATCCCTCTGAGGTACATCTCTACACGGTCATGGTGCGAAATATTGAATTACCGAGACTGCAGTTACTAATTAACAACGTACCCGCTACATCTCTTTTAGATACCGGCGCTCAAGGAAGCTGTTTAGCAGAAGAGTTTTTTAAGAAGCACTTTCGTAGATATCGTCTGCATAGCGTCGAAGGATTGAAGGTGGTAGCAGCCCAAGGAAAAACGTGTCAATGCGTGGGAAAAATCGAGCTGTACATCAAAATCGGCGAAGAACAAAAAAATTATGTTTCTTGTAGTGAAGAACCTCCAAGCATCAGTTATTTTAGGAACAGATTTCTTTTCAGCTGTGGATGCGAAAATCGATTTTGAAAACTCCACCTTGCAAGTAACCATGGACCCAGTGAAAAAGAAATCAACACCTCCCCCTGAAGTGGATTTAAGCCATCTAACGCCCGAAGAACAGGACAAATTTCGGGAATTGGTAAGTTATTTTGCTGATTTATTTGATGATATTCCTGGATTCACACAGATCGTAGCACACGAAATTAAATTAACTACGGATGAACCTATACGTCAGCGTCCTTACAAGTACGATAAAGTTAAAGAAGAAATAATAAAATACCATATTGATGAAATGTTAAAAAACAAAATAATAACTCCTATTTCGAGTGCATATGCGAGTCCGGTGGTTTTATGTAAGAAAAATAATGATTTGCCGTTAACTGATCCATTAAGGTACAGGTTCGCTATTGACTACAGAAAGCTTAATAGTATAACAAAATTTCCAACTTACCCACTTCCGGTAATTGATGAAATTCTAAGAAGTATTAAATCAACAAAATACATAACCACGCTAGATTTGACATCAGGATATTTTCAGATAAGCATAAAGCCGGAAGATGTTCACAAAACAGCATTCATAACAAAATACGGTACATATGGCTTTTTGCGTATGCCTTTTGGATTGTCGGGAGCCCCGGCCACGTTTCAGAGGTGCATGGACAAAATTTTAAGGCCGGTAATAGGAAAAAGTACATTTATTTATCTTGACGATATAATTGTTACTTCAGAGTCGCTGGAAGAACATATTAAAGACCTTCGAGAAGTCTTTACTCTTTTGAAAGATGCAGGACTTAAAGTGAACATTAAGAAATGTAAATTCGCGGCAAAAGAACTCAAATATTTAGGGTACAAAATTTCTCAAAGGGGGATCGAAACAGATAAATCTAAAGTTATAGCAGTGAAAAATTACCCAATTCCGAATACAGCCAAAAAGTTAGCGACTTTCTTGGGTATGTGCTCATATTATAGAATTTTTATTAAAAATTTCGCAGAAATTGCTGAACCATTGTTAAAGTTGAGAAGGAAAAGAGTTCGTTTTGCGTGGTCTTCAGAAGCAAACGCCGCGTTTGAGAAGTTAAAAGAATCTTTAATTAATGCACCGGTTCTAAAGTTCCCAGAGAAAGACAAGGGTCTAGAAATTTATGCAGACGCATCAGATTACGCAATCGGAGCCGTGTTAACACAAAATAGAAAAGCGATTGCCTTTTTTAGTCGTACATTGAATGATACGCAAAGAAATTATTCGGCAACGGAGCGTGAAACTTTAGCAGTGCTCGCAGCTGTTCAAAAATTTTGTGTATATTTTGGGAGTTCTCCCGTAACAGTATATTCAGATCATGCGGCAGTTACCAGATTATTTTCAGGAAAGAATCTTTCGCCACGCTTAATTCGGTGGACCCTAAAGTTGCAAGAATTTAATCTCATTATCAAACACACACCGGGAAAAGACAATGTAGTGGCCGACGCATTATCTAGAATAAAGTTAGACGAGAACGGCGAGAAAGTAAAAATAGCGATGCTTCAGGCAAAGGTCATTGACTCTCGAGAGACTGTAATAGAAGAAATTGCTAGGGATCCCGAATTCGGAAATATTTATAATTATTTAAAAGACCCAGATAACTTCCAGCATATAGACATTAATGCAATACGAAGCAGAGCACAGAACTATGAAATCATTGATGGTCTCTTATTTTATACTAAAGTTACGAATCAAAATAGTGAATACAGACCAGTCATCCCGGCCAAATTAATTTTAAGTATCTTGCAAGAGCTCCACGATTCGCCTGTCTCGGGCCATTTTGGAATTAGAAAAACAATACAACGCGTACGCGAGGCGGTATATTTTCCGCAATTACAAAAGATAGTTAAAAATTACTGCCAGACTTGTCACACGTGTCAGATAAATAATGACGTAAATTTCCGCCCGGCCGGGTTATTAACTAGTATTGAGTCTAGGTTCCCCAATGAAATAATTGGTATTGACCTCTTAGGCCCCTACCCCAGGAGTCATGTAAATAAGGCACGATTTTTATTAGTCATTGTGGATCATTTCAGTAAATGGGTTGAGTTGATACCACTTAAGCGGGCTTCAGCAAAAGTCGTTGCAGATTCGTTTTTGAACAAATATATTTTAAGATATGGATGTCCAGCGAGGGTGATTAGCGATAATGGTCCCCAGTTTGTAAGCAGTACATTTAAAATGATGTGTGACAAGTTGGGCATTAAGCATATGAAAATGGTACCCTACCGCCCACAATCAAATATAGCGGAACGGGTAAATAAGAATATTGTAAAATTGATTAGAAATTATGTGCAAAAGCACCATTCTAACTGGGATGACTGCGTCGAAGAATTTGCATTCGCCCTCAGAACGGCTAAGCACGAGACAACGAAGAAATCCCCCGCCGAATTGTTTTTGGGCAGGAAGATAATGACCCCCTTAGATAAATTATTTTATGTGAAAGATAGAGCGCCGGAATTTCAAATGGGTGAAATAGAAAAAATGTTGAAGGAGGCAGAAAAGTGCTCCCGGGAAGCGCAAAAGAAACAAAAGATTTACTACGATTCAAAAAGAAGAACCGTAGAATATAAAGTGGGGGAGGAGGTGTTGAAACAAGCCCACGCACTTTCATGCGCAGCAAAAGATAAGGTCGCAAAATTTTGCCCAAGATGGCATGGTCCTTTTGAAATTACAAGAATAGTTGAATGCCGTGCATATTTAAAGAATGAGAAGGGCGAAGAGACTGTGGCAAATTTCGATCAAATTAAACATTATTATCGAAGAGCTAATAATAATATTTTGAAAGACATGTTGCAGGGTCCAGCCTCACAGAATTTTTCTAAGATTCAAGAGCCCCAACCAGGTCCCTCAAAAACAAGAGAACCCAGTTTGAAAAGGAGGTTACCAGAAGAGAGGAAGCCGCAGCCGAAGAAAAGACCACCCCAAAAAGAAAAAAGGACAAACGCTAAGCAACAGTCTCAGCAACCAAAGCGTCTAAGGAAGGAACGTCCAAATGAAAACACTATGAAAGCTCCACCACTACGGAGGGAACAGAACGGCGAGAAGCGAGCCGCCGAAGGTGCCAACCCACAACGAAGGAGCCTACGAGTGCAGGAGAAGGAACGAGCCAGTCTGGAGAGGGAGCAAAGACTTCAGCACAAACGGAAAGCGCCACCCACCATTCGTCCCAACAAGGTGTTTCTGGAGGAAAGAAGATCGACCAAACGAAAGGCAGCCCCAGAGTTTCAATCTAGGAGTAACAAGCAAAGAATAGCCCAAGCCACAGTATATCCAACCTTTCAGGAATGGACAAAAAAACGCCTAAAAGACTGGCAGAAAGATAAGTAGATTCTTTATTTTCTTTTAAAATTCACACAGTTATGTTTCTGATTTAAGTGCAAGTTGCAGATTTAAAAGGGAAGTTACCCGAGTCAAAAGCCGGTTGCCGAAAGCGTAAAGGACACGCTTGAAGGAACAACTTAATTATGCAGCGGAAGAAATTCGAGAGTTCAGTTGAAAAACTGTGAGACTTCGTGAAATGTTCTTTGTAATCCAGAACATGGGATTCATCGATTTTAGTCAAAAGACTCTCTGTAAATAGGAAATTGAATTGTGTTAATTAAAAGCAACTAGTACGTAAGTTGTATAGCAAAACTGTTGTATTATATTTTTCTATGTATAAATAATGAATGCATTTAATGTAAAACTGTTTTCTATGTAATGCATGATTTGTTGTAAGCCTTAAGCACTGGTTTTGTTTATATCGAATATTTTGGAAAAGCGTAAAGGATACGCAAGTTAAAATTAAAATGTAATGTAAAAGCGTAAAGCGCGCTAAATTAGAAAGTGAATATATAAGTGTTATTTAACGCAATGAGCATTTAAAGAAAATTTGAATTGAAGATTGAAAGAATGAATTATATGTATGAAATGCAATTGAAATGTTTGAATGTTGTACGTAGTGTTCTCTGGTTTCACACAAAAGTTTAAAGTTCATTTCATGTTAGAACCTCAGGGCATTTCAGATTTGTTTTAGGGGAAGTCTGAGGTCTTGAAAGTCGAAGAATTAACCCCAATAGAATTGAAGTCAGGTGGTAGTTGTGAACACTTGACAAAGTAAAACTGCGTGTTTTTCACAAACACCACATTTGGCCAGAGAACAAGGGGGAAGTTTTAAAAATGAATGAGTGTAAAATGAATGCGTTTGGCGAAAAGCGCTAATAGAAATTAAAAAACGCGAATACCTAAAGCGCGAATAAAAGTCATTACGGAAAGCATCAGAGGAAGGGAATGTTGTACTTTTCAGGTGAAATGTACTTATAACATGAAATTAAAATTTATTTCCTTCCAGATTGGAAGGAACCAGATAGTATCCAGCCAAATTCCTGATGGATCTTTTTGATGTGAAGACGGAAAAAGATATTCTATGTTAAAATATCTAAGACACAAACAGAGAGTTAAACTAAATTTAAAACTTACAATTGTAAAGGATGGCGAATAGGAAGGAAAATTTAGATTTAGAATTTAGCATCTTCACTAAAAGCCGATTTTAGGCTACTTAGTTTCAGACTACTAAATTCTGGGAGCAACTATGTAGCATTCATTATTTTAATTAACCAAATTATTTTTAGTTTGAACTTTCCTATCGAATTCTCAAAGTTTCAGTTGCTGCCCGAATTTAGCGCGAGTGAGATATTTATGCAAATCGCATATATCTGTTAGCAGTTAAAAGGCAGGAGTTAACGAGGGGAAAGACAGAGCCTTGGATTTATCGCCGTAAGGCTGTGCGCGCAAAGATTTCCTCTGTCTACTGAAAGTTCGCCTTCATAGGCAATTTGCAATTACCAGTGTTTGCTAGTGAAATTCGCATAATTGCATTTCACTAAGAGTTAAGCTTCCCTCGCCGTCCTACTTAGAATTAAGTTAGGGATTTGAATTTGTTAACACACCTTATTTTCATATTATTTTAGTTCAGCCCAAGTAGTGGCTTACTCTCAATTGGAAGAGTTGTAAATATTTGAATTAAAGGGTCACTTTTAAACCCTCCTTCTGACTTTGTAGTTCTTCAACACTAAAGGACATAGCCTAGATTTGCTCACTGTCCTCCACATAGGGTTTCACAGCGTATGTTCACAAAGAAAGTCAAGAGATTGAAGGAGAAACCTTATACACTCACTTCCAAAAGTTAAGCACGAAGATATAAAATGCAAAAAAATCAACAAATACTGCTTTGATCGAAACAAGATTTGGCAGGAAAGTAGCATATATATTTATGCATAAAACAAAGTTCATAATTATACACAGAATTGAAAACAATATTAAATTTTTGTAAGTTATCAGATAATGCCAAACTGGAGACTTAAACAGAATTATGTATAAAGTGAAAATAAACAGCATAAATTGAAAAAAAGGACATTAATAGGGTATGTGATCCCCCCCTCATCTGTATACAAAGTTTACACCTTGTGACCATGTCTTCACAATTAGGTGGTCAACCACCGCAGAATTAAGCAATCGCCATTCTTCTTGTAGAGCAGTTTCCAGCTCAATAAGAGTGGTTGGAGGTGGAGAACGTGAAGATACAGCACGGCCGAGAGCATCCCAGAGATTTTCAATGGGATTAAGGTCGGCCGAATATCCTGGTCACGCCATACGCACAATCCCTTCACTTTCCAGGCAGTCACTGATGATGTCCGCTCTATGGGGATGTGCGTTATCGTCCATTAAAACAAAAGTAGGGCCAACTGCTGCAGCTTACAATCTCACAATGGGTTCAAGGACTTCATCTCGATACCGGACAGCCATCAAAGAGCCCCGTTTAAAGATGTGCAGGTCGGTGCGGTATCCTATTGAAATCCCTGCCCACACCATAATGCTTCCGCCTCGGAATGCGTGATGTTCGGTGATGTTTTGGGACTGATTGCGTGTTTGTTGTTCACACCAAATCGTTATATGCTTGTCATCTGGATCCAGAGCAAATCTTGACTCATCAGTAAACATGACATTGCCCCAGTCACACATATTCCAAGTGACATGTCCTCGGACCACTGTAATCGTGCCCTCTTGATTTGACTGGTAGAGGAACACAAACTCAAGGTACCCGAGCGTACAGTCCACTCATATGTAATCTTCGGCTTACGGTAGAATACAGATGCTGCAGATATGGCTGTAACTATAGATGTCACACGCATGGAGGTCGCTCTGCGATTCTGCTTGGCTACAATAGCAATATATCCCTCCTCTGCAGGGGTGGTAACCCTTGGGCAACTGCCTACGGGCCTTTGGACAACTGTCTGTGTGATTTGGAATTGTTTCCATAAACGTGAAATTACAGAATGATGAACGCCGAAGAAAAGAGCAACATCTGTGATCGACTGTTCTGCTTCAATGCGCTCCACAGCATGCCAGCGCTCAGAATCTTCCATTCGTCTTCTGGAAGTCACAGAAACACGTATGTCTTGAAAACAAATTGTACGAAAGTTTTAACACCTTCTATCAGCACTTACAATCAACTTCTGTAACCCTTCATAAAGCTGGCTTCTTATAAGACTGCCTTTTTGCATATTTCTTGACATGAAAGCGCGACTGGCTGTTACTTGACATATTTGCATACTTCCATCTACCTCTGCAGCGAATTGCATGCTCTTCAATTCTGACAGGCTTCCGGAAATCAACATTTTGCTCTCCATGCTTAACTTTTGGAAGTAAGTGTATATTTATAAATAGAGAGTAAATATTGATTAAGCTTAAATTAAAACTAAATGGAGAAAAAAATTTTTTTTAGAAAACAGACAAAAAAATTTGTGTACATTATAATTTTTAAAAATACTAGAGTTAAATACAATGTTGTATTAAGTTAAAAGACTGCATTTGATACTGTTTGCCAACATCTTCAAAAAATCAGTATTTATGGCAAATACTGATAGTTCTTTGATGATTTTAGAAAAGATTACCAACTTGTATCAAAGAAATAACTCTGGGTTTACTACAGCAGATAATCCATTGGCAAAATGCACTTTTTCTTCATGAAGCTTGCCAGAGGGATTGATTTTAGCAGTGCATGTTTAAATTAGCAGATGATACATGATACTAAACATATATATGTCATATTTGGCTTGTTAAATATGCTATTTAAAGCATAGCAGTATTTGAATGTCAATCATTCACCATTTCAGATGCTACATGATAGTCTACATTATCTACGTTACTCGATAAAATATCAGTCTCATAACTTAATTGTAATTTTGTCCTGGAATTATAAATTAACTTATTATTCCGGGATTATTATACATTTTTTAAGAGAAAGTTTGGTTTTAGTGAGCCAAGTGTCTTCCTTCAAGAGTAGAAGTTACTATCAAGTTTGTTTGTGAAGGTGGCCAGATTTTGAATTTTGAGATCTCTGTGAAGTTGTTCACTATGAACAAACCAAGAGGCTCTTGTGATTTCATGCAGATAATTGTTCTGGAAGGTTTAGAAATTGCTTATGTCAGTGTTGGAGGCTGTGCTATAGGCAGGGGAGACATATGTGAGGTTAGGTTGCAGAATGGAGATGTAAATACGTTTTTTGTATGTTAAATCAAGTGGGGACGAGACGTTAATAAGTCAAGTTTCCTGGAAACTCCGATAGCCTTTCCAAGAGCCACTGGTATATCTTTATTTTCCGGGAGCGATCTTTTGAAACGGACTCCTAAATATGTGGCTTGATTTACTCTGGGGAATTTTTTCATTAAATAGGGTAATATCAATGTCAACATTTTTTCTTCTATGAGTCCTATGAGAAGAAGTTTCAATTTGTATGCGTTTATTGATTTCCTCTATTTCTGGACAACATTCCTCAATCTTGTGTGAATGTATGGATCCTTGTGATGACATGTGTGGGATTTTAAGACAGCCTGAGAGAATTGTGGTGTCTGCGTAACAGGCAGTGACACAGTATGAGTTGTCAAGCATGGGAAAAATCTTTTATATATATTAGAGAACTGTTCCAACAATACTACCCTGTGGGGTGTCACTTTCAATTAAGGTGTTCTCCCTGTCTTACACAGAAGCAACAGTTATTAAGAAAGGAATGCAGGATCTTAACCATTTCCCCAGGTGAAACAAGCTTGTAAGTGAGGCCGTTATGCCAGATGCGGTCAAATGCTTTTGCCATGGCTAGTATAAGAAAAGCAGTTGTTTGGTGCTTGTGTACAGCAGCGCTCACTAATTCCACAATCCTAACTAGCTGCATAGTTGTGGATAACCCCTTCTGAAAACCAAATTGTTGGTTTGGGAGGGTACTCAGACAAGCTGAAATCTTTAGGATTATCCTCTCAAGAATTTTACCCAAAGCAGCAGGCTGACAGGATGAAATCCATCCATTTTGGTGTTATCCTTCCCCAGCCTGGGAATGAGGATTACCGTTGCCTGCTTCCACTCCATCGGGAAATAGCTTAAGCAAACATGCTACAGAATTTGTGTATAATTTCATTGGGAAACTGCTTATCATTGTATTATAGATTTTATCTTTGCCTGCGCCTTTCCTGTAGTGAAGTTTAGAAATGAGAGTTGATTTCAAGTAGGGAGGTGAAGACGGGGAGGTTTGTAACATTGGATTGACTCAGCCAGTTATCAACAAAAATGTTGATGGAGTTTATAAAATTTGTGTCCAAGGGGCTCTATTAAGTGTGAATTACTTAGTAAAGTGTTTGGCAAACACATCTGCTTTTTCCTTGTTGCTATAAATGTACCCAGAGTTGGCCTGAAGTGGCTTGTTGCTAGTTCTGTTTGCTTTGAGAATCTAAAGGGATTTCCAAAATTCCTCATCTTCTGCATTAAGTTTTTCTGTTTTGTCATTCCAAAGTTTGATATGGTGTTCTTCAATCATACCCTTGATGTGCCTGTTTAGTTTATTAATTTCTGATTTCATGGCTGAGTCACGTGAGTAGGTGTAGATTTTCTGCAACCTGTTATGTGATTTGATGACGGTTTTAATATTATTCAGGAGCTTGAAATGATGTGCTTTGGTGGTGAATTCAGTGGTAAAATTTTTAAGGGCATTTTCTATGAATTTGTTGACATTTAAAATTGCCTGATCGATATCATTGATTGTTTGAAGGAGCCCAGTGGAGCAGGTGTTGATTGATATGACTCTGGAAGTTGTTCCAGTCTGTGACTTTATATGTGTTACTTATTTATTTCAGGTTTACAAATTCCAACATGCGCAATTACTGGGAGGTGATCGGAGGAGATATCATTGATGACTTTAATGCTAATTGGGAGATTTTCTGAAGTAAGAAAGAGGTCTAGAATGTGTAGTCTCCAGGGGTTTTCCTCTAGCAAAATGGGTTGTTGTGTAGAAAATTGAGAATTTCTACGTTCTTATTAGACCAACGGCATCCCCAGCTAACATGAAAACTGTTATTGCCATTTTTGGCAGCATTTATATTTAAAGAGTTCTCTGCAAGAGTGCTTCTGTAACTTTAACTGATGAGGAACTCATTGCTATGACTAATTACATAGCTGTGAATGCATTGTGTATGAAACTCGGAAAGTATAACATAAAACAGTCAATACAAATTACAGCATGCACATGGTTATAAAATATTGCTATCTAATTATTGTAGTGGCCCCCCGATCTTATTTGGTGACCTTAGGATTACACTAAGATTCCCCCTATGATTTTGGCAAGCTCACAAAGCACAAATGTAAAAATAAACAGCAAAGTATATAATAATAAAAATAATACTCACATGCTCTTTCCTCAGAGTATTTGGTATTTACATATTAGCACAACCAACCCGGCATACTTTGGTGACTTTTTACAGAGATAACGGTGATTCAGTGAAATTTGTGCTTGAAAATTACACTTGATATCATTACCTAAAGAACTATTTTGCACATGGTTGCTAGAGTTTGGCGACTTCTATTGATATGCTTGCAATAATACACAAGTATTGAGTATTTTTTAATAATCGATACGTCAAGGCCATATTATCAAAAACATAGTTTTTTCCTAAGTATCCACACATATTCTGTAAGATATGGTTCAAGGTGATCCCGAGACGTGTCATGTTTTTTATAATGTAACTTGGCTAAAACCTGTCATTGGTCTACGAAATTGTACTTACGGTTCACAGTGTACTGGAACCAGCTTCTACAACAGGGATGTCAAACTCATAGGTACACTTGGGCCAAACAAACAAGGTTTAACTTTAGGCGGGCCGCAAAAAAAAATTAATATTCATAGAAACGTAAATTTATTTTGAATAATACAATAATAAACATATATATATATATACAGAAAAGAACAAGAAAAATTTAATGTTTACGTCCTGATACTTGACATCTCTTCTCTGCTATTATCTTTCCTATTTCGGGAGAAATTTTGTTTGCAGTGATAACTTTCAACGCTGACCCAAGGTGAGCATTATTAATACGGTTTCTAATAGGAGACTTATTACCTTTCATGACTGAAAATAACTGCTCGCACCGATAAGTGCTACCAAACATGGAAATAATTTCATATGCGAATTTTCGAGTATTTTCAAACCTGGCTGGTAAATATTTGTAAAATTCAGGCACGCCCACTTCAATGAATTTTGCTTTCAAATTTGAGTTGCATTGAATATCGATCACCTCCATTTGCATATGGCTGGGTACTGAGTCAATACTTATTGAGAAAATCGAAGAAAACAAAAAAAAAATTTGTCTTCAAGGGAACTAAAATCATTAAACCTCGTTATAAATTCAGTTGTTAAATTTGCAATTTTTTCTGCGTATTTTTGATAAGAACAAGCATCATCTAAACTTGATTTTTTCATACTGCATGTTGGGAAGTGCGTCAAATCTTCATTTTTAAGTTGTTTTTCCCAAAGAACTAGTTGACATTTGAATGCTTTAATTATGTCAAACATGTTCGTAATGATATGATCTTTTCTTTGTAACGATAAATTTAAATAAGTGTTTGGTTTAATTTAAGTGTTTGGTTATATCAACCAAGAAAGATAAATCTTGTATCCATATTGGATCGTAAAACAAACTTACGTTTTGATTTTTCGTTTTTAAAAACTGACATATTTCTTCTTTCAAATCCCAGAATTGTTTGAGAATCTTGGAGCAAGATAACCAACGTACCTCGGTATAGTAGGACAAACCCGAATACTCACTATCTAACTCACTTAAGAAAGCAGTGAACTGACGCTGATTTAAACCTCGAGATCTTATAAAATTTATAACTTCTTTATATATGACAAAACATTCTCCATATTTATTACTTTCGTGCATAGAACTTTTTGATGTATAATACAATGCATATGATGAATGTTTGAACCGTGAATTTCACTAAGTTTTTTTCTTAGTAATGCTACGAAGCCCTTGTTTTTCCCGGTCATTGATGGAGCGCCCTCTCTAACTACAGAATTTAATTTTGCCAAAGGTAGATTGTATTTCTGCAGAAGTCCAAAACCACAAGTAAATATATCTTCTGTGGTAGTACATCTGTGGTAGGCATCGGTATTAGTTCCATTATTTCCTCAAAAATGTTAAAATTCTTGTCACAAGAACAAAGAAACACTGCTAATTGAGCTTTGCCACTAATGTCCGTGCTCTCATCACAGGCAATGGAGAAACTTTCGAAACTAGATGATTTTGCTTTGATCTGATCACTTAAATTCGCGGCTAAATCAGTAACTCTTTCCGCAACTGTATTTCGAGACAATGAAATTGATTGAAAAGCCTTCACATTTTAAGGATAAACAATTTCTCCAGCTTTCATTAGGCATTCCTTGATGAAATCACCGTCAGTAAAAGGCTTCGAATGTTTAGCTATCAACTCGGACAAGACGTAGCTTGCATGTACCGCCGCTTCACTTTCTTGCAATACTTTACTAAACATGGACTGTTGCTTTTTCACTCCTAACTTGAGCTCTTTCAACTTT
>KK116139.1:0-12842 GCA_000611955.2 Stegodyphus mimosarum
GACCACTGAGAACCCATTCAATCATTAGAATTAATTTTCATTTTGATTTTATTCCTTCCCCCCGAAAACTTTTTATGCCATTCAAACACACGTGCAAAAACACGTTTATCTAAGCCTTGTTTAACATTTTTAAATGTTTTTGTGGCTTATTTCTTAAGGGTTCACAGGAGACGTGATGATGATTCGCTGTTTAGGTTTTACACTACACGTTCTCCCAGCAGCATGCAGTTACAGAGGTTCATTCAGTGATGCACTACTCCCAGCTGTCAGGTTGGCTGAGTCGAAAGTGGTAGCCTGGGTATAAGAGATGTGTAAAATTGCGTCACTAAAACAGTTATGGCCAACTCTAATCTTTTTTTTTCAAGTTATGCACTTAGTCTCATTTTCTCCCGATTTCTTTTTCTTTCTTTCTTTCTTTCTTTTTTTTTTTTTTTTTTTTTTTTTGTGTGTGTGTGTATGTCTCACCTTGTATAACCAACAGAAATTTTACGCAAAATCCCCTCATAAAAGTCTATTGACATTACCAAGTTCAATTTCTGACTTGGACAAAGCACCTTTCCTCGATGTGCCAGCATTTTTATGTCAGAGCGCCTTTATGATGCCCTGTGTCGAACACTCGCCGAATTGCATCTTTAGTGCAGTAAAGTCTTTAGCGCCTTGGGAAGATTTCGTTAGGCCCATTCATCTCTAAATTACACATACTCAAACAAACTAACGAACACAGTTTTATAAACAGATGTAAAGAGTGTGGACTCCCTGGAGTGGTTTTTATGAAATCTTATGTAGAATTTTACGAAATCTTCCTCTTGTTCTGAAGCTGAAGTGTGCAAAATGTCACCCAGATAAAACTGGATTTGTATGAATTAATCCCACGCAAACAAACAAACGTGCTCACTTTTTTGCATATAGATTAATTCTTTGAACGCTTGCTGAGAATACTGCTAGATTCAGCAAAGGCAAATGGAAACCGAGCTCATTTATAGTGTGTATATTAGGGACAATATGTAAGATTTCTAACAAATTTTACGAATGAATAAATACTGTTACGAAACCCCAGCTTCGGTAAAATAGCTTTCCCACAAGACATTGTTAAGGTTGCTAGAAAGTGTTGCCAAATTTGGTACGAAAACGAACATTTGGGGGGTCAAAATTGGTGATATGCCATAGACTGAGTGAGAACATTCTAGAGCAAATTTATACCGGTTTTCCCGATAATGTTCTTGAAGGCAGGTCAAAAGCTGTTATGTACCCCGCCTGCGGAGAGTAGTATGCTGAGTTGTTGAGTTTAGTAGTAGTTTCTTAAGTTCAGAGATTAGCTCGAGAGGGATAGACCGAGTCAAGAGCTAAACTTGAGTGTTTTGCCATTTGATGGCCTTAATTGCAGCTGTAAAAACTGGACTAGAAGAGATGAAAGCCGGACAAGAAGAGTTAGTAAGCGAAATAAAATCGCGTTGAGAAGATATAAAAGCCAGACAAGAAAAGCTGCAAAAGCAACTCCAATGGGTGGAAGTGAAGCAAAAGATTGGAATTGACATCTTGGAGTTTAGAGGTAAAATGAAGCCAAAATAAAAGATGGGGAAATGGCAGTAGTGGCATCTGAAGAACCAAAGGATGGAGAAACGAAGGAAGTAATGGATGGACTTTCTGAGAAAGATCGGGAAATAAAGGATGAAACATCTAACGAGAGATTAAAGAAAGAGAACAAAAAGAGGAAGAAGTGAAAGATGGGAAAGAAACTTTAGATTCTCAGGTGCCTGACGCGAAAATGAAAATAGTGTTTGTAAAGATGAAGAAATGAAATAAGTGGTTAGTTTAAAGCATCTGGGAAAAGGTGAAGAAATAATTTATGAAAATTAAGTTCCTGATTGTCGAGTGCCTGAAAGTGAAAATGTGACTCTTAAATTGGTAGAAACTTGTGAAATTGGTGAATTCACGAAGTCGCAGTTAGCAAGTATTGAACCATCTGAAAATTCATGTGATGCAGAGATGGGAGAAGCTGATATGCAACTTAAGCAGAGTATTTTAGAGTTGCAAGAAAATACACCCACCTCTCAGAATCGGATTCTATTCATAACTCTAATGCAAACATCGGAACTGGTTCCCAGGAAATAGAGGAAAATAAGCATATACCAACTGCTAAATATACGAGATGAACTGTAGACAAGATGCGAATAAACTATAGAGTGAGGACCAAGCTGTTTCAGATATTCCTGTGGATGAAAAACCTGAAAGGACGGAATAGTCTGCATGGAAAGGATAGAAAGCATGACAGTTTGAAGGACTGTTTATATGCAAAACAGAAATACAATCTGAAAATGACATAAAACGTAAACATTACGTGGCGTAAACAGCATTATTTCAGAGTTACATAGTTACAAGGTAACGAGCTCAATAAGGTGTTGACCCACCTCCAGCATGGATGCAAGCTGCTATCTGATGTGGCATAGATTGATACAGCTCCCGGATGGTGCTCTGCGGTATTGCTTGCCAAATTTGCTCCATTTGTCGGGCTAGGTCATCAACATTCCGTAGTAGATGCAGTCGCCTTCCCATCATATCCCAGACATACTCGATGGGATAAAACTGGCTGGCCAGGGAAGTGTGACAGCTCATACCAACACGTGCCGTATGTGGTCTGGCATTATTTTGCTGATAAATAAGGCCAGAGTACTGCAAAAGCAACGGTAGCAAAACGGGTCTCAGAATGTCGTCGACGTATTGCTGTTTTGTAAGTGTGCCTCTAATGATGACCAAAGGGGTCCGGCTATCAAGGGGAATGGCACCCTAGACCATAACTCCTGGTTGAGGGCGTGTGGGGTGTGCAAGCATGATCGGCACGCTGCTCTGTTCGTTTTCAGACACGTCTTCGATGATCGTCATGACACAGTTGGAAGCGGGATTCGTCGCTAAAGACTATACTTCCCTAGTCAGCATCATTCCAACCTGATCGAGTGAAGCACCAATGTAATCTGGCTCGACAGTGTGCAAGCGTGAGTAGCATGTGGCATAACGGTTGGTATGAGCGTAGATTTCACCCTATAAGCCGTCTGTGAATGCTCATGGCGGACACTCGTGTGTGGGTCGTACGTCTGATGGTTGTTAGCGATGAAGCAGGTGCTGTGACAGCTGATCTGACAATGACTCTATCCTCCCGATCTGTTGTAGCCCTAGGTCGACCGCTACCATCATGATGCTGCAAATCTGCCAGTGTCCACGCATTCTTGTCAGCATGATCTAACCGCCGAATCGCTTCGACTCATATGACGAGCGATTCTTCGATTTGCCCAACTTGCCTCTTTCAATCCGGAATCAATCAAAGAACTCTTTCAAACTCTGACAATTGCTGGTAATGAGCTCGAATCCTGCGGCGAGGCATTTTTTTCAGTCGTTGAAAGGTATCCTAAATCGCAATGCAACAGAAATTTTTAACTACAGTTCAAGAACAGCTCCTTGTACACATCCGCTCGATGCGCTGGAGATCACAGTATTCATTCATTGGACACCAAATTTTAATTGTTTGCATATTTGGTCAAAACATTTATGCATACGAAATTCGCGACAAGTTGAGAACACATAAAAGGCTAGAACGACCTTTTCACCCTGTTCAAGTTATCCATATGCACCAAATCAACTGCAGAAATTCAATTCCTCGAAATCGCTGCACATTTGGCGACTTCTTGTCGGATCCAGCATATTTTTAAATAATAATCTTTTTATGCGATGAAGCTGCAGTTGAAATTGTTAGTTCGTTTTAGCGTAAATTGTAGGGCCTGTTATTCATTATCTTAATTTATATGAAAATTTTCACTCTTATCTAAATGTGAAACATACGAATTTGATGGCATTTAAAACCCGATTAGTTACTTAAAACTTGAAACAGAAGAGCTAACAACTTATTGCTTCTAGTTTGGGTCAATTTTCTTTTCCTCTATACCGTTCGCTTAATTAAAAGTAAAACATATAAATTCAGAAAATCTGGTAGTAAGTTATTTTCTCTTAATTTTTATTAAGGTTGCGCTGTTTATTGCTTCCAAAACTAAACCAGGGACAAATTTCGATTTTTATTTTCTAAAGATGTTAATTTGATTTTAATTTGCGATTATTTAGAAAACTTGACTATATTTTATAGCAGACATTATAAAAATTATATCCTGTATTAATTGTCTCCTAACACAGACCCTCTTCCAGTCATGCCCAGACAATCACCCTCTTACAGTACGCCTTATCCTATATTTTTATTACTGTTTAAAATTAAAAATGAAATAAATAAAAATACTGGAAATTGAGATCTTCAGATTACAGTCAGACTAAAAAGTTCACCATTAAAAATTTCAAGATATTAGAAAATGTTAGAAACTTTAATATTGTAAAACAAACAAAAATTAAGAAGCAAATGATCTTATACCAATTAATTAAGCCTATACCAATCAAAAATATAACACTATAAGGTATTTCTCCCACCTTCTTAGCATGCTTTCGTGGTGTAGTGGTCAGCACAATGGGCGCGTATTCGAGAGGTCCGTGGTTCGAGTCCCGGCGAGGGCACTGCTCATTTTTCTTCTCTCCTGATTTCACAAAATACCTAATGTTTCTACAGTGGCGCCCGAACTAAAAGGGTGGTGGGTGATGATTCTCCACTCCCAGGATTTGCCGATTGGGTCCCCTAATACCCAGTCGCCCTTTAAAAGGGGGAGTATATAAGGCATTTCTCCTGCCTTCTTGGTGTAGCGGTCAGCACGCTCGCCGCGTATTCGAGAGGTCCGTGGTTCGAGTCCCGACGAAGGCATTGCTCATTTTTCATCTCTCCTGCTTTCGAATAAATCTAACTTTTCTACAACATTAGAAATGTCTTGTTAGTTAGCACAAAGCGCAAATGTTTATAAGAACTGAAGAAGTATGAAAAATAAAATTGTTAAGAAGTGCATTTATTGTAATATTGATTGTTATTGCTTTTAAGACATTTACCGTATTAATTAACGACCTGTTGCTTATTTTTTAAAGATAAATTAAAGTTTTTATGCTTTGTCGAATGAAAAGTCTATGCGCGACGGGGTATGAAAGGCGGGTCTTTTGTTTCTCGCAGCGGAATATATTGTTTTTATATTTTTCAATTTAAAAAAAGCAGTCTGATTCAGCTATCTGAGAATCCGCAAATTATATTTTGCGGCGTAGGACTGTATAAATTAGATAAAAACCATACATTTCCTTCGAGGTATAAAAATAACAAGCCTATCATATGGAAAATCTGGCTGGAACACTTTTATATTATATTTTCTAAGGGATTATTAGCTTGTATTTATAATGTTATTTATAAATGTTTATAGTTCTGCCTTTTTTTTTTT
The DNA here is from genome assembly GCA_000611955.2 of Stegodyphus mimosarum. NCBI lineage: Eukaryota > Metazoa > Arthropoda > Arachnida > Araneae > Eresidae > Stegodyphus > Stegodyphus mimosarum. The sequence goes on from KK116139.1 coordinate 5,343, forward strand.
TTAATTTGTGCCTTGAAAACTGCTCTTGTATTTTTAATTTGTGGCCCCGAAAAAGGCCTTTTTTTTTTTTAAACTGAGGTATTCAATTCCGCTAAGATTATAGTTTGAAGAATCTGAGCTATCCGACTCATGAATATTAAATTTCACGCGCTCAACGGTGTTCTCCGCCAGACAATCTAATTTCCACATTTTCTCTCCTCCTTCTTTTACGTGCCTCACGCATTTAGCCCATTGCATAGGAGTCAGCAAATCAATTCCTTTCTCAATCAATTTACGGACTTCGTTCTTTTTAAAAGTTCTGTTTTAGGATGTTACATATCCTTTCACACTACTCCATATGGGTTTAATTGGATTCAGTTTGCAAAGATATGGCGGTAAACGAAGCACAGTATGTCCGACTTCAGCAGCTACAGCATCGATACGATGCAATTCAAATTGTTTTCAAGCCTTAGAAACGAGAACTTAAAGTTCTGCTTTCAACATATCAGCTTCCCAAGGAATATTTTTTTCCGTTAACCAGAGCTGAATGCATGCTTTCCTTGTGATTGAAGAAGGAATGTTTTCAGACAAAACGCTATGATAAGACACATTGTCCAACACAATTACACTGTTCGGTTGCAGGTTAGGCAGTAATTTTTTTCAAACCAGTTCTCATAATACTCTGCCCCTGTGATAATCTCCTTTCTTTTTCTTAGCTTCGAATATATCCCATGCTTCAGGAATAAATCCGTTTTCATTATCAGCATGAACAACTATACACTGTGAACCTTTTTCTGATGGAGCAATTAAACCTGTCGAAAGACCTCTCAAAAAGGCTCTCTCAGCACTTCTTATAGTTGTATCTTTCCAAAGTTCGGTTTTAGAATGCCCAAAATTTACCCAAGTTTCATCGGTGTAATAAATTTTTCTACCCTGTCAACGATATTTTTTCTATCTCTTAGATATCTAATATGCTTCCAGCATAGAATATCATCACGTTCAATGAAAACTGACTGGCGTTTTTGTTTTCTATATGCAAATCCTAAATCATGCATCATTCGCCCTACTGTGCGAATGGACATAATTGGCAAATCAGCTTCATCATTTATAACTTTAGCCACTTTCTGCACAGATGGGATTTCATTCCGTAAAAAGAAACCGTGAACTTTCCTTCGTATTGTTCCTAAAGTTAACTCATCATATCGTTTGATTCGGGTTTGCGTACCGACTTTCGGAGGTCTTTTCTTACCTGGAGTCGAAGGTCCGCCATTTTCTTTCAGTTCGGATTTTATACGATTTATGTTTGTCACAGAAACGTCAGTCAAATAAGCAGCAGAAGTAATAATATCGTTAAGGGATTTATTAGAAAAATGTTCCTGTAATTTGACAAAAACATTCATAGCGATAGTCTTAGCGGAACTGCGCAAGAAATTATACACATATGTCGAAGATGATGCAGACGCCATGACAATTGGTTTTTATCTTCTCCCGGGCAGTGAATGAATGCTTAAATTGCTTTTCTCATCGAGAGTGAGGTGAGGTCGGGGTTGCTGGAATTTGCAGTTCGGCCAATTATGCCCCCCCCCCAAAAAAACCCTTTCGTTCTCTTTGTTCAACAGTATTCATATTTTACAGCGTAATTTTTACAATATTACTTCTCGAAATTGTAGAACTATATTCTATGGCGGACGCATATACTTTCTAGTATATCCAGTGTTCTCAACTTAGGTTGACCTGTAGTATAGAATTGTTTATTCATCAAATGCCGTCGAATGTTCAATCTATCCTCGCGGCGGTTGAGCCGCTCGATTCTTTGAAAGCTGCCAGCATTGGCAATCGGATATTGGAATTAACACCCGCTCAGGTAAGCGCAGTTTCTTCACCTGTATCTGTAAATGTATCTAATAATTCAAAATTGGATTCCCCTTTACTAAGTGAGGTCTTTAAATTGCGTGGTGAACGGATTGTCTCTACGACGATCACGCAGTGTTTCCGAAAACCGCTTTAACAGAAAGCGAAGCTCTTCAGCCAAAGCTGCTTCGAATTTTTCCTATTGCAAGTTTAAGGAGAAAGCCAAAAAGTGCATTCCACCATATATGCTTCAAGGAAAGTGTAATGGCAACTTGCGTTTTACCCTCTTGATTCTCGTCGCCTTTTTTTATTAGAGACAGAAAGTCAAATAAAATATTTTTGTGCGACACTGGTTCATACGTCAGTCTCCTCTCAGCAACCGAAGATGAAGTGCGTCAGACACTTATCAAGATGCTGCCAGCACTATTCCATTTCCGGTTGAGGTCTTGACCTCGGTCTTCGTCGCAATTTTAACTTTTCTTTTTATTATGTGTGTAAAGTATCAACGAATGTTATTGGATCTGATATTTTGCACATTATCTTGATTTACTGCCTGATTTAAGGAATAAAAATCTCGTTGATTTAAAAACTCATTCAAAAATTAATTGTAGTGTAATTAACTCACATTTGTATTCCATAAAAGCAATTATTGCTAATAGTGTATATGATAAATTACTGTCTAACTATCCTTCACTGTCAAAGCTTCCTAATCTTAGGACTGTTAAGCATAATACTTTGCATTTCATCGAAACTATTGATCCTCCTGTTTCGTGTAAGTCTAGGAGACTCGCTCCAGATAGATTAAAAAATGCTAAGAATGAAACACAAAAAATGATCAATTTAGGCCACATGCGACCCTCCAAAAGTAATTACTCCTCTCCTCTTCACGTGGTGTCAAAGAGAGGCACAAACGAATGGAGACCTGTGGGAGATTTTTGGAGGTTAAACGTTCAGGCAGTGAGGGATAAGTAACCTATTCCCAACATTTGTGAAGGGTTCGTACGGTCCTTAAGAGTCTTTAAGTCCTTAGGTTTCTTAGAATCGATTTTTGGTCCTTAATTTCGGCCGGATAAATGCTTTTGGCGATTAACTGACAAATATAGTTATCTTTTGAACGGGCTTATGGGTTCGTGGATTTTAATTTGTTCCTATTTCTAATATAAGTGATGGGATACTCGAGTTTCTGAACAAAAAGTGAAACATAAGCATTTCGAAATTATTTCATTTTTTTCTAATGAAGACATAATGATAATTTCTCTTAAAGAACTTTCTGCTTTTGGGAAGCTGAATTCTTCTCTTAAACGGCTCTAAATTTGCCCACTTATCAACATTTTGGCGATTTTAAGAACAGTTTTTATAGAAAATTTTTAATTCCGAGATCCGGGAATTTTTTGAAGATTTTTTTAATATTGTAACATTCATAAATTTCATTAAAATAATGGTACTACATTGAAATTAGACTTAAAAAATAACATAAAAGTAAAACATTTTAATTTTTCGATGTCATATAATAAAGTGCCATTTTGGACACTTATTATGCAATATTTTGAATCTGAAAAATAAAAAAGGTATAATGCTTAAAGCACAGTTTGCTAAACAATTCTTAGCAAAAGCAAAATAGTCTATGTAATTAATTAAAAATGTCTTCTTTGTAATTTTTTCATGGTAAGAGCCTTTCCCATGTAATTGTGTTAGAATATTCAGAGTTCTCAGAATATGCATTAGCTTTCTCTATAAAATTAATTTTACGCTTTTTCCCCCTCTGAATTTTTTTCAAAATACTTGAACATTGAGTAACATGAATTCTGAATTTAGCTCTTTAGCTTCAAATTGGTACTTGCCGTACAATTCGGCCTCAAGTTTCGCTCTATCTTTGACCACAGGGAAAGCTTTTTACCAGAGCAGCTTTAAAATTTCTCAACCAACTGAATGCCTGTCCTCTTAAGGCGGTCGTTGCTAACGTTATTTTACTGACTTCAGAGACGGGGTAAAGTAGAAAATGGTTATCTAAATGTTCTAGTGAGCTAGTGACCGATGTTCTTCCGTCGAATGTCACTGCGGGTTTCATGAAGGCCCATATTGTTTCAACCAGGTATCCAAAACCTTCCATTATATTACCAAGAGCTGGTGGAGTTTGCTATGTAGATGGGGCTACTCAACTGCAGCGTCGTTATGAGTTCAGAAAAAGTTGGGTGCCACTTAGGAAGATCTAGTCCTCTTAGGCCACATAAACTAATCTAGATCCTACTAATGAATCTGCCAAATTCTCGCACAGGCATTAAGTAATACCAGCACAGAAGAAGGGTGAAAATAATTAATTTTCAACTATGAACAGAAAGGCACGTACTTTGTGCTTTACAATAACACCGACAACTTGCGATGGAACATAAACGTTATTACACAAATCAAATTCAAGTCTAAAACGAATAGTGCTGGATTAGCACGATAAATTATGACTAACTTAAGGCTGACTCAAGAAACTTAACAGGCGTGACAATTATTCGAAATGATCAAGAGGCGTATTAGCGTAACAACAAGGTCAGAAACAAAACGTGCGCTGGCTAGCAGAAACACGCTCTGAATAAACTCCAAGGTTCACCTCTTTAAATACTGACTTAACTCTAAATTTTCATCCTGGCGAAGAAATGCGAGGGGAAGTTGAGGAGTACAGGAAAGATAACAAAAATTTCAATAATAGGTTAAATAACTGAGAGAAATCCTGCCAAACTGCCTGCCCACTGGCAGCATGAGACCCTTGAAGTAATTTTATACTGCCTGCGATTACATTTCCCGTAAATTAATTAGCATTATTGTAACAAGAATCTAAAGAAAAACTTTAAGATTAATGGTTTGGAGTCCAGTTTTACGTCATTTTCGTTACCAAAAACGAACATAACTCTTCGGAAATTGTAGAAATAAAGCTACTGTAATATAAATCTTATTCAAAGATTTTTAAGATGCAAATTTGATTAATATTTATTACTACTTGTCAGAAATAAGGCTACTGTAATATAAATCTTGTTAAAAGGTTTTTAACACGCAAAACTGATTAACTCTTAACAGTACTTGTCAAAAGATAAATATGTGAAGTTACGAATTTTTGCACTAAGAATACTTCCTTTTTTTGTACATTTACATGAGAACAGAGTTTCTTCGTAGTTGAAAATTAGTTTGTCTACCAAAACAACCAGACTGCTGATCAGTAGCTACAATTTGTAATGATACATTTTAGTAATTTCCAAGATTACAAACTTCATGAAAATCGAAACATCATGAGGTGTTGTAAGGTGTAGTAAAAAAAACCAAAGATGTTTACAATAATTTACATAAAAATATTATTTTTTGCTATTTTGAGTCGTAGAAAAAGTAATAGGTAAAAGAAAGAGAATAGGTTGTCATTATTTATTCTCCAGTTTTGTCACTCTTGGGAAGCTTTCGCATATTTTTTTTCTAGTTTAAATAAGTTACTTAGGAGTTGAATATATTACAATTAGTTGAATAAATGCCAGTCTGAAAACTGTAATATTTAGCTGTCAGATTTTATTAAAATCTGACAGCTAAATTGTTGGTTTGAATTCCAAAGAAAACAGAAATTTCCTGCAGAAACCAACTTTTAGATTTCAGGGAAAATATAAGTATAAATTTGATATTTTTCTTTTCGTTACTTACTTCGTATGTTTTGAAAAATATATAGTAAATAGTTTTTAATTTAGTTAACAAATTTGGTTTTGTTAAAAAAACCCGTCTTTTTTTTTAGTCCAAAGGGGCAATTTGCCCAGAAGGACTATTAATTTCGTTTTGGCATTTTGCGTTGATTCACTTTTTAAATTGTTGCCACCAAATATTAGAGCCCTGTATTATATTTAAAAAAAATTAAATAACGAAGAATCTGCATAAATATATATATATGTTTCTCGCACTGTGGTGAAACGACGGTACGTAGAGCTATCAAATTTCGAATAACGTGCGTTTCTACACGAATATGGACATCTGGAAGTTCAAATTTGAAAATTGTTTTATTATTGTGTGTTCCGTTGTTTAATAATAGTGGACTGTATGACGACTTCGATTACCTCAGAAGAACTCCGATAACTTTAGAGTCGTAATGCTGACCGAATCTTTTTATTGTCCTTTAAACATCACGTTGCCTGAGGATAGAACAATTCGGCCTCAGAACACGGGAAACCTCTAGCTTCGGCAGTGCAATTCAGAAGAGCCTCTGCCTCGTTGGAACTCCTGTAAATCCCAGCAAACTAAACAGCAAGTGCCAAACGCATGCTTAAAAACCCTAATCAATTTGCGTCTGCGCTGCTTCCCAGCTCAACGACTAGAAATAAAATTTGCTTAATAACAAACAATTATCTATTTCATATTTGTAAAACTTTAACGAAGCTTTGATTAACAAACTCAATGATTTCAAAGCGAGCAATGGCAACACTACGGGAAAAAAATATTTCCAGCTCGCGAGACTGTGCATTGGAAATTCTAAAGGTATGCTCATTTTAAAATTACTTTGCGGTATTTCTGTTGAACTGAATTTTATTTTGAATTTTAATTTTGTGAATTTTATAGAATTTTATGGTTTTATGAAGAATATGATATAAGTAATGGTAACACACAAAACATTAAAAAAAAACGCTTCTTTGGGCTTAGACTTTTATTTTGTTGGATTTTTTTTTGCAATTGCTGTCCGTCAGTTACTTCCAAATTATGCATTGGCGTGTATGTTGTGTATGTTTGAGACCACTGTTGTAAAATATCGTTTATGTAGTATGTCTTCTTACGTTCTAGCAAAGTGCCGTAAAATTCGCGGAAATTACAAAGGACAATTTGCTTTCGGCGAAACAAAATGTTACATGTGTTGAAGACAGGATTCTATTCATGTGAAGAACGCAAGAATTTGCAGCGAACGTTTTCTATGTAGTGATTGTGAAGATGACATTAAAAACCGCTTTCTTGGATCGCCGCAAAAGAAACTGTTAAAACCCAACACTGTCCCAAGGAAAGAAAAATAATGCAGAGTTCTTATGAAAGACTATACGAATTAAGTTTGAAGAAAATTCATTTTGAGGCCGATTATGAAAATGATGATAGGAATGATAACTCAGAATACGAATGATTTTACAGTACAAGATGCGAATGGTTTTAAAATAGAACACATAAATGACGATGCAAATAACTACTGAATGCCTTAAGTGTAAAAGTAAACACGAATGCATTGATAATTTGTACAAAGCAAAGCTAGCTCAGCATTTCAAGTAATTCATAATCATATAAAACGTTCAAGTGATTTTGCATAAAAAAGGCCTCCCTCCTTTGCTTCTCTGAAAGATTAACTAATTCTCTTTAGATGGTGTGAGCAAAGTTGTTTTGTCAGACTTAAGACAACGATCTTATATTTATTTAAATCTAATGTATGTGTATAGATGTGAGTATACATTAAACAATTATTTAAAAAATATCTGTAACTACACCAAATGAATATTTAAATATTTATTTATTTTAAATATTTATATTTAAAAATATCTGTAATTACGCGATGTAAAATTGACAATTAGGTCTGAAAAGCAGTTTTAGGTTAGATTAAATTTTGAATAAAAGTATCGATTTCAAGGGCAGTCAGACATAATTTCCTTTTAGCTGCAGAAAAAAAAAAAAAAAAAAAAAAAA
>KK116139.1:12898-24912 GCA_000611955.2 Stegodyphus mimosarum
AAAAAAAAAAAAAAAAAAAAAAAAAACGTATTCAAAACCATGTGAAACTAAGGGCTTTTTTTGGGGGGGAGGTCTAAGCTGTTATTATAGTTATCATAGAAAGAGTAATGGAATTCTCCCACTTAGTATGCAGATGAAGGAAAAATAATGAGTGCCATATTTTTTTCTTTTTTTCGTGATTTAATAATAAATGCACAGGGAAAACATCTCGAACGTTTGAGAAAACGTAGCATATTTTATGTTATTTTAAAATTAATAAATAAGTATCATTGACTTTTTAAACCCTATAAATGCATACAGTAATAACATCTTCTGTTCTAAATTAAAGCTACGTTTTTCACGCATAGTTTTATTTAAGGCTGTTTTTTTCAAATTTAAAACTTTTTTTTTTCGCTGCAAATTATATCTTTGAAATCTAACTTTATAATTAAGAGCATAAATTTAATTTTTAACTCATTTAATTTAAATTAATTTTACGTAAAAATTTGCTTTGACTGAAATCGGAAAATTTTGAAGACTTGTACGGAATTCATGCAAGTATTCTATAAAAGCTTTAAAAAACTTGTATATTATTTTGCAAAGCAACATTTCTACAAAATTCTATGAAATTCTGGGAAAGCTTTATAACATTCGTGAAGAATTGACAGCAACCTGTGAAGTACCGTAGGGATTTCTATAAAGCATACCAGTGTCTATAAAATTTTTCGTAAGATATTCAATTGCATTTTCCAGTTCATCATCAAACACATCTTCTAGTTCACCCATGGTCTTATTTATAATTTGGGATTTTCTTTGAATCACTGCTGAATGAAAAGTAGACTAAAACATTTTTTATCATGGCAGTTCTAACCTATTCCTTAGTTTCGTATTAGAATTAGGAATGTCGATTAATTTATTGTTTCTTATCGCGCTTATTAAATAATGTAGTGTTACGGATTTCATATTTAATTTGCTATTTTTAGTAGAATTGTAATTAAAATTGTTTTATTTCCCCGTGCAATTCAGCACGCGACGAAATTTTAGAGAAAGCTACGCCGGAAAATTAAAAATACAAGAGCGCGTGCATTTAATATTTAATAAATAGATATCTCGTACTTATTTATGCTATCCAGAAAAATCGAGAAAATGCCAGAATGATGTCGAGCAGAATTAACGAGCTTACAAAAGCCGGATTGAAACATCTCAGCTCAGTTGTAGTTGTTTTAAGGGAACTGTTGTTGTTTACTTAGTACTGTTATTGATTGTAGCGAATTCGCGGTGAGAACGAATTAGCTTTCTCTGTATTTTGAATTGAGTCTGTTCAGTGTTTTAGTAGCTTTAAATATAACTACTGCGACATATTGTGATATTGTACGAATATCGGTGAGGAAATCTCAGCAATTTGTTTTATTTCTTGGGATAATAAATTTTATTAACTTTTTATCGACTTGTGCATTCAATCCACTGCGAACCGACAATTTTTTTTTTAAAAAAAATTAAGTGCGTAATGCGTACGGTTAATCGCGTAATACCTACGGTTGATTGTGTAATATGTAAGTACCCTTTATTGAATGCCATAAAGGAAAATCGCAGAAGGAAGCATCATTTATACAGATCGCTGGAAAGCATGTAAGTCAGATGAATTGTTAGATGCCGGCTTTGGACATTTTACTTCAATCACAAATATAATTTCATGGACCCCGAAAGTGGGTGTCATACAGAAACAACATAGAGGTTGTGGGGCAATGAAAAATGCCCCACAACCGCCATCGGGGTATTGCCGGGCAGCATTTCGATTCTTTTTTATCCGAATTTATGTGGAGCCGTTTACATGAAAAAACTGAAATTTTCTCCGCGATGTTAGAAGAGATAAAACTTTTATGCCTACTGTTTAATTTCAGTTAAATTTAGCCAGTTTATACTATTTTATGGATTGGAGTAAGATGTAACGTATGAAGCTAACCTTTCTAAATTAAAATAATTTTGCTATTTTAAATAGCTCTTTCCTTGTTTTAAGGTTACTGTAATTATTTTTACAATCATTGTATGTCAGGAATATTTTGGGCGATTTTTTATGGTTCTGATAACGGAATTCTACCAAATATTTTTATCTTCCACGCCACAGAGTGCTGACATACAAAACAGCGTAAGGTATTTAATTCTTTTTTTCAAATTTATTCCATTATTAATAAATGAGTTAAACGATTTAAAATAAATACACTCTATGAAATTATTATTAATTATCGGCTGCGCCCGTGAAACCACAATAGATGGATTAGTAATGAAATGGTATGCAACCGGGTTTTTCCTAGATGGCGACACTAAAATGCTATTTTTAAATATGAAGAATATACGAAAAGTTAAGAAGATGCAAATGAAAATTATTCCATTAATTAAATAAATAACTTATTAAAAATTCTGATTCCACTAAGTCCTCTACCTAGGAAAAAAAACCCCAAGGGTTTAAAAAAAAACCCTTTTTCCTGTATTAAAGTTTGAAATTCCATTTGCACTATTACCATAAATATTATTTTGGTACTATTAAATACTCATTTTAAAAATGAACTTCAGCGTTGAATGTCAGTTATAAAATTTTCCTTACAAATTCCTGTTAACAAAAATAAAATACGTATGTTATCTATTGAAAGAGCGTTTGAAAAGCGACTGTAATGGAACCTGATTCTTGGAAAGCATTCTCCACGCTGCTGAGCCCCGCGGAAAGCATAGGCAATTAAAACACCTTTCTGAAAAGGAGACTGAAGTTATCGGAAACTTATGATGAAGATCGAGCTTTTAAAGAACCTCCTTTAACACAGTGTTAAAAACCGTTTACTTATACCACAATTGTAGGAAAGTCGACTTTCATTGAAAGCTGTTTGTTCATCGCATCGGGAAGCCTCAGGCTACCCCCCCCCTCCAAAAAAAGTTAGCAACTTTCCCCCTTCTTCCTCTTCCCTCTTTTTTCGTTTTTTTTTTTTTTTTTTTTTTTTCAAGTAGAAGATTTTCATCAAACCTTTCATCAATCGGAAATTGGGGAAGAAAAAAAGTTTGTTTTTAAACAGTTTCTAATTGAATTTCTGTTTTCGCTATTACGCGAAAAATAACTTTTTTCCCCTCTTCTCCTGCTCTCATTCACGCTTTTGATAGGGAAAATATTAAATTAGTTTACATAGTGTTAAAAAAGGAGTATGGATTTTTTTTAATATAAAAAATTTTAAAAAAAATCTTGATTTCGAAGAAAAGTTCTTTATTTGAAAATTTTTTTGGGGGGTCGTTGTGGGAAAACTCTCCAAAACTTAATTAAAATCTCGTGACTAGCTGCGGGATCGATAGCGAAAAATTTATAATGCTAAGTGTACGAGCATTTAACGATTTAATTTTTTCCTGTCATGAGTTTTACCTTTATAAATTGCAATTTAGCAGTTCTTTAATTCCCATTAATTTTCGAGAATCAGCATTCCCATTTCGAGCTTCGGGTAATGCCAGTTTGAGCATTTTTTCGAAAATAATATTTCTTCATTAGGCTCCAGACGACAAGGAAAGTTATTAGCAAATGAATGCAAATACAAGTCTTAGTACGAAAATGTAAATTAAAAAACGTTTGGAAATATAAATATTTATAACGAAGTGAATAAAACCACAGTACTAATGATTATAAGGATAAAATGTGTCAGAGTATATAAACCTTGCATATACCCCAATTACTTGTTAAATAATAAAGAATCGATATGCATATGTGTATCTATTTTTGTGCATATATATATGTTATGTTTTCGGAACACAATCAGGATGGTAAAGTGGTAAGACGATAGGAAATATTAGATTGAAGAATTTAACGGTCCATATCTTTATTCAGTTTAAATGGCCGATCATTTTTCCGTTTGACGAAGAGATCCAATTTATATATCCATAGCGAGTTGAATAGAAATAATATTAAATTTAGAACTTCGACGTCATAAATATTGTTAACAAAGGAAAGGCGAAGAGACAGAGCTAAGCGTTCGTATAGCAGGCAATGGCAGGAAGCAGTCTGATGAAAAATGGCGAGTAGAGCTATTTATAGTAGCGGTTACATAACAGGGCAGAGTGTTCTCGAAAGTACTGGTCTAGGGGGATCTCTCCAACAAATCAGCGTGACTAATTACTGATGGTTGGGGGATACTTAAGTACAAAATATCGAAAAGCCTGGTTTTTGGTATCGTACATTGTATCAAAGTGTTTTTTGTATAAAAGTATTGTTTGTGTTAAAACAATGAATTAAATCAAAATGTAAAAATTACAACATCCTACAAAATTAAAATTAAAATTGAAGACAAGTAACTTGTATGATCAAGTTAAAGTCTTTTTTAGAATTTTGGAAACTAGAACTAAGTATTACCCTACAACAAGAAGAAAGAAAAGAAAATTTTGTTACAAAATTATGTAGGAAAGAAAAGTAAAGAAAATTTTTGTTTTCTAAAATTATGTGTTATGTGTGTGTATGTGGTCAGAGGCTCGTGGCTAGTTTGAAAAATATGAAAAGACGCAAGACAGTTTCTTGGCCACAGCTGAATCTCCTAACAAAAAAATAAAAAGATAAAAAATTTGAGGGGGTGTTAGGAGTATTACCTAAGGGGCCAGCGGGCGTGAGCTGTCACTTCTTGTATTCTTCCTAAAAAGGAAGGAATTACAAGGAATAATACACATATTGTAAAACCTAGGAATAATACACATAGAGTAAAACCTAGGAATAATACACATAGTGTTAAGACCTAGTGTCGGAGAAAAAGAATAAAAACATTTGTCTTCGGATGAAAATCTGGTGAATAAGTCAGATTTTCAAAAATGTGTGGGTAGAGTAGACCGGTGTTTAGCCTCACAACCTGTAGACCTCACAACTTTCTCTAAATACTAGCGTATCCCTCATATTGGTTTATCATTTGGCAGACCGGTGTTTATCCTTCGCCGGTGCTCAAAAGATTTGCCAACATTAGCAGTTACTGTAGAAAATGCCTCCGTTCATTCGATAGAGGCAACTGCCCTTTTTCGAACTGATATCAATCCATTAAAACACACTCTACTTTATGAAAAAATAAAAATACTTAAAATACGTATTTTTTATTAAGGTGAGAGTCTTCAATATTTATCCTGAAAGTATTAAAGAAAATACCCACAATTTAAAATTCTCAAACAGTAATTTCATTCTTAAAATACAGCAAAATACAAAAATATAAATTCAGAGAAATGTAAATAATAGTACAAAAATATTAATCGTATTAGGAACCTTCCCTAAGTGAATCCTCAAAATTCTTTGCCTAATTTTTTATCAAATTCGGTATTTTGTTTTAATTTAAATGTACTAAACTACACTTTAAATAAATCATAAAAATTTTTAAATTATTAAATTTCATCTTAAAATTATTTAAACAAAATATTACCACCAATAAATCATAAAACAACGCAATTACTTGTAAATGCAAAATTACTTATAATGCAAAGTCATTTTAAAACGTAATTTACTCAATTAAAAACTTTGGCTTTAGAATTTAATACCAAGTAATTAAGATAAAATAACACATCGAATAAATATTAATTCAGAAGTCAAACAACAAAAATCAGCGTTATATTTTCAAATTTTCACAGGCTGTTTCCCTTTTTAGTGTTAAGAGAGGCTCGGCTATATGTGACAAAGTTTTTGATAAAGGATATGTTGTATGAACACATTTCAAGAAATAATGCAAGTTTTTTCGCAGTATTTGGCGAAGGGTAGTTTCTAATGGCGATAATTTTTGAATCTTCAGTTTCGATACTTTTAGCGGAGATTTTATATCCTAAATATTTCAGTCCCTTTGCCTCGAATTTATATTTGTTAGGATTCACTTTTAAAGCAGCATCTTAGAAGAGTGCAAAGACTTCCGTCAGATGCTTTTATGTGCTCGTGTATCGTATTCCTTGTAACGATTATATCATCTAGATAGATGAAAGGGGATTTCCCGAGCACTGGCCGAAGAATAATGTCCATGGCTTGTTCAAAAGTAGCGGGGGCACCCCATATGGGCCCCGCTACTTTTCAATCGATTGGCATACGTAAAAATGCAAAAAAGGCCAGATTTTGTGAAATACGTTCTCTTATTAACATCCTCCCGTGTCATACTGATTTAGAAATAGCCAAAGGTAAGATCTAGCGCTGTCATATATCTAGTGGAATTTATTTGTCTAATTATCTCCTCTATTATCGGTAACGGGTAAACTGGATATTTTGTGATAGTATAGAGACATTAGGATTTCTTTTTAAAGCAAGAGACATGAAAAATGAACAACGCCTTCGCCGGGAATCGAACCACGGACTTCTCGGTTACGCGTCGAGCGAGCTGATCACTACATTACGAGGGCATGCGAAGAAGGCGGGAGAAATACCTTATATACTCCCCTTTTTAAAGGGCGACTGGGGTTTGGGGGACCCAATCGCCAAATCCCAAATGGAGAATCATCATCCACTATCTTTCTAGTTCGGGCGCCAGTGTAGATTTATTAGGTTATTTAGAAGCAGAAGAGATGGGAAATGAACAACGCCTTCGCCGGAAATCGAACCACGGACTTCTCGGTTACGCGTCGAGCGTGCTGACCACTACACGAAGCATGCGAAGAAGGCGGGAGAAATAACTTATAATATTATTTAACTTTCTATAATCTATGGCAGAACGCTATGCTTTACTTTCTGTAGGAGGTAAATTATTTTTCTTACGACATAATACATCTGGTCCTGCGAACGGACGATTGTTTGATTTTTTTTAACATGTCCTTAACATGCTCTTCAATAATTGCCTCTTTGACTTTATCGTACCTGTAGCGCTTAGGGTAAATTATCCCCAATATCGTCGAGTAGTTTACCACGTTAGTCAGCCCTGATTGGTCAATGAAAAGATCTGAAAATTTTCTTACCATGTCTTGGATTCTTTCTTTACGACATTAATCACACGAAATACTAATTAAAAACTCTAACAACGCCAATTTTCGCGCTCATTTTTCCAAGTGGCAATAGTCTTGGGCGCTGGAGATAAAAATTTGCTTTATTTCGAGAAGTGTTGCACTGCTGGTTTTCAAATCGTAGTTTCTTATTAAAAAATTTGTAAGTTGTGAAATGTAAGAAATAAAAATAGCATTGCCAAACATGAAACATATTATTATACAAGGTTGTATTCTGACGTTGAAAAAAGGACGCGATTGCGTGTGACGTCATTGTCGAAAGTGTTTCATTAATGTCAGCATTTTAAATAAATAGCTGCTGTTGGCAAATTCTTTGCTTCAGGTTAGGATAATTGACACGGTATGTTGCTGCCACGTTAATTCTTTTACTAATATTTAGGAAAAGATGTTATATTAAATTAAATTAAATTTAAATCATTACGTCATACGTATACTCATTAATCTGAATTCAAGTTTTTATTTCCTGGTTTTGTAACAAAAAATTATTTACAAATTAGTTGTTTCTTGTAAAGAATGAAATGACTTCATTCATATTGTTACGAATGTTATACGATATATATAGATAGTATATAGATATATGATTTTAGCATAATTATATGTGAAATTGTTGTATTTCGTTTGTATAGTGTATTTTCTCCCTCCTTCCATCACTCCTTCGTTGTGTAACGGTTAGCACACTAAGCGCGTATTCGAGAGGTCCAAGTTCGAATCCCGGTAAGGGCATTGCTCATTTTTCATGTCTTCTGCTTCAAAAAATCCTTATAACTCTACAGTGGTGCCCGAAATAAAAAAGGTGATAGATGATGAAGCTTCACAGGATTTGGCGATTGGCTCCCCTACTCCCCAGGTGCCCTTTAAAAGGGGTAGTAAGATATTTTCTCTCTCCTTCCAGCACGCATTTGGGGTGTAACTGTTAGCACACTCTGCGCACTCGAGAGATCAAGGTTCGAGTTCGATGAGGACATTGCTCATTGTTCATATCTGCTGCTTCACATAATCCTAATGACTCTACAACTGTAAGATGAAAATCTAAAGAAGCGAAGCTTGTCGCAAAAGTAAGAACACAAGGGCAAGTTTATTTAACATTGAGTAAATGGCTATCTCGCTAATTATATCGCCAAACTGATATCGCCAAACTGGCAGTGGTTTTGGCGACTAATTTTTGTTGCCAAATTTGGCTAGAAATCGCCACATGTCGGCAAATTTGGTGACCATTTGGCGACATTTTGGTCCGGTCCCTGTATGACCGTGGTGAGTATCGCAATTGAATAAATGCAAATGATTTTTATTGCAACTCTACCTGTATTTGGGTCTCGCATGCCTCCAGTAATTTCGAGATGCAGAAAGTACTAGAAATATCTTGGCGGCCGGGAGAAAACTATCGATCTTCAATTGTTGCTGCTGTTAACTGTTAGTTCAGTGTGAGTTCGGAGCACTGAGATATCTTCGCTCTTTAGATGCGCTTTGCATCGCATTGTGTTTAACATTCTTAGTAATTTGGACTGTAACTACTTATTGCACTCTGCGACACTGTGAACAAATGCACAAGTATTTCTGTGGAAAATTACAGAACTCTGAAATGTTTCTTTTGATAAATTTTACTAACCTATCTAAGGACCTGTATGCATTCAATCTGTTACGAACCCGTACGTACGCAGCAGTATTGAAAAGCTTTTATGCATTTTTTTCAGGTGTACATAGAACTTATAAATTTTGCTTTGACCGCAACCCACTCATCTCAAGATAGAAGTCAAAAGAAGGTAACTTCTTTTCATATTGTCACGCTTGTATCGGTCCTTTCCCTTACCAATTTGCTTGCTCCTGAACTGGCCCTTTCATACTACTGATTCAAGCTGTCTGAATCAATCATTGGTTAATTGACTGAACGCGAGACTCAGTTGGATCTACTAAGTAAGGGCTAACATCCCGAAAGGCACTACGCTTATGTACACCGATGGTAGTAAAAATGAGGATTCCCACGTTGGGAGTGGAGTACTTATCAGAGATCCCAATAGATTTGTCAAAATAAAGAAAAGAATTCCTGACTTTAGGTCAGTTTTTAAAAGTGAACTCAATGCTATCGATGCGGGACTGAGCTATATAATGTCTTTTAGACTCTAAAGCCATCTGGATTATGATTGTGCCATACAACATTTGTCAAGCTGGTGTAACGTTGGGGACAAAATTGGAACTTCAATTCTCACTAAATTAAAACAAGTCTCGTCCTCTTGTGATGTGCACATTCAGTGGATCCCCTCACATGTGGATATTTGGGGAAATGAAGAGGCGGATGCCCTAGCGAAGAAGGGTGCCGAGGAGGTTCTAGCTACTTCCAGTTGTTTGACTTACCTTGAGTTGTATTCTGCCAGAAAACATACTGATAAAATGACTTGGATTGTTCCTCCGGCACACACTTGGTATCGCGTTCCATCCCGTGTAGATCCCTGGCTATGAACTGTGACAGATGCGTCCAGATGGTACTCTCACGATTTCGTAGTGGCCATTTAAGAAGCCTTGTATTCCAGGGTGGTTAAAAAACCCACTCGATTTGTCCAAAAATGTAATAATAAGTAGGCTTCTTCGGCACATATTCTTATGTGCCTGAATTTGTCGTACGACGACCTATTAAATCTTCCTATGCTGGTCTGTGACTTTTTGAAGGTGAAAAAACTCGTGGACCTCGTCTAGCGGAAGCTGGAACCGAGGATTAGCAACAACAACAACAAGTATGTTTATTGTGTGTCCTGGTATTCTATGAATTGAGTGCTACACCTGCCTAGCATAGAGTTTTATTTAGAATGTAGAGAGCAGTAACCTAAAAGAGCTTTTTTTTGTTGTTTTAATACTTTATACAGGATGAATTTAAGAGTGGGTGATTTCCCAGTTGAAAGTTTAAAAAATGCAAAGATATCCTTAAGTTCATTATAACTGAATTTTTTGGAAATTTACTTGTAGAAACATTAAGTTATTTTGAAGCGGGAAAAACGGTCAGTACCCTCCTCGGGACTCGTATTCTGGACCCCTCGAATACGCGTCGAATATGCTTCCAATTACACCACGAAGACATGCGGAAAGGAGGAAGAAAAGGCCTTACAGGCTAGGCGAATGTGCCATGGATACAGCTTAGGTTTACCGAACAGTTCCATTGCTGTTTTCAAAGCGTCTGACGAAATTTATTCTATGTTAGATTTCTGAGAAACATGTACTGAAAATAAACTGGACTGAAATTTTCGAGATAGATTACAAATTCTTGTAAAAAAATTAGCACCAATTTACAAACGAAGTAAAAGAGAGCATAAGATTATAACCTACTTAAAAGGCCTTGAAGCATTAGTTGCAGAAATGAAGTGGGATTGTTTTTTTCAGATTCGATTTTCATCAATTGTCGATGAAAATTCCTTCAAGTCTCTCCTTTAAAAGAACACCTTTATTTATCCCAGTTTGTTAATTTTATTCCATTAAAATAAAAGAATTGGGAGATATATTGCAAGAATACTGGAGGGGTCATAGTTTTTAAGGAAAAGATTAGGGTATTTTCTCAATAAAGGGTATGTGAACGCTTTAAAGGGTAGGTGAACGAAAAAACGTTGAGAATAGGGGGCTTCTTAGTAACAGTATAAAAAGGCACTTGAAGTCTACAGGAAATAGGACGGGACTAAAATATTAGTTCATTATAGGCCGGTTTCGTTATAGTAGGGATGATAATTGCTATTTTATTTAAAACTTTCTCCATTTCAGAATCCTTGTCGAGCCATCGGATGTAACTTCTCTAAGAAGTAGCGCATCTGCCAAGATGATAGATACATCGCCAGACAATTTTATAGATCCAAAACCGAGCAGAAAACTGGGCTCGGCGGAGCAAGAAACCTCTCTCGCCTGCCAGTTAGGTGACCCCTTTATGGATGCTCCTCGTCCGCAATCAATATCAGTGGCAGATCAGCACGGTATCTTCAAGGTCACGAGGATAGATTATTGCCTATCATCATCACTCGCAGGCTTGATAAACAACTACTTCAAGTAGTTAGTTCACGGACATCCAGACGCTGCGTGAGAATTTATTCTGTATAGATGAAGATTATTTCTGTAGATATGAATGTTATTTTGGCAGCAGAAACCCTATGACTAATATAACTGCCTTTTTATTCATTTATGGGGTAGGAAACAGAAAAGTGGGTATCACTGAAATTTGGTTCGTTATAACTGGGGGTTCGCCATATCCGATTACATAAGAAAAAGGAATTATCTCAGAAAAACGGTGTAAAAATTAAGTGGTGAATCACAAGTAGGGAAAAAAGTCTTAAAGTGTTTAGATTTTTAAAGGCTGTATCTTAATAATTTTACATGATAACTCAATTAACAATAATGTCATTGTTCTGTTATTTCATTTAAATTACCTACTGATAAATATGGGTAATTATTTTATCTATAGCAGTAAAAAAACACCAAAAACGAATAACAAAAAATATTCAAGACTATATCTGACTTTCCTTTTTACCTTCTGAGTACAAAAATAGTCCAACTTTCTGCTGGCAAGGTGCAAGATACAGGAAGAATTTTATCATGGTTGCAAACAAAGATTCAATAACCTTTACAAAGAATATACTAAGCGTGGAAAATCTTTATTCGAAAGCAATATTTGGGTGTTTTTTTTTTCTTTGAATAGCGAAAATTTTAAAATTTCGCTTATAGTGCCAGTCCTGAATAGAGCTCTGTCTTACAAATTTGTCAAAGAATTTGAATGCAATCAGAGAACATACTCGTGTCCTTGGTTCAATTGTCACCAACACCATATGGTGTCCTAACATATGCTTATTGTGTCCTCGTTCTCCTAACTGAGCGCACACTTGTCTTACAGGGATCTTTATTTAAAACACAGAGGACCAGTAACGGTGTAAATATTAAATAATTAAATGGTGAATCACAATGAGGAAAAAAATCTTGAAGTGTGTAAGGTTTATTCTAAGTTTATTAACAGTTATTTTAAGTTTTGTACCTTTCCTATCTTATTCCAATTTCAGCTTACAATTTCCTGCCAGAATGTAAATTCAGAAACGCAGTTAATGCAAATG
>KK116139.1:25000-43209 GCA_000611955.2 Stegodyphus mimosarum
ATTACTACGCGCCATACCTTAAGCCCTTGCTTGGCTTTGCCGATTTAATTAATACTTAGGGGCCAACTAGTTAGATTTCTGGTAGCTTCGGCTATACCTTTCAAATAGCTTAGTTAAGCTAGTTTAGTTTAAATTATTATTTTTTTATGTTCAAGCCCGAGTGGAGGCTTTGTGTAAAGTTCCAAGTAGGAACTGATTGTAAATATACTGAAAAATAAAGGGTTGTAAACCCTCTTTAAGTTTTACGTGTTTCGTTCGCACTCTTAAGCGATTATTCGCTTGTTAGTGTTCGTGGGGTTCTAAGCTAGGACTTCAGAACTGAATAAGTAAAACCCCACAAGTGTTTAGATTTTTAAAGGCTATACCTTAATATTTTTACACGATAACTCCCTTAACAATAAAATCATTGTTTTGTTATTTCATTTAAATCACCGATTAATAAATATGGGTAATTATTTTATCTAGTAATGGTACACACACTGTGTTTTAAATTAGTAATGGTTCTGGCGGCCGACAGTTGTACCCTTTCTAGTTTATCTAGGTTGCTGATAGAAGTGGCCTCATAAACCTGAACACCATATTCCAGGACAGGTCTAACAAGGGCAATGTATGGTTTATCAAGGTTCGCAGCATCCGCACCCGAGTCTCTGCCAGAGATATATTTTTAAATTTTGAGTCTCTGTTTGCTTCTTAAAACCAAATTGTCAGTATGAGCCTGGCTGAGGATCTCCAGATCAAAGCACTTAAGTATTTCGGTATGTTTTTCATGATTCAGTGTTCTACACAGTAGAAAGATATCAGGTTTCGGGTTGTATAGGTATCTATTGGTGGCAAAAGTACTTTGAGGGAATTTAAACGATCTTGTGCTCCGCAGCAAAATTTTCAAGACCTAAGAGGGATGAGTTAATATCTTCCTGAGCAGAGGTTAGACTTGAATTGCGTCTCCACATAACTATGCCATCAGCATACAAACCCATACAGTGATTGGCGTTAGTCCCGGCCTCTATTCCAGAAATAAAAAGGGAGAACAGTGTGGGGCTAAACACAGATCCCTGGAGAGTACCCTGACTTAGTATGAGTCTTATAGAAATGCTCTCTCTGAACTTCACCTAGACAGCAATTGAAGGTTCAGTCTTTCCCCTGATATAAATATTACTGTATAGTTTTTAGAGAAATTTGTTTTTCCAAACCCTATCGTAAGCCTTAGATAGGTCAAGAAAGGCAGCCCCAGTGTGGTTTGTGGGACATGAACATAACAAAACCCGATCCATTGTGCAATGTCTTCTCCTTCATCCTGTTCAGAAAGAAGTAAGTTGTTTTGATCAAGATCAACTTTAATTAAGTCAACGTTAAGTCAACTTTGCATGAAATACTAGTCAAGACTATCAGTTACAAATATTCAATATTTTTATGAAATTACACTACTTGGATTCATTAAAATCATTGTGTACTTTTTCTTTTTACGATAACTCGTTTAGGCGGCTTTTAGGGTCGCTAGTGGATAGTTTTTAAAGAGATTATATAGCGAATATGAAAATACGTATGACAAGTACAACTCTATCGGGATTTCAAAAGATATGCGAATTTTAAATTCTTTTTCGCTTTTCTGTTGAATGAAATTTATGTGGCGTATGTTATATACTAAGCTGTAAAATACTAGTAGTTTAAACAAATATGAATTGCGTTGTGGTTGTACCCTTTTAAATTTCGTTTCAACAACCCGAAGAGCCTTGCTACTGGTGAAACCATGTTGTGTAATCAGAAATTCAAGTAAACACATAAAATCAATAATACTAACTTAGTTTATTACTTTCCTTAAAACACTGATATCAAACAAATTTACTAACATAAAATTATACTAGTCCCCGGGAACTACCTTATTTAGTTTAGAAAACAAATAGCTAAACATTTTTATATTTTCCACAAATACTGCAATCTTAGACAGTAACCACTTCAATTCAAATACTATTGTTTAAGTAATAACTATTTTTATGAGTTAAGATACAAATTAAAATTTTCTATTTCATTTTTCAGTTGTAAGGTTCTTACACCTTATTTATCCCAGAACAAGAGAAAATTCAAATAATGAAGTACAGAGTTAAGTACCTATAGTATTGCACCATAAGAGGAAAAAAAAATTATACCTTTAACTAGAGCAATTTAAGACTGCTCACAAATTTCTTCAGATCTCAGTTAAATCAGCAAATCTTCAAAAATATTAAAGATTTAAATTTTCTACCTTTCAAAATTCTTTACAGCAAACATTTAAATAAAAGTTAAATTCTGATAATAATAGAATCTTTAAAAAAATTCAAGAAATAATTAAACCAGAGAATTTTGGATGAAAAAAAAATCTTTAAGAATTTAAGTTAACATTAAAGTTCAAAAAGAAAAACTTCTTAACTGACGGAAGATGTGAACCTGGAGATTTGGGGGTTCGACGGCAGCTTGGCGGACACCGAACATTCGAAGAATACCCAGTACGCAGGAACTTGGAAGTTTCATCCAGCCTTCTGTATTACGAACTTCAGAGCCATCAGGAAACTCAGGTCGGAACACAGGTTGCTTGGCTATTGATTTTTTCTGTTCTTATAAATTGAAGAAGCGGACTGAGTCTTCATCAGATGGTAGAATTGACGAAGAAATATTTACTTTCCATTTTGAAGGACATTATTTCTGTGGTAGTTGAAGCATGGAAATATAATTTTCTTTCATTTCCTTTTCTATTGCAGAATTATTTCATTTACATTTTTGAAGGACTATTTCCGAAGCCATGGAGTAAGACGTGACAGGAGCCATAAGCCCCCCGTTAAAAAAACAAATTCATCCTTTCTGTTGCAGCAACAAGATGCCCAAGGCGCCCGAGAAAGTTATCTTCTTGTCAGCCGAATGCAAAAACGAAAACGTCCCAACAGCTTCGCAATCCCACCTGCACCCGCTTTTTGTCAGGTCCGGACACTAGATATCGCCAAAACTCGCCAAAAGGGTGAATAAACTGAAACTCTACCCCTCACACAAACCCCTGCTAATATCGTCCAAAAATCGAGGAGTTGAACTGGAACAAAATTCCGAATCTCGCCAAGCCCGCCAAAAGAAGAACCAAGAATTCGACGTAGGCGTGGGAAAACCAGCAAACCTAGGCAACGGACAAAAATTCCTAAGCAAAGGCTTGGAAATCAACTGCAAAAGTGACGCTTTTCAATCCTTTCCCCCTCAACCAAAAAAAATACTCGAAGTGCAAAAATTCGTTGAATAATTAACTGTAACTTAAAAACTGTTTAAGCTAGAGACTTGAAAGTACTCTTAAATTAAAAGGCTAATTTTTCTGCATCCAATGATATAAGTTAAATGAGAATCAACCTAAGTTAAGTAATTTTAAATCAAGTTTATTACCTACGAAAGCACCTAATTCCATTGTCTGTTTCAACGCGTTTACGAGTAACCAGTGGAAGAGACGTACAAATCTTAAAGTACCAAAACCACTAATTAAAATTAAACCAAAGCAAATATAAATACAAGATATTAAATAAAATAACGTTGTGTAGCATAAATTTAGAATAATGAAAATTAATCTTAAGTCAAACTTAAATAATTAAGTGTTACATGAAAATTTGCTACACAACACGTATATGATATTTAATAAATGAATTTAACCCATAAAAAGATAGTAGTAAGAAGACAAAAAATATTTTTTTTTTAGCTATTCTTGCTAAGAAAACTGAATACTGATATGATGAGCTGAGAAAAGGCTGAAAAAATATAAAAGCATATGCCAACGATTAACATTTAGCACTGGTAATTCTAAACATATGCTGCTTTTAAAAATTATGCGATTTTACTGTTAAATTGTATGTGGCTTAAGTGCACAAAAAACGATGCTTAAAACGAAGCTAAAAGGAAGAGTGGAAAAACATTAAGCAGAAGTGAGTGCAAGAGGAAGTCAAGTAAGACTGTGAGGGGGGCTTATTGAGAGCGTTTAAAAAACGTTAACAAAACCTTTTAAATGACCTTTAAAATTTGAAACCTTTACGAGTTTTTTAAAAAATATTATTAACTTTTTGCATGTTAACTTTATTAAATATTACGTTCTTCACAATTACGCTGTATAAAATTCCACGGTAAAATCTCAGAAGTGTTAAAACACAGTATATCTTCAGATATCCCGGTAGAATATGGTAGTTGCCATACTTTTTTATATTTGCTAGATTATTTTTTTAAAATAATACATAGCGATAACATATGAAATGGGATACGGCTAAGAAAAAGAGGTTTAAGACTTATTGTGCGTTAACTTTATAAAATATTCCGTTCTTCACACTTACACCGCATAAAATACGACAGTAAAATTACAAAACAATATAAATACAATATATCTTTAGAAATCCGGGCAGAATGTTAAGTGTTACCATATTTTTTTATATTCGCTATGTGATTTCTTAAAAAAATCTGATGTGGGCACCACATGACTTCCTTGTACGGCCTATTTAATTATACATATTTTTCGTTCCATTTCATTTAAACTTATTTCCTCGAATTACATTACAGATATATTTCTTTTTCAATGAATTCAGTTCTCACTTCGCAGCAAGGCCAAAATACGTAAAAACTTAAAAAACATCTTCATAAAAAATTTTAAAATACAGGAAAACATAAAACACCAAATGCAGTTAAAAACAGTTAAAAAATTGCTTACAATTAACATTAGAGTTTCTACGCAAACATAAGGAATTCGGCCAGCTGTCAGGCTGTTTGAAATAAGTACGTTATTGTTTGATAAATCACGATTTCAATATTTCTAGCTACTTTTATGATACCTATATGAGTAATAGTTTGCTTTGACCTTTATCTTAGAACTTCTGATAATTAACGTGTCAAAAGGGACGTTAGTCATGAAACGGCATGTTGCGTCGGTTCGCTCTAAATCGAACTCTCTTTTCGAACTGTTACCAGCAAATATTATCGTCCTGTGTTATATTTAAAGAAATTAAATAATGGAGAATCTGCATTAATGTATGTACGCTTCACTCACGGTGAAAAAACAAGGGTAGCTAGAGCCATAAAACTCTGAATAACGTAGTCCACCTCCTGAACATGGGCACCTGGAATCCCGAATTTTGACTTTCGAATGTATTTTATTATCTGTTTCATATTTTGTGAAACTTATTTTATTAATATCTGAATGGAATTTTGAGAAACAAACTCAACGATTTCAAACCCAGCAATGGTAACACTGTACAGTGACAAAACAACGGTACCCAGAGCCATCAAGTTTTGAATAACTTAATTAGTCCTCTACCCGAATACGAGCACCTGGAAGCCCAAACTTTGGATTTCGAATTTATTGTATTATCTATTTAATTTATTGTAAAACTTTAACTGATTTTTCAGTTGCAAACTCAATGAATTCAATACCAGCTGTGGCAACACTGTACGGAATACCAGCATGGGAAACTATCTGTCGGAAATTCTAAAGACACTCTGTTTTTTAAATATTTTGTGATTTTGTCATTGAATAGAATTTTATATGGCGCAGGCACCAACAGCCTGTTACTTAATACACAGTCCAGTCACATTAATGTGACCACCACGTACTTTCCATGTCAGAGTTAAATAACCAATCACAGAAGGCAGGTGGCAGCACAGTGCAGTTGAGCGTATATAAAGGGTGTGTGAGGGCTTCGGAAAACATTTCAATCGTTGGCGTAATGCAGAAACGAAGCGATTTATCCGACTTCCAAAAGGGCATGATCATTGGCTTTCGGGCCAAGGGTGGAAGCATTTCCGAAACGGCTAGGTTTGTGAACTGTTCGCGTGCCGCCGTGGTAAAAGTGTACCGTGCATGGCAAAATGGGACTGTCCAAAATCAGCGACGTGGCAAATGTGGTGCACCACGGGCCATAGATGACAGAGGCGAACGACGGTTGCGGAGATGCGTTCGGGCAGATAGACGGGCTACCGTTGAGCAACTGACCACCAAAATGAACCAAGGGGCTACCAAAAGTGTCTCCCAAAGTACTATTCAGCGAACATTGCTGCGTCTGGGCCTCCGAAGCAGACGCCTGGTTCGTGCACCTATGCTGACTGCTGTTCATCGACGGCGAAGGCTAGAATTTGCACGCCAGTACAGCAGCTGGACGTCCACTGAGTGGCGACAGGTTGCGTTTTCGGATGAATCGCGTTTTATGCTCCATCGGACAGATGGACGTTGGCGTATAAGGCGTGAAACCTCTGAAAGGAACCACCCTGCAACCATTGCCGGAACGGTCCAAGCTGGAGGCGGGAGCATTATGGTCTGGGGAATGTTTTCCTGGCATTCTCTAGGTTCACTGATCATTGTGGAAGGCACAATGGATCAATACAAGTACGCATCTGTCCTTGCGGACCATGTTCACCCCTACATGCGCATTGTTTTTCCTCAGGATGATGGCATCTTCCAGCAGGACAATGCGAGGTGCCATACAGCTGCCAGTGTACGTGCGTGGTTCGAAGAGCACCAGGATGAGTTTACCGTCCTCCCCTGGCCAGCAAACTCACCTGACTTAAACCCAATCGAGCATCTGTGGGACCATCTCGATCGAGTTGTTCGCGCCATGGATCCTCAACCGCGTAATCTAGCGCAGCTGGCCACGGCATTAGAGTCGGCATGGCTCAACATCCCAGAGAACACCTTCAGGGACCTATGTGACTCTCTTCCTGCACGTCTCGCAGCAGTCAGCTCTGCGAAAGGTGGTTATTCTGGCTTTTGACAGATGGTCACATTAATGTGACTGGACTGTGTAAATAAAGTAAACGCATAAAATGTATTAACATTTATGACATTAACATTTATAAAAAAAAGACATTTTTAACATTTATAAAAAGACAAAAATGGTTTGTAAATCCATCTTAGTAAAAAAAATTGAGCATTGATGTAATGAACTACGAAAAGATTTGGGGAAAAAAAAAACGGAAAAACGTATGCCACCACTTGACGCTGCATCGGGAGTTCGAAACGTATACTCCTATATTGCTTTTGAAATTTTTGTAATTTTTGCTATTGAATCGCACATGGCGTAAGTGCAATGAAAATTGTGCTTAAGAGTAAAGCTAAAAAAAAAAAAAAAAAAAAAAAAAAAAAGTAGGAGTGAACAGCAGATTCGTAGACTGAGCTCACTCAGAGCTTAAGTCAGTTTTTGCTTATGTCGTCTTTGTTTATATCGGCATTTTTTCCTCAGGCAGTTACGCCTCGTGAACTTTGTCAAAATTCCAATAACCTAGTTTAATCTTCATGACTAATCAGACTTGCAGGTTTCTCTTGATTTATTTTGTTTTTAATTTGAATCATAATGTAATATCCATTTATCATCACTTTATCGGCTTATACATGAGTAGTTACTAATTCTAATTATTTTTAAAAGAAAAATAAAGGATATAAAGAAACATTCGTAATTTTGACTCATATTATACTCTTTAAAGCATTTCGTTTTGTAAAGTGATTTAATTATGTTGTTCTTATGCTTAGGCTGAAGTTTTTATGCTTTTAGTTAATCTGCATGGAATCGCTGTAGAATTATGAACGGTGTAAATGTTGTTAAAGTGCTACTAAACCTAACAAAGTCGCCATTTGTTTACATTTGAAACTCTTAGTAAAATAGTGCATCGAGTCAGTTTTTGTACCAACTGCAGTTTCTTTTTGTAGAGTGAGACAAAGTTAACGTTCAAATTTGTGCACTGAAAAGTCTGTTTTCGTGCCCGCTGCCGAATTGCTAGTTTTTGATTAGAAATACTAATTTTAATTATAAAAGTTTTGTAAAACCGTTCTTTACTGTATTTGGGGTTTTATATTTTCCTGTATTTTTCAATTTTTAATGAAGATATTTTGAGTTTTTACGTATTTTTTGCTTTGCCGCGAAGTGAGAACTGAATTGATTGAATGAGAAAAATATCTCTAATGAAATTCGAAGAAATGAGTTTAAGTGAAATGCATAAAAATATGTGTATAATTTAATATAGGCCGTACAAGGAAGTCATCAGATATTTTAATACTGAAACATAAGTGTAATAGTCTTAGGCATGTGAAGTTAAATATTACACCGTTTGACGAACTTCACAACGATTTCCATTTTCACACATACATAAAGTAAATAAGGAAATGAAAATATAAAAATATAAATTATAAATAAAATTTGAAGATTTATGATTGAAACATAACATCTAACCACTCAATCTGAAAGAAGAAAAGCTGCTAACGTAGTATAAAATACAAATAAAATAGGGATAAAATATATAAAGATAGTGTTGAGACATCAAAATCGGAATATA
Organism: Stegodyphus mimosarum; assembly: GCA_000611955.2. Classification (NCBI taxonomy): domain Eukaryota; kingdom Metazoa; phylum Arthropoda; class Arachnida; order Araneae; family Eresidae; genus Stegodyphus; species Stegodyphus mimosarum. The sequence goes on from KK116139.1 coordinate 33,302, forward strand.
ATGCTCAAGCAGAATTTATTAGAATCAAATAAGAATTTATTATATTTACCATTAAACATTTATTTTATATTGATAAAAAACATTCATGAGGGCTTTTATCGTATGGGCTTACATCAGTGTGGGTTTTATCAATGTGGGCTTTTATCGTACGGGCTTATATCAGTGTGGGTTTTATCAATGCGGGCTTTTATGATATGGGCTTGTATCACTGCGGGTTTTATCAATGTGGGCTGTTATCTAGGTACGCTTTCATCAGTATGGGTTTTAATCGCCTGTGCCACTCTCATAGCGGGGTTATTTTTTTGAGCTTTTGTCGTGTGAGCTTTTGTCCAGTGGGCTTTTATTTGGTGATCATCCAGTCTGTATAAGTTTTTCGCGAATATTTAGGAAACGGTGCGAAAATAGACCAAAGTAGATGTTAATGTTTCGAAGAATCATATTCGAAAATGCAAAAAATAATCTGTCTACCTATCTATATAAATAAAGAAAAGTGTTCCTGTGTCTGTCTTTTATACAATTTACAATTTTATTCCGATCTTAATGAAATTTGGCAAACTTTATCTTCAAAGCAAAAGTAAAGTCACGGTCTACATGAGATTTCTGAGAAACCACCATACGGGATGGGCACTCTTTATATGTATAGATTTTACGCTAATTAACGAACTTTTGATTAAAATCTGAGCTATTTAAAAGCTTCCATTGCCACTCTTCAGAGCAAACGATATTTATGTTTCAAACTGCATGGGAAAACACAGCGATATAGTAAAAAGTATTTCTATACGACAGTGTTTTGTTCTTCGGCAAAGAGTAAAATATTTAATTTTTCTTTCAAATTATAATGTTATTAATTAACAAACTAAACAACTTATAAACAATAGAGCAGATTCATTTAAGTTACTGTTAGTTACTAGCTGAACCCGTGAAGTTACGCTACCACAATTCATGGAAATCATCTATATCTATAGAAAGAAAAGTGTCCGTTTGTTTGTGTTTAATTTATACAAATCTACAGTTTTATTCCGATTTTGATGAAGTTTTGCATCAAGACAGCAAGAAGGTCACTGCATAATAAGACTACGTAACACCATTCCATAAGGTGCACACACTCAGAATTTTTATATTACTCGGAATTATATAGAATTTTTATATTATTTTTTTATATTTTATATATCGTCACCCATCTTAGTTTCCGTCATTTCGCTCAAATATGAGTGATGCAACTGAAGCGTGTGTTCCTAACGGCGATGACGAATTGCATGTGCATGATAGTGTCCCTGTTGATTCCACTACTCTTCACGAAATTTGTGCTACTTGAATCACACGAGATAATACTCCGTATTATTTATGTGATAAAATCCGAGAGTTGGACAGTTCAACATGTTCAACATTTTCGTGATAACATCCAAGAATTGAACTTAATATGTTTTCCAAGAGTTGAACCATTGAACATGTTAAATCTTCGATCAAAATATATCAGCAGCTACAATCAGATACAGATGACGACAACGTCAGCGCACCTCTAATCAAAATACTGCAGCTCCTTAAGAATCCAGCCAGCAGAATTAAGAGGTAAGTGCTTCATTGCTCTTCAGGCATTGCTCCCGCGAAACTTTTACTTCGCAAACATATGAAGAAAGCAAAATTAGACGTGATTGCTAGTTCTTCTAAAGTAGATAATGATGGTTTTCAAATTGGTACTAAAAATTACCAGAAAGCACAGAAGTCAAATTTCTTGGGAAGATTAACGGCTAACTACAGTGCGCAAAATTCTTCCACATAGTGCCGATGACCACCGAATTCTAAGTGCACTATTCCGACGTCACAATGTCGAGCATTATGTCGTTAATGCAAAGTATGCACGACCGATTAAAGTTACTATATGAGGACTTTCCACTACAATGAACAGGAATGACTTAACTGAAAAAGGTTTTTCCAACTGCAAGTTACTCAGTTAACGAGAAGGAAAACCAATGCCTTTATTCATGTCCGGGTCATAAAAAATTAAAACAGTGAAAAAAATCGATGAGGTCACTGACCACCTATAGTGTTCAGTATCAGCTGAAATGTATATCTAAAAACGAGGTACAACAACGCTAAATTGTCAGAGATGGCACCTTTCTTCCGAAAACTGTTTTTTTAGGCCGCTCTGTGCTTTTTCTCCACGTCGTGTTTTACGTTTACTCGAGCATACAACCGTCGACTGCCCAACGTCTAGAAGAACCACAGTGCAGTAACTAGCATGGAAACATGTTGCATCTTATAGTCGATGTTATGTTCGCAAAGAATAGACACACTCAGCCAAGAAAGAAAATCAGGTTAAAAAAGGAATATCGCATGCCGGCATGGCTAAAAGACAGACAGAAAACTCTGCCTTTTGACCTGCAGAAAATGCCCCATAATCGGCTACTGCTGCACATAACAGTAAGCCTAACAAAGTTAATAATGCACCTAATAATAATGCTCTATCTAGAAATTGTACCATTTCTTATCTTAATAATACATGAGAGAGTCTTAAGCATAATATTCAGAATTAAATCTAAGTTTCTGAACTTCGAAGCTTTAGTAAATATGTGTCTGATTTAAACGAAATTTTTGGCATTAACAAAATTTCTATAATGAACAACGTATTTAAAATGTGTATGCTTAAATTTAAAGCTCTTACTATTACAGTGCATAAAATGTTCGTTTTTTGTGATAATTAATGAAATCAACAATAATGTATTAGAATAATTGTAATAACCAATTACATTAGTTACATGGAACGCAATGATCTACACCCAAAAGCCTATGAGCTTAAAGAATTTTTACATGCGTATTCTTTCCATGTTCTACTCATACAGGAACACATGCCTAGTCCGCATACTCGTTCAAAAGCTTTCAATTATGTCAGTCATAGACTAGATCGACGAACTGATGAGTCTATCCAGAGGAAATGCCCGTGGAGGACTAATGATTTTTGTAAAACGCTCCCTTTCTCATCATGTCACAACATTTCCACAGCTTTTAGTGATCGAAGCCCTAGCTATCATCATCACGCCAAACATTCACGACTAATCACAGTTATCTCTACTTATCTTCCTATTCACACGCCAGTAAACAATGCGACTGCCGATTTGCATACAATCCTTAATATCAAAAATCGAATCAAGTCATTTTAGGGGGATATTTTAATTCCCACCACCACGTGTGGAACTGCACAAGACGCATAATTAATAAATTTGTCCAAGTGGCTAATATTTGTCCAAGCAGCTCCAAATAAGCGAACACACTATGGTTTGCGACGGCCATCTGTCATTGGTTTTTTTTCATCTTAAAAGGTATCCATATTTCGCCTTACGCCGAGAGCCTATGTGAATTCTCTTCAGACCATAATCCTGTAACTGTCGAAATCAATACCAATACCTGCAATACACCAAGCAGAAGAGCTCTTATTATTAATTGAGCAGGTTATGCCAAAGCTCTGAACAGCACCTAGTGCACCTTCAATACAGTATAAACGAGAAATGAGTTAGATGCTTTAACTAACGAATTTACAGAAGAGCTACAGAACGCAAGAGTTGGACCCCCGTTCTGGGGCTGCCTTTCGGGGTGAGCTGTCCGAGCTCCTGAGACCCCCTCGATGCAGACCCCACAGTCCCGGCCCGGCCCTATGAAAGGCAATGGGATACGTAGTACCCGTATCGAAACTATGAGGGCCAAATCCCTGAGGACAAGGTCGGTGATCTCCGATCTAGCTCCACACACAGCCAAAGGAACAGACACGAACAGTACCAGTACGATCCCTGCCAAGCCTGAACCAACCTGAGAATAAACTCGGACTCTAGTCCTGTGAAGACAACTTATATGCCCCCGTGGTCGAGACTGCCTAAGTACAGATCCTAGCCAGTACTTCCCAGGAATTCTCCTGAGTCAACCCCCGGGGGGAAACAAAAGAGCTAAAACAAGCACCATTACAAAACAGTAAAGACGTTAAGGAAGGAAAAAAAAGTATAAAAATGCTTCTGTTCGTAAACTCATCAGACGTCGCAACCATGCAGGGAAAAACTGGCAAAGGTCAAGATGCCCGAATGACAAGAGAGTTTTGAACTAGCCAAACCAGGGAGTCAGGACTGATATATCGAGAAGAGAAAAACAGCAAAATTCCAGGATTGGACAAAATGAGTAACAAAATGATCAAAGAAATGGAACCAAAAATGCTATGGTAAATTTACTTAAATCATCAGCGCTATGTTCTAGGTGCAGTACTTCCCAGCTAGTTGGAAGACGGCGATTATCTTCCCCATCCTGAAGCCGGGTAAAGACCCAACGAACTCTTTTTCTTATACGCGAATAAGTTTACTTTTGGACTCTCAGTAAAACTTCGGAAGCTGCCATACTAAAGAGAATCAAGACTTCATTCACACCATGATCCCTCACCAGCACGGGTTCTAAAAAAGACATTCAACGACCCACTAGCTATTATGGAGTGACCGAATTAATTTCAGACAAATTAAAGGAAAGAACTTATCACTGGAGCTTTCTTCCTCGATATATCAAAAGTCTTTGATTGTGCATGGTTACGAGAACTCACCTACAAACTAAATACTCTGTTTCCCAGATTACATCATTAACATTGTTAATTTCTAGCTTTAAGATAGACACCTAATCTATTTTTAAGATCTTTAAGATAGACTCGTTCTTATAACAACATTTAGTCGCACCTATCCGTTTTTCGCTTTTTACGAACGACATTCCTCATAACTCTCTGTTTCATTTCAATACTCTTGCATTACGCGCAGATGACACAGCGATCCTTTACCAAAACGCGTCTCTGAGTTTAGTACCACAAACATTACAAGATCATATCCAAGCACTGGAGTCCTGGATGGTTAAATGGAGATTTAAAACCAACGTTGAAAAATCTGAAGCTGTACTTTTCACCAGAAAGCACAAATTAGACCAAAACGCCACTTTATGTATGTACTATGCTAACATCCCCTGCCCTGCGCAAATCAAATATCTTGGTATTATTTTAAACCAAACATTCACATGCACACCACATGTTACAAATACTATCAAGAAGTTTTGGGGTATTAAGTCCGTAACTAGCCAAAACGTCGTGCCCTCTTTAGAAAATAAGATACTCGGGTATGAGACTATGTTGCGGCCCATTTCCACATATGTCTGTCCCGTCTGAGGTTCGTTCTCAACTGAAAAAATAACTCGAAACATAATGTTAAGGCAAATATCAAAATGGTTTGGTCCGTCAAAAACAATATTATACACAACGAATAAGATGTTAACAAAGTTGATATTCGTATTTCAAAAATTGCAGAGAAAATTTTTCAAAAATATAGAAATACCCATTATAACCCATTATAAACTATACCCATTATTAACTATAATATTCATGATCGAAACGATAGAAAAAGACCTGGAGCGGTCTCACTGCACTTAAATTAAGTTACTTTGCTTGTACTTTTATCAAACTCTTGTTAAACTTTATTTCATTAAGAGGAGAGAGTTATCAGCTTTCTGTTGTTGTTAGTTCAGCGTGAGTTCGGAATATTAAGAGATCTTAGTCTTTTTCGACGCGCTTTGCATTGCGCTGTGTTAACTTTCTTAGAAGTTTGAAGTGTAACTACTGATTATATTCTGTGATACTAACAAAATTTAGGAATATATATGAGGAAAATTCCAGACCTATAAAATGTTTGTTTTGGTAAAATAAATTTCATCAAACTATCAACAGTTCTGTGTGCATTTAATCCTTTATGAATTTCTACGCTCACAACAAGTTTTAGAGCCAGAAGTAGAACTGAATTTCGGAGACAAGAGCGATGATTGAGCAACTAAGACAAATGGTGACTTCTTTTGTTGCGTTCCAAGAAAAGATAGAAGGGACCGTCAACTCCTTTAAAGAAGAGATGAAAGCGGGCCAGGAAAAGGTGGAAGGAACAGTAAAGTCCGTTAAAGAACAGATGAAAGCGGGTGAAGGAAAAATGGAAGGGATCATCTATTCAGGAAAAGATTGAAGCAGGTAAAGAGGAAATGAAAAAGAATTTGTTGCCGTAACAGAAAACAAATTTGAAGCTATGGAAAGCAGAATAGACATGGTTGAAAACAAATTTGAAGAAACTGAAGAAGGAGTTCTTTCTGTCAAAGAAATAAAATCGAAGAAAGGGTTCCTGTTGTCAAAAAACAAATCGATTCTAAAGTTTCTGGTTTCTCCAAAGAAGCTGACGGTAAAAGAAATTCATAACGACAGCAGGAAGCAATTGTGAAGTTTTTAAGTTTTTACCCACGCCTTTCGACCCTCTCTGAAGCTATCCATTTACTATGGAAAGACCCTCTTGGCAAATGTATAAGACTCAGTTTTCTATAGTAGCGGATGCAGATGGATAGGAGTCTCAGGCTAAGGTCTGAGATCTCGTCGCTTCTTTGAAAGCAGACGCAGGGGATATCTTTCAATCTATGCTTAAAAACTAGAGGCTACACTTCGAAGCTCTCTTCGGTACGTAGGAGTTTGGCTTTGGGAAAAGGTACTTAAAAGAATATAGCAGGCTTCAGTTGAAATCTTGGTGACAGAAACACAAGGAAAAACTCCAGGAGCTTGCCACGGATGTTTAAAAGATGTTTAATCTAACATTTTCGGACTGCATTAGAAACTTCATCGATGGCGTCTGCGATCCTGAGATACAGGAAACCTTGCGAGGAGCAGATATCAAGGATTTAAAAAGAGCTCTAGGGTACGCCATGAAACTAGAGGCAGCCCACAAGCAACCTGTACAGACCACCACTCAATCGGAGCAGCCCGAATCCAGGAGCCAATGGATCAAGTTACTACTCGTGTAGATAAGTTACACAGGAAACGTTATGAAAACAAACCGACCATAAAGTGCTGGAACTGCGGTGCTGAAAGCTACGGACGAAGGAGCTGCAGGACATTCCTACTCACTGAAAATAAAACCGCTCCCCAGCAAGGACGCAGGAAACAAATTAATGACCACCTCACAAAGCCACATTTTAAAGGACTATTTTCTGCAATGAGTGGTGTCAGTAATGGACTTCACAATCGGTTCATAATCGGATCTGGTTCATAATCGGACACATCAGTAGAATTCCTTGCAATATAACCACCTCACAAAGCCACATTTTAAAGGACTATTTTCTGCAATGAGTGGTGTCAGTAATAGACTTTTCATAATCGGACACATCAATAGAATTCTTTGCAATATAACCATCGATACTAGAGTCAATGTTACCATCGTCCGGAAAGATTTACCTCAACAGTTGGAAGGTAAGCTTATGTGGAAGCCGCCATGCGTTACCCTTCAGAAGGTGTAGGGTGATAAAATCAAAACTGATGTAAAATTAAACGTTACTATCCGGCTTGTGATTACCTCCTACCATCACACGACATATCTGGCGACGTTTTTGTCCGACTTTTGTGTGACTATAAGTGATCCTATCATTGTGTAACCATAACCATATCCGGCTGTATGCGTATTTATCATCAGGCTTTTGCCGAACACATTTTGGTCTATTTGAGCCTCTCTAGGAAGGGTATCTATACCGACTCTTCTAATGGAGAGCGCTTCTACTAGAGTAATGCAAGAGCTGACATGAAAACGTAGTGCCGATCATGTGATGCTTATGCGAGTCTGAAACGACCGAAGAAAAGCATTCAATGTAGGAGCCCCGTTTTCTTTTGGAAAATATATTTTTGGATTTTCAGCTAACATCTAAAGCTTACTCAATATCTGACACATGAAAATATTTATATTCATTTTCGTCATCTGATATTTTGAATGCATACGATAACAGCGTAAAATATCCTTAATGAACATATAAATAAAATGAAACGATTGTGTAAATAAATACCGGCATCTAATCACAAATATTCATAGTTTAGTGGCACCATCTATTGACCATTAACTTAACTAAAGTCTCTCGCAAATTTTAAATAATCGGATAAATAATCAGTTTTTTAACACGGGACATTATTCGAGTCTAAAATATTCTGTCATGAGCTAGAAAAACCAGCGGATTTTTTTCGAGTACACTCAGTTATGCGCTAGAATTTTTAAATCTTTGTCCGAACATAAACGGGTTCGACGGGACTGATAAAGTCAATCCGAGTTATCTCGGTGTAACGGAAATTGCATGCATTATTCATGCATGAATTATATCCTTGAGCGGTTAATAAATATAAGAAAGGAGTGAAACACACATATTAATAGGCACATGCAAGTTAAGACTCCTTGCATATATTTTATATTAGGGCTCCGAGTCACGAACACGAGCACGTTTAGATAACAGCATTATGAAATTTCGTGAAATCGCCAAATAGTTATTGCATTTAACGGCGTAGTTTAAGCTTCTGACGTCTGAAACGGTCCCTGAATTTTCCGCTACTTTTCATATGAAAACAAAGGATAAAAAAATGTCAGAGTGACTTATAGGGAAATAAATATTTGTTTACTTTTGAAGAAAATTTAAATTCCCACCCTTTTTTTGTAAACCCGAAATGACAACTCTGCTTGATTGCTCCAATTGCTGTAATATGTTTTGTATAGTGGAAAGAGCGTTAGCTCAGAAGGGCTTATTAGTCTCCAAACGGGATTTTGCGTTGAATAACTGTAAAATGCTGAATCACTTTTGAAATTGTTGCCACCAACCTGTATCATTTTACAACACCGTATTATATTAAAAGAAATTAAATAAAGGAGAATGTGCATGAATGTAGGTGTGTTTCTTACATTATGAAGAAACGACGGTACATAGAGACAACACATTTTGAATAAAGTAATCCTCCACCCGAAAATGGGCATCTGGAAGCCAAAATTTTGAATTTAGAATTTGTTTTATTACCTATTTACCATTTTGTAAGACTTTATCGAATTTTTGATTAAGAAAGTTAACGATTACAAAGCGAGCAATGGCAACACTGTACAGGAAAATATTTCTCCAGCGCGCGAGACTGTCTATCGGAAATTCTAAAGATATGCTGTTTTTAAATATTTTGTGATACTGTTGTTGAACTGAATTTTATGTGCTTTATTTGCGAAGAACATGATATTTAATAAAAAAAAAAGTAACACACAAAACTTTAAAAAACCGCCCCTTTGGGCGTAACGTAAAATCTGAAATCTCAAAAATTTTTTAAATGGCGGGTACTAGCCAGTTTAGGCTTTGGCGACGGCTATGAGAATGGCGAGGAGAGTGGTTCGAAAACCAGGGTGCATGGGTCAAAGGACCCTACCCCTCATCGAATGCATAAGTATGATTCTAATAAATTGGCAAGTACAAAATAACTTAAAAATAAGTAATAACAGTTTTTTTTTTAAAATATATAATTATATATATGAAAGGTACTAATTAAAGTAAGTAAAAACAAAAGGAAGGCGGGGCTATTATCAATAACTTGCCCTATGAAAAGTAAAATTTAAAAGTAAATAAAGCCATTCAAAATCCCACAAAAAAAAACCGAAAGTGCCTGTTTAGAAAGAGAAGAACGCTGAACTGGTGGCACACTAATTATATGCGTAAAGAAAAAAAAATCATGATGTTAGGTAACATGCGAATACAGAGGTGCACTCAATCCGATTAAATGTATAAAAATATAGAACAGGAGAGGAATACAATGCAAATAACACTTGATAAATACAAAATACAATAATGCAACAGAATTGTCGTACAAGTCATTACAACAGAGTAATAGGCATTAGTCAAGATTAACATTTAAGATAGCCCGAGGGCGTCTAACATTGACAATATCATTGACATCATAGTCATAAATGGTCATGGTGGGATTGTTAAGATCCCCCAGACCTTCAAAAAACTTACGTGCCAGACGGCAACAATAACTTTTAATATATTCAATTTTAAGTTCGGCATGCAAGCGCTGATTTCTAATGTACCATGGG
>KK116139.1:50735-92204 GCA_000611955.2 Stegodyphus mimosarum
TCAGCGAGAGAAAAAAAACTTTACAAACACTCTGGTGTTACTTTAAAATCTCAATCTGACTAGCTAAGAATCTTAAGAAACCTTATAAAATCATTGTATAAAAATTCCAGCACTGATCCAGCGAACATAATAACTCTAATACTTATCTTCAAACATCTCCGAAAACTCATTGCATCTTTTTAAATTCACCCACATTTCAATTTTCTCTCAAATGACAGTCTCACAATAACCCGAGATCGAATATTTCCCATACAGCAACAATAGCTAGGTCCCAGAAACGTTAATTTTCATCTTTCTCAACGCAAAAGAATTAATTCGATGTAGTTTCGCTGTGTTACTAATTAGTTGTCACAATCAGGGTGTTGCAGGTGAACGTCATAATTAAACAGTAAAATCAACGGAAAAACGGAGGGGGGAAGGAAAACTGCTTCAATTCCGTTTTCTATCGATATTTTGTCGGGAAGTAATTTTCATTCAATTGTTGCATCGCTCACGAAATTCCGCGGTTTTTAATTACCTCCGCCTATAAAAGGGAATTATTAAATCGCTACCTTTGCTTTAATTGCCTTTACATATTTCACTTGCAAAAGCAACATCGCCATAGAAGAAAATTATCTTGCTTCGTTTGAATCTTCTCATTTGGTTTAAACACATGTTTTCCTGCTTTGTCTGGTAATCTGTGAATGGGCTACTGAGTTAATTAAAGTAAAAATTACTGTAACGTGACAAAATTCAACATCACCTTTAAAATTACTTTGCTTAAAACTCCCATGTTTGAGAACTGGTTACAAAGAATGAAAATAGACAACACAAAAGCATATTACAAGCTATGTAAATGTAATCTCAGAGTAGATGAAAAAGTAAACCAAAACTCCAAACCATTGTAATCCAACTCTGAGAACGCATCTAACAATGGATTATTTAAGAAATTAATTAAAATATAACAACTTAAAATTAACTGAGAATTAATTTGTGAGGATTTATTTAGTTTGATTAATAGTTAATTTTTAGTTAAAGTAACTTTCCTTTCAGTCTTGTTTCCACCACCCGCTGTCCTGCCAGAATGCTAATCACACGGCACGCGTGTATTTAAATTTAGGTCGAAAGAAGTGCTATTTAAGCGAAGATTTTTGAAGGTGATTTTAGAGCATGTTATGCTTGCTTAAACGCCACATCGTTATTTCGGATTACTAAGGATTTGATTCTGTGGCGTTCAGTGCTTCTGGCCGTTAGGCCTTGTTTCTGCCGGCTCCTAGGAATGAAGAGCCTTCAAGCGTTAACTTAACCGTTAGGCTAATTTAATTACATTTTTCAGTTCAATGTTACTTGTTTTAGTTAAGCCAGAAGTTTTGGGTTTATAGAAGCCTAAGTAGAGTCATCTGTGAAATTAGTGATTTGATTCTGTGGCGTTGAGTGCTTCCAGCCGTTAGGCTTGTTTCTGCCGGCTTCTAGACATCAAAAGCCTTCCTGCGAGTTAACTTATCCTGTGAGCCGTTAGGCTAATTTAATTACATTTTTTTTTTAAGTTCAATGTTACTTGTTAAGCCAGATGTGTTGGGTTCATGGAACCCAAGTCCAGCCATCTGTGAAATTATATTGGATTAACTGAAGGGTTTTTTACACCCTTCTTCTGACTTTTGTGTTGTGTTAAGACCTGGGAATAATTCCTCATACAGTCTTTTTAAAGCTCGTTAGTTTATGCTACCTAAGAGAACAAGTCTCTATAAATTAAAGGAAGAAATGGAGACTTAAATTGAGGAAAATAGGCAATATAATTTCAATATTTTCGTTAAAGCTAATATATGTAATATAACGACAAAAATCGAATAACAATCAGTAAACGACAGAACTAAAGTTCGACGCCATCATAAAACGTCATAAATGATAACGTCAGAGTTTATGTGAGCTTATAAACCTATGAAGTTGAAAGTCACAAAGTTCCATCAAAAGTCACAAAAATCACACCTCTGATGTCACATACGAAACGAGCAAAAATCAAATTATAGTCCGTAACTTAATATAACACAAGGTGACTTTGTGATGGCGCCAGAGGTCATATGAGCTCTCATATCTGCGACGTCACACAAACACCACGTGATCACTGACGTCACTTGCTATAAGGAAAGTAAAAGTAAGTTTACTTGCGGAGATTCTCAGTGACTTCTTTCAGATTGCTATGGATTACTCTAATTTTCGAAAATATTACTTGTAAACCTACCCCCTCGTCATATTTCCCCCCTTTTTTTTCTAAATGTTATTAACGCCGACTTCGATATCACTGCTAATACAGGAAATAATAACTAAAGTAGGCAACTCATGATATTCTTAAAATGAACAGTGAAGTTCGCAGAATGCAAATCATAAAATTAGATTTATAATAATAACACTTCTAACTTACTGTTGACTGTATTTGTGAAATATTAAAACCCACACATAAAATTAGATTTATAATAATAACACTTCTGACTTACTGTTGACTGTATTTGTGAAATATTAAAACCCACACATTTGAATATATAACATCTTACATGTTTTCCGGAATAGAAGTCTTAGAACTTCGGATTTCATTTTAAACTACTTTACAAATCGTTCTTATCCGTAGCTTCGAAACAAAGAATAATTCAAATAAACATTTTGATATTTTCCTGTGTTTTCAAGTACTGAGTTGGTATTTCTGTGTGTTAACAATTCGTATAAACTTCGCAAATCAACATACCAGAAGAAAAAAAAAGCTTTGAACATTTTCAACTTCCAGCAGTAAAAATGTTTACAGTTAAAGGTATTCGGATATCTTCATCAGTTTACATCTCAGATATAAGCAGTACAGCGAATATTAAAATAAGGTGGCAATATTTAACAGTCTGTGAATCTAAACATTGATCAGTTGATCAATGTTTAACGAACATTTAACGGTCAATGTTTAACGAATTTAACGATCAACTGCCCACACCACACGCATTTTTTTCTCTTCCTTTTTTAATATAACTCATCGACTCATAGATTCTTATTAAGTAATAAAACCTGATTTGAGCCAGAATGTTTTCAAAGACCATGAGAGTGGCAAAATGCACAATGGCAACCATCGCAATTACTTATTTTTGTATTCAGAGTTACAGCATCAATAATGGCTTGATTGTTTTTTTTACGGCCTATTTCCATTCTACGTAGTTAAATTTACCGAAACATGGACAATTCTGGTAACTTAATGAGTACTGAATAACAAAACTGAGAGCTGTCTCTAGCACTTGAATCATTTTATTCGGTACAGTATAGCTAAAAAAATAAATTTTAGGCAAAATTTGATCTTGAAAAAAATGTTCAAATATTTATGATACCTTAACTGACACTTTCTGATTATTGCCGCCGAGACGGTATAGTGGTTCGGGAAGCCGACTTCGATATCGGGTTCGAATCCCGGAGAAGGCATGGTTACAACTGTCCGTCCCTTCACAGGAGACAGCGGTAGGTGCCTCCACAATAAAATGGCCACCACGTTTGGCCTTAGAAATAGTCATTATCGAATAGGCAAGCGCTCGCCATTAGATAAAAGAAAAAAAATTCTGATTATTCGCACACTCACGAAATGTTTCCAAACTAATTGGCGATTTTATGAATTGTCGAGAGATTGATTGTTTGTGTATCTTAAGCTTAATTTACTTCATTATAGCAAAGAAGACGAGAGCTATCCGCCTGAGGGAAGGGAGGCTTCCACGGAACACTCTCTAAGGGAAATTTTCTCGTATTCGTAAGTTAAACACGAGGAAAATCACGAATACACGCATGCAGTCAGCCCTTTTGCCTGGAATCTAACCCATAGCGAACGGGATCCATGTGTCGAAATCGATAGGATTTGATTGGAAATCTCATCCAAAATGAGTTTTACTTTTTGTAATTTAAAATTTTACTCTGGAATGTTTCTTATTTCTAAATTTCACACTGGTAATTTGAAGTGTCAGAATATTACAGTAAATCAAAATATTACAATAATATAAACATTATAGTACTTACGTACTATTCCCTGGACCGGGAAACCGTCGCGAAGTAGTGCGATTTAGGGTCATTATGCATAAGACACTAACATCTGCGCTTTCGTTTGATGTATAACAGATGAAAAACTGTTACTGCAATGCAGTAAGACCCCGCTTAACGCTGTTTTGGTTTAACGCTCTATTGTTTGAATTGTGGGATTTCCCGAAATTGTACTCAGCGTTAGGCCAAAGAACATCTATGTAAAGAAGGAAAGGTTCCCCAGACGTAATGTACACCAGTTTGCTAATACGCCGCTGGAAAGCGGAGGGAAAATTCGCCAAAGAATTTGGCAAGAATTTCCCCCTCCGCCATGTGTACAGGAAATTGAGGAACACGTGTTAAGAAGAAACGATCTCGAAAGGAATTAGCGGTTCAAGAACAACACAAAAATATAGAAAGTAGTGATTCTGAAAAAGAGCAAAAAAGAACTTTCGACAGCATATTGACCACTATAACAGAAATTATGGACCAGTTTATTGAAAATGATCCAGATTTTGACAGGCGTTCAAAGGCAAGATGGGGTGTTATGGATGCCTTATCCACTTACCAACAACTTCTTACAGAGCGCAAAAGGAAAACGCAAATTACATTAGGTACCTTCTGATAAAAAGGTAGAAAATTGGAAATACAGAAGAGACTGAATGATCTGAAATGTAAACATACTGACTTAGAATTTTATTTATTTTTATATGTATATTCGTTTATTATATTTCTATATTTGTAAGAAATAAATTTTTGTTTTATTGTTATAAAAACATAATTAATAAATTTAATGGTAAAGTACCTGACCAATTTTCTACCCATCTTCTCCTAACCCCATTATTTACATAATGAGATAATCTCGTTTAACGCAGTTTCATATTACGCTCTACTTTGATGGAACGTATACTCCGCGTTAAGCCGGGTCTTACTGTATGATTTCTTGCAATTAAAAAAAAAAAAACATGGTTAAAATTTGGGACCCGTTTTCTAGAGAACAGTAAGCAGTGAATTATTTTTACAATTACAGGGCAAAAATGCGTGCACTAAAGGACACGGTGTGGTCATTTGAATATCGCACATAAAACTGACGTAAATTGGAATAATTATCTGCGAAAGTTTGTAGTCGTACCTAACAAGATAGTAGAAATCGACGAAAGCCTTTTTATAAAGCCTAAAAACGATGCAGTTATACTGATTGTTTATTAGATAAGTAGGTTCCATTTCCTTCAAAATTCCGCAGGAACGATTGGTGCTTCGGCAGGATTTCCGCCAATTTTGATGGTTCGATTGGTAGCCAACTTTTATGGTTGAAGGGATAACTATCAATACCTGAAAATATATCACTGTTCGAACAGAAGAAAAACAAAAGGAAATTTGCAATCTAGATATTACTATAAAATTTCATCAGAACAATATGAAAAAGAAACATATTGGCTTAAATTACATTTTCAAATCAGGTGGGAGAACTAAGTGTCGAGCGGTAATGATGACCCATGTTACGATCGTAAACTAAAACCGAGTCTTTTAAAGTAACAAACTACGGTTATATCTTTTTCTGGAATGTGAAAAGAAAGCCAAGCAATGCGAATAATCGGAATTCCAGACATCTGAAGTCCAGATAATTGGAGTTGTATTGTATTTTTTTGAGGAAGAGGGGTAACAGTAGAGCGTATTTTGAAGTCTATATATTGAGCCATATATCATGTTTTAAACGACACTTGAATGTTTTCTTACTTTTCCAGAAAATACTCTAGAACACGATATGTAAATGTTTGCTTATTTCAAGAATCCTAAGCATTACTAAATTAACATTTCATTAATCATGTAATCTGTACATAAAAAAAATTTAGTATATTTTAGTTTTATCTAAGAATTTGAAATGCCTACTTTGAGAGTGTTGAATACCTAACTATTGATTTAGTTTGTTATATTTTGAATGAATTATTTTCTTTTAATGATCATCCGGGGACAGTGTTTTGGGACTGCCGATTTGACCGTTAAGTAGCTCTCAAATTATTCAGTTTGATTTTGCATACTTTTGTGGCAATCCTGTTGCATTCTATGTTCAGAATTGTTTCAAGAACCGACTGAGTCGGTAATAATGATCTTGAACTCTAGTTTTGAGAGTAATTTAGAATAGTTAACATGTTGTAAATAAATTTTCTATATAGTTTCAGTTCGTGAGTTGATTTATGCACGTATTGAAATGATTTTATTGAACCGTGCCACGGTAAGAACTATGTGACTAACCTGCTTGGAAGTGCAAATTGTGCTTCACCCAATACCACTGCACAGACACTGTACATTTACAAACATCCATGCCTTTTCCGGGATTGGAGCCGGGTCCCTTCGGAACCGCAGTAGGATCCCCTAATCACTATACCTCATGGGCAGCAATATTTGTAAATTAATAATTTTTGTTGGACGGTTGCCAGTTATGATTAAAATAAGGAAACTTCATGAGGGCATTAATAACGTATTTTTAGAATTCGAAACTTATAAATTACTTATGTGAAAATTCTTTTCGCGGACCAAATGCAACATTGTAGCCAAAAAAAAAGACACTAGTTAATAAGAAAAAAATATCATTGAATTGCATTCAATGGTCTAAAAAATCAGCTTCGAATTATCCCAGTTTATTTATTAGAAAGACGGAAAGATGACGCTGACATCCATGAATTTTGAAGAAATCCCAATCCTTATTTTCACGCATATAAAACCATATTAGTAGACATTTAAACAATCCTAACGAAATACGATAATTTCAATGTACATTGGTTTTTTAGGAGAAATGCCGTAGGCATTTAAGCAAGGTAAAGAAGCGCGGTGTTGGCAGAGCAGAAGTTAGGGAAAGGAAGAATGACGCAGTTACTTGCCAGCGGTATTTATACCAAGTATGATGCAGAAAGTATTCTAAGCTATGATTGGTTAATTTTAGGTTGTTATATAACTTGGAAAGATCTCGAATTTGGGAGAAAAGGTGAGTTTAGGGAGAGAACACCGAATCTAAAATAGTTAATTTTGAGGTCCCCTATTACTCTTAAAGCAGCCATCGTATTTTGTTATGTCTTACACATTCCCCCTTCAAAAGAAATGTTGGGAGAGCAAGGTAGTAGAAAAAGCATTTGCGAAGGAAGAGAAAGTTTATCGTATGAGCAAAGACATGAGGAAGCATTAAGGACATAGCCTGCAGGTTTTCCTATGCCCGGTTATTATTCATGACCTTTCTCATATACAGATTATGAATTACTTAAACATATAACTTACAAATATTACAACAACAATATAATTTCTAAATAAAATTAAATAATAAATTAACAAAAATATAATTTTTTAAGTCTTCATGTTGTTAAATCGTTCAATGTAAATTTTGTCAAGTCTCTTGACGAAGATAGTTCCACAAAATAAGTCTTCAAATATTTTCAAAAAGTAAATGTTTGATAAAAAGTCTTTCAAATTTTTGGTGATGAAAATATTTCTATTGTAATACAGATTGAGCTGCCAGTTTTGATGTAGAAATATAATACTCAATTTATGATTAATTGAATAACTTTCATGTAGAAGTATAGTACTCAATTTATGATCAATTGGATAAGTTCTTATTGTGGATACACATATTTAATACAATAGAAAATTCAATGTAAAAACATAGTAATATAATGCAATATTAAATAACACAGTAATACTTTGGTACAATGTAATACTAAGTAACACAATAATACTTTGACGATTCATTGGCATGTTCTGTCCAACAAAATCAATGTAAAATCTTGCTGATTGTTTGGGGATGCTTAAGTACAATATATAAAAAAATCTAATAAATCTAAATCTATCTATCTATCTATATATAAATACGGGTATTGGGATATTGAAATTCTTCATACATTACTAGATCACCTATTTTAAAATTACTGGTTTTATAATGGGCATCAAATATGTAAGATACAACAAAATACGATGACTACTTTAAGAAAAATTATCGACCTCAAAATTAACTATTCTAGATTTGGTGTTCTCCCTTAAATTCATCTGTTCTCCAAAATTCGAGATCTTTCTATGTTATATAACAACCTAAAATTAACCAATTATAGCTTAGAATAGTTTTTGTATCATACTTGGTATAAATACCGCTGGCAAGTAACTATATTACTCTTCCTTTCCCTAACTTCTGCTGCCAACATCGCGCTGCTTTACTTACGCTTACGTGCCGACATCATTTCTCTTAAAAAAACCAGTGTACATAGAAATTATAGTATTTCGTTAGGATTAGATAAATGTCTATTAATATGGGTTTATATGCGTGAAAATAAAGACTGGGACTTCTTCAAAATTCAGGGATGTCAGCGTCATCTTTCCGTCTTTCCAAAGACTGCAAGTTACTCAAGTACCGGATTCCTTCTACGCATTAAATTATGACAGCATAAAAGTCGCCCAGGATTATTACACCGAGAACATTTCAACTGATGTTTAACGCTATAAAATTTGCTTAAGTGAACTACCCTTTTAAGATATAAAAACAGGCACCTTTCTTTAACAATATTTGCTTTTTCTCACTTAAAGTCGCTGGGGTGAAACTTATCACAAAAATACAATTAAGACGCTTACCTGTATTATCATCAAGGCTTATTAAGGCAGAGGCCATGTACAGTGCGGAAAAAAAAAGTGGGGTGGGGACAGTTATATACCTCTCGTTCTACAGGACAGATTGAGGAAATCCGACCTGTGTTTTTCATGTCTCGAAAGCACGACATAGGATATGTATTAGATTTATATATAGCATTGTTCTAATATAGGTCATTTGACACAAAATCGGACTTTTTCTGAAATGACATGCCAATTTGTTTTCCATATTTCGATTCTACGACTCGAATCATGTCAAACTGCCAAGTTTTGTAAAAATCGCTAGAGCAGTTTTTTAAAAATTAGCTCTCAAAATTTTAGATCCTCAGTGTTAATTGAATTTGATATATATGTACTAATATCTCTGTTTTTTATAAATCCTCATTTCAGAATTCGAAATTTAAGCTTAATCCAAATACAATTCGCCATTTTTTTAAAAATTCGTATTTTAAAATATTTTTTATAAATTTTTCGAAAATATTTTTGTATATAAAACTTTTTAACACCATCTTAAAGCAGATGTACTTCTAGGCACACATGCAAACAAGTAGAGTTTTTTTATTCAGAATTTCATAATATATGCGTGAATTTACATTTTGAAATTTGGCGTATTTATTATAAGCGATAATAGCGAAAATGCGGCTTACGCACTTTGTTAAAATTATTTGAAAGAATGAACGAGGCATTTTTTTTTCGTCGTGTATCAGTGAAGAAAAACGGAATGTAAGTAGGTTACTATAAATCATGAATTTTTCCAAGTGGCGCAAGTAGAAAAAAATGCGTCAGGATAAACTTTAAATTTCTCACCAAAAATTACAAAGTTTAAAATCTGGGCATAATTTCAGTTGTAGAATCGAAATATAGAAAAAAAAATAATATTTTATTTCAGAAAAAGTCATGTTAGAACAATGCTATATATAAATCTAATATGTCTAATATAAATCTATAATAATCTAAGTCAAGTCGAGCTTTCGAGACATGAAAAACGCAATTTGAATTTCGGCAATCAGCCCAGTAGAATGGGAGATTTAGAACTGCCCTTTTTTTTTCGCAGTGTACCTGTTGCCTAAATTTCCAACGATTGTAAGAACAGAAATTGAAGAGTGATTTAATACCGTGTGTTGAAGATCGTCGATCTCTGCAATGTGATGATTGCTGTATTTGCTCCTTCGTCGGTTACGTGACGTGATGTTTTTGCGATGAAAATCTCAAGTGATTAGCTCAACTGTATATGAACGGATTGGTGTTTTTCTTTTTCTGAAGATGTCTTCGCTAAAGTGTGCCATCGACTGTTCAAGCATGTAATTAGTGAAAAGAAATCTATTTTTAAAAATTAATCTAATGAATTATCAAGGTCGTTTCAAGTGAAAAGAATTCATCTAACGCGTGGAGCGAAAAAATTGAAAAATCGTGTGACGACATCTAAATGCTTCTAAGTGATACGTGTGCGTATCATGTAATTAGTGCAAAGTGTCGACATCTTCTGATAGATTCTAACGGTGTTTGCGCGTGCCATCAAACATTCAGTATTGTTATGAACTGAAAGGAACTGAATGTATAAGAATCAGATCAATCGATGTAGCTAAGAGAGTGAGAGAGTGTGTGTGTGTACCTTTTGTACCGAATTGTGAAATGCACGTTTTGGTTGTCATGTCTGTGTTTTGTGCTTCAATAAAGTGTCTTCGTGAAAATTGAAACGATTATTGCCTTTTGGACACTACAAACACCCCTGATTCCGATATTGAATTCTCGTTCTGAACGTAACCCCCGGGTAGGCGGCTGTTTTGAATTTGGAATCTCGTAATTTGAAGTATTCTCTAAAAATGGATTTCAATGCGTTAAAGGCGCTAAGGAAGGGTTTGAGAAAGTCTTTTACTCTCTGCCTAAGGAAAATTGAAAATGAATTGCTTAAAGAAGCTGTTGATGTAAGCGAAATTTCCATTTTACAGCTTCAAATTGCTGATAAGTTCCAGAGACTTGAAAGTTGTCAATCATTAATTGCTGAAACCTTGCTGAAGATGGTATGAAATTGCGCACCGATGATTTTGACGAAGCCGAAACGTATAGCGACAGCCATGTAGAAATCTGTGCTTAAGTTGAGAGATGACTGCAAGTAGCTTTTGCAGCTAAAAATGAGAAACGAAAATATAAATTACCGAAAACTGAGCTTAAAAAATGTTCAGGTGAGCCTAAAGAATACTTGTCCTTCTGGAACTTATTCCAAAAGATCCATGAAGATAGGTCTCTACCTGTTGCAGATCAGATGCAATATCTGGTACAGTCTGTGGAGCCAAAATAGAAAGTTGAACGTTTTATTCAGAGTTTTCCGGCTACTGCGGAGAATTATCCGAAGGCTGTTGAACAGTTAAAAGAACGTTTTGGGAAAGACGATTTACTCGTCCAAATTTACGTCCTTGACTTACTAAGTATGGTTACGAAGAACGCAGTGACTAAACGAAACAAAGCCGATTTAGCAGCTTTATACGTTGAACTGGAATCTAAGCTTAGAGCTTTGGAAAGTTTAGGAAAAACTAAAAAATATAGTGATTTTCTAACTCCTTTAGTGGAAAGTTGCCTTCCAGAGGAAGTGTTGCTGATCTGGGAAAGAAGGAGAAATTATGAAGCAAGTGAAACAAAATTTCCCGTACTTTAGAACAGCTGATGACCTTTCTTCGCCAAGAAGTCCAAGGTGTAGAAATGGTGTCCTTAGCAAGAAGCGGGTTTTCTGAGGTTCATTCTCAAAGTAATAGTTCTATTTCTGGAAAAACAGAAGGAAGTGAACTCGCGATGGCCTCTGCCTTAATAAGCCTTGATGATAATACAGGTAAGCGTCTTAATTGTATTTTTGTGATAAGTTCCAGGAATGGCGACTTTAAGTGAGAAAAAGCAAATATTCTTGAAGAAAGGTGTCTGTTTTTATATCTTAAAAGGGTAGGTCACTTAAGCAAATTTTGTAGCGTTAAACATCAGTTGAAATGTTCTCAGTGTAATAATTCCCATTTTGATGTCATGTGTCCTCAACGAGGAAAGGGGAATGTTTGTAAAATAGAGAAGTCCCTCTCTAATTGCCGTATAAGCGAAACCGTTTGCTTGCAAACTCTTCGCGTAATCATTCGGGCTCGAGTACAAGAGCGGAAAGTTCGCGCTCTGTATGATTCGGCTAGCCAAAGTAGTTATGTAAACGAAAGAATTATGACATTATTAAAGGTTCCTCCCCTTCGGAAAGAAACTGTGTACCACAGATTCTTTCCGAAGGGGAGAACAAACAGTGTGTGGTATACGCACTGTTTGGGGGGGGGAAGAAACAAAACCGAAACAAGATATTTTCTATTGAAGTTATATATTTGCAGTTTTGAAGTTCTTTCCGAAAAAAGAATATGTGATTTAATTCCGAAAATTAGTGATTGCAGAATTTTTGATGACTTGAAACGAAATAAAATAGATTTAACAGATTCTTTTTGTAAAGAAAGCGAGATTGACCTTTTGATTGGGGCTGATGTTTTGGGAAAATTGCTGACTGAGAACTTAGTCGAGCTAGATTCTGAAGTTGGGTGGACGGTAATTGGGAAGCAAAATTCAGACACAAAGGGTAGCATTCTAACTACTTTGTCTATGCATGTTGGGAATATTCCTTTGAGCGCATTATGGGAACTGGAAGTTTTAGGAATAGCTCATTCATCCGAATCTTTTAAGGAAAAAGATAGCTTAACTAATTTTGAAGACCAAATAAAAATTCATCCCGATGGGAGGTATGAATTAGAATTATCATGGAAATGCAATAATACGTCTTTATCTGACAACAAAGAACTGACCTGGAAGCGGCATGAAAAGGTGATTAGCAAGTTAATATGTGGTCAACTTTTAAATGACTGTCAAAAGGTATTCCAGGAATGGGAAAGAATGAGTATAATTGAGCGTATACCTGAAATTGAACTCGATTAAGAATGTCACTATTTGCCTCACAGGCCGGTGATTAAATTAGATAGTAAAACTTCGAAAATTCGTCCGGTTTTTGACGCTTCTAGCTCAGAGAGGGAAAAACTTCTTTAAACCATTGTTTATTTAAAAGAGTTAATTTAATAAAAATTACTCCCGGTATTCTTGATAGGTTTAAAAAGTATCCAATCGGTATAAGTGAAGATATTGAAAAGGCTTTTTTAATGTCATCTTTACCTAAAGACAGAGACTTCCTTAGATTTTTCTTCCCCTGTAATGAAGGGCAAGAAATTTATAGACATTGTCGTGTTGTATTTGGAATTTGTTCTGGCTCTTATTTATTAAACGCAACTATAACGCATCTTTTAGAGAACTGCCCTCCACCATGTGATAAAACTGCTAAACAGCTCCAGAACTCATTTTATGTAGATAATTGTGTAACCGGAGTTTTCAGTATTAAAGAACAAGTTCACTTTATAGAATAGTCAAAGTTAATAATGTCTAGGGGCTGTTTTAATTTGCTTGGCTTCGAGAGCAATGTTGCATCTAAAACTGTTGAGAAGCATTCTGGTGAAACTTCTGTTTTAGAGATAATTTAGGACTTAAATAATGACACTTTAAGGTGTTCAACTAACTTAGAACCTTTGGCGTGTGAAATGAAAATAACCAAGAGATTAATTCTGTCAACAGTACAAAAGATTTTTGATCCTCTTGGCTTCTTATCGCCGCAACATTGCTTCCGCGGCTACTATTGCAAAATTTGTGGAAGCCAAAAATAACCTGGGACTGTGAACTGACACCCGATATTGTAAGCAAATTCTCAAAATAGTGTAACGAGGTAGCTGAACTAAAAAATATAACTTTGCCGCGTTATGTGACAATTAATTCATCCTCTGAATTGCATGGTTTTGTTGACACTAGCAAAGGGGCATATGCTGCGTGCGTCTTTGCTCGATCAATAGTTCGTTCTAAGTTAATGTTTACTAGAGTAAAGTCTAGAGTAGCTCCTTTTAAACCCCTGAGTAATCCGCGGTTGGAGTTAATAGTTTGTAGTATAGACGCTAGGCTTATGAATTCTATTGTGAAAGTGCTTGATCTACTAAATCTTAAAATAACACTTTGATCTGATTCTACTACAGCCATTTGGTGGATAAAGGAACTGGGAAACAGGTCAGTTTTTGTAGTCAACCGAGTTAAGGAAATTCGTCAGTTGACAAATCCGCAGACATGGACATGTTCCGGGAAGTATGAATATTGCTGTCTTATTGTCGCGGGCTAGTCCTGCTCGGGGCATGATTGCTTCTAAGTGGTGGGAGGGGCCTTCGTGGCTAAAAGAAAATCCCAAATGTTGGCCCAATCCCAAATTGGCGAAATTGATAGCCAAACCAAAGAAGTCGATATGGAAAGAATGAAGATTAAAATAGTGACTATTGATATGGCGAAAGACGCACCCCTTTGGCAGCTAAAAAATATATCGAATTATGATAAAAGAGTTCGAGTATTTGCTTGGGTTTTATGATTTGTGAATAATTGCCAGCAAAGTCGTATTAAGTGTAATAACCCTGAACTTTCCGCTTCTGAAATGCAGAATTCTAAAAAGTGTTTAATTCGCTTAGTTCAGAGCTACTATTTGCCTGATGTAAAATCTTTGAATTTGATTACGTTTAAAGATGAGGACAATATTTTAAGAATAAGAAATAAGATAATTCATCGAGATGATGAAGAATCCTTTTTATATCTAATATTATTGCCAAACAAATGCCATTTTACTGAACCATTGATCAAAATTGTACATCTGAAAAATTTTCTATGCTGGCATACAAATAATGCAAACCCTATTCAGAGAAAGGTATTGGATAATTAAAGCTAGGAAACCGATTAAAATATTTTATAGAACTGCCTGAGATGTAAACGTTTTAAGGTTAAAGCGATGTCAAGCGAACCTACACCTTTGCCACTAGACCAAGTTTCAGATTGTGTAGTTTTCGAAGTTGTAGGCATTGATTTGGCCGGGCCTTTGTTTTTGAAAACTGGGGGGGGGGAGAAAGTGTGGATAGCGTTATTTACTTGTGCTGTGTTTCTAGTGATCCCATCTGGAATTGGTAAATTCTTTATCTGCGGATGCCTTTGTGTTGACGCTTAGGCGGTTTATCGCTAGGCGAGGAAGGCCAAGAATGGCTTATTGTGACAATGGAACTAATTTCAGAGGAGCATATAATGATCTTTCTAAATTAAATTGAGATAAGATTTCTCGAGAAAGTTTCGTACATAAAATAATTTGGAATTTATACCGCCCACCGCAGCGTGGTGGGGAGGCTGGTGGGAAAGGTTAGTTCGCATTGTAAAAGAATCGTTAAAACGTACTTTAGGTAAATCTGTATTGAGTCAAGAAGAATTGAACACTAATTTCTGTGAATCTATCATTAATTGTAGCCCGTTAATATATGTATCAGAGGATCCACAGGAATTGATGCCTCTTACACCCGCTGTATTTCTTATTGAAAACCACTGTTCCAGTGTTAAGGATATTGATGAAATGGATTCCCAAAAATTAAATAAAAAATTAAGACGCCGAAGAAAGCTTTTTAGCGATTTAAGTAAACGTTTTAGAAAAGAATACCTCAGTGAGCTCATTCAGGAATGCAATGGAAAACCGGTTCGTGAACCAAAAATTGGTGAAATAGTTTTAATTGGTGATGATAATAAAAGGCGTTTATTTTCGCCTATAGCAAAGATTATTGAGCTGATTCCTGGTTCGGATGGGAAAGTTCGCGCTATTAGACTTAACATGGAAGTGTGCTGCAACAGCAGGTCTTCCCTTCATAGTTACAGGCGGTTGGAACCGTGTTAACTGAAGATAAGAAATCGGGAGAGGGAGAATTCCGTTCTCGGGGACCTTCTGAAGTCGAGACTAGTTTGTCTCCTGACGATGTAATAATGGAGCGATTTACTTCTTCTGGTAGGTGTGTGAAAGCACCTAAAAGATTTGATTTATTCAACTGGGCTTGTTGTAAATTTGAGACTCTCCCCAAGTCACAACGGGGGGAGGATGTTACGAAATGAAAGGAACTGAAGCTGGGGTAGTGATGTCAAGAATCCGATCAATCGATGTAGTCTAGAGTGAGAGAGTGTGTGTGTGTGTGTCTACTTTTTGTGCCGAATTGTGAAACGCACATTTTTCGTCGAGTGTGTGTGTGACCAAATCTAGAATAATTAATTTTGAGGCCACCAAATATTCTTAAGGCAGACATCGTATTTTGTCATATCTTACATGTATATACTATATTTAAATACATAAAGTAAGAAATTTAGAACTACTTTTTCACAAAGACGAAAATTGAAATTCATAATTAATAAATTTCAAAAAATCCTATAAAGGCAACAAAAAAAAAAGTACTTCTAAATTTCTTACTTTGTCTTAACCGATATTTTTTATCATCTTAATGCGCGAAAATACTAGGCATATTTATATTTTGTTTTTTAAAAAATGTTTTGTAATTACGTAATACAATAAGCAGCTACTAGCTCTAATACTATTTTAATAGTTTTACAAATTTGTGGATTAGAGCTAACATCACAAAGATGTTACGGTTTTCCTCTATAAACTTTACTGTAATTTAGGCTAACGGCTTAATTACTTTTATTTATTGCTCGTAGAAAGAATACGTTTTGGTTTTAGCATCTTTAAAAATTCTTTGTTGCCTTTATAGGATTTTTTGAAATTTATTAATTATGAAATTCAATTTTCATCTTTGTGAAAAAGTAGCTCTAAATTTCCTACTTTATGTCTTTACTGATATTTTTTCAGCAGCTTAATGCACTAGGCATAATTATATTTTGTTTTTTAAAAAATATTTTGTAATTATATTTAAATACATATATATATTTGTGGGGTTTTACTTATTTCATTCCAAAATTCTGCCTTAGAACCTTACGAACACTAACAAGCGAATAATCGCTTAAGTGTGTGAATAAACACTTAAGTCTTAAGAAGGGTTCACTGTCCCTTTTTTTTTTTAGAATATTTACAATCAGTACCTACTTGAAACTTTACACAAAGCCCCCACTCGGGCTTGAACTTAAATAATAATGAATTTAAATTAAACTAAACTAATTTAACTAAGCTATCTGAAAGGTATAGCCGAAGCTACCAGAAATCTAAATAGCTGGCTCCTAAATATTTATTTAGTCGGCGAAGCCAAGCAAGGGCCTAAAGTATGGCGAGCGTAGTAACTAAGAGAAAACGTAGCCAAAGTCAAACAGGCGCTAATCAGGAAATTAGACTCTCTGTTTCGAAGTCGATAAAACATCGACTTAAATAGTACTCTTACTCATTTGCATTCATTGCGTTTCTGAATTTACATTCTGGCAGGAAATTGTAAGCTGAAATTAGAATAAGATAGGAAAGATACAAAACTTAAAATAACTGTTAATAAACTTAGAATATAAAACGAGTTCAATTCAGGAAACTTTAAACTCGTTATATATATATAAAACGAGTTTAAAGTTTCCTGAATAGGAACCCTAGGAAAGTGGAAAAAGTTAAATCTTGTATTTTATACAAAACGAAATTTTTTTTTTTTTTGAGTTTAAAAATTCCTAAACTTGAAGGATATGAATGATTTGAAAGCTTTTCTGTAACTGAACGTACACAGAACGTCTACATATTTTTAGAGCGATTTCGATAAGAATAAAAAAGAGCTTATTATTTGAAATGAAAAATATCATTTCCTACTTTTCAATTGATTTTTCTTTCTTTATCTCATGTAAACAAGCTGTGGATTGAAGGATATATTTTTGCGCTTTCGGAAGAGAAATGTTTCTATTCCATAATTCAAAAACGTTGTGAAATGTATGAAATTATAATTTTTTATGACAAAATAAGCAACATTGTTAATCGAAACGGGAAATGTCCTTTTTTAAGAATGAATACCCTAAAAAAGAACATATTATTCAACAACCAAAAAAAAAAAAAAAAAAAAAAAAGACGACGCAGAAATAATTAATTGCAGTCTTTAAATACATCTGCAGCCAGCAACAAACTTAGAAACTTAGAAAAGCTAAGAAACATTATAAGGTATTTCTCCCGCCTTTTTCGCATGCCTTCGTGGTGTAGTGGTCAGCACGCTCGCCGCGTAACCGTGAGGTCCGTGGTTCGTTTCCCGGCGAAGGAGTTGCTCATTTTTCATCATGTCTCCTGCTTCGAAATAACCTAATGTCTCGACACTGGCGCCCGAACTATAAAAAGGTGGTGGAAGATGATTCTCCACCACTGGGATTTGGCGATTGGGTCCCCTGAATCCCAGTCGCCCTTTAGAAGCGGGAGTATATAGGGTATTTCTCCCGCCCTCTTCTCATGCCTTCGTGGTCCACATTCCCGGCGAAGGCATTGCTCGTTTTTCATCATTCTTCTCCTTCCAAAAAAATCCTAATGACTCTACAACATAATATTCGCCAACTTTTGTTGAGGCATTGGCTCAAGGCAGAATAATTTATAGAGGAACCCCGTATGAAAATTATTTACTAGGAGTTAAAGGGATACATTTTGACCCTACATAAAGCATGGGTTTACCTAAATGGCTGCAACAGAAAAAAAAATAAATAAAAAATTAAAAAAAATCTGAAAGGTTTCAGATTTTAAATTGCATCCAAAGGGGCATTTTTTTAACATTTTGTGAGTTACATTTATTTATTATATATCATGTTCTTCGCACTTAAACCATAAAATTCAGATCAAGAGCAATATCTCAAAATAATTTTAATTGAGCATATCTTTAGAATTTCCGATACACCGTCTAGCGCTGGAGACAAAAATGTTTTTTCTGCACAACGTTGCCCTTGCTCGCTTTGAAGTCCTTGAGTTTGTTCATCAAAAATTCGTTAAAGTTTTACAACATATGGAATCGATAATAAAACGAATTCCAAATTTCAAATTTGGGCCTCCAGATGCCCATATTCGCAGTGGGGTTACGTCATTCAGAATTTGATGACTCTAGGTATCGTTGTTTTATCACAATGCGAGAAACATACATACATTTATGCAGATTCTTCATTATTTAATTTCTTCAAATATACCACAGGGCGATAATATTTGGTAGCAACAACTTGAAAAGTGAAACGGAGATTCAGTGTGGTTCGATGCAAAATCGCAAAACGAAAACAATAATTGTTCAGGGACAAAACCCCTTTGGACCAAAAAAAATGATTTATTACCGGAAACGAAGGGAAGAAAAAAGAGTGAAAAAATGTTGAATTCAACAGAGAAAGTTTTATGTCCGATATTTATAGAAGCTATTCAATTTGTTTATCCCAATGACTTTCAAAGAGACTTCATAAAGACAAAGCAGAGAGTCGAAAGTATGACTGCATTTCTTGAAAATAAGAAATACAGCTTTGCATGTATAGCCTTTCCGTGCATTCCGTCGAAGTCCCATGAAGTTTCACCAATGGACTTAACATTTTGTAGAGATTATTTTAAAAATAACTATCAGAAAGATAGTTATTTTAAATTTTGAATTCCTTACCTTTAAATTTTGTTTTCCACCTACAACTCCTTGCCAGAATGAGATTTCAGTATCGCGTTTTATGTAAATGAAGTAGAATCGGTATTTAATGGAAAGTTCTGTCATTTCCTTAGAAGAGCTGAGAAGTTTTCGGTAAAGTGTGGTCTGCCTTTCAGCCACGTCGTTGCTTTAAGCCTACGTTCGGCCGTGGTCTTACGTGCCTATTAGTATTCTCCGGTGAGGTTTAATTATGGGGTATCTCGGTTAGTTCTTTTTGTACAGCTTTGGCTAAAGTTTAGATAGTTAGAACGGGTTTGCATCCTTATTTTCTATCTTAAGTTAAAGCCCAAGTTGAGGCCTTCCTGTAAGCCGAGATGGGATGCCTGCAGTATTTCTTTTAGTGAATAAAAGGGTATTTTAACCCTACTTTGGACTTGTGTTTTATAGTTGTAAGAAGACCAGCGAATAATCGCTAGACATTTCACTGAAGTTCTAGTAGCCAAGGGCACGTAAATAACCTAGAATTTTGTAATTTGTTCTCTTTAAAAAATCTCTTTCTAAGCGCAAACCCTCCACGATGGATCATCTCTGGAAAGTCGTGAAAGAGAATGAAAATCCATAATCAGGATTATGGATTTTCATTAAATTCCTAACAGTCTTGATTTATTGATCATGAATAATTTACAGTACCGTAATTAAATTCTCATTAAATAGCTTAATGCAACTAAAATTGCCTAGAAGACGATTTTGTTAACAGTTGAAAAGTCCCGCTGCAGATGTTGATACAGCTAGCCCTTTTAAAACTTCATTTTCTTTTATTTCTTCTAGCGGGAACATTGATAAAGTAGGGATTAAACTTTATTTCGGAGTCATGAAAATAAAAGTGTATCTTTCGCTCGAAATTTAAAGATAAAAAAAGCTAAAAGAGCTAAAAAAAAAAAAGAAAAAGAAAGCAGCAATCCAAAGAAAAGCATTGTTGAAAGAAAATAAAATGAAGAAAAAAATGGCTGCTTCAACCAGAAGGAGGCCATGCAGAACTATCAAATTAACACCCTAATTACCAGGGCATTAATTTTTAATTAGAACGATAAGTGTATGTCAAGTGTCTTCATCGATTCGACGCAGACATAAAAAAGTGAACAGAAACTTCGATGGGATGACTCTCTAAACATCTTTCCGTTTTTCTATTTATTTATTTTTAAGAAATAATTTTTACACAGCATTCTTATCTCGTTCAAGCTGAAAGAATTTTGCAGTTTGTCTTGAGTTTTTCTCCCAACGACTTTCGCTGTGAATTTTGCAGATTGTAAGCAAATTTTTAGTAGTTGAAAGTTAACTAAAGCCTTAAATCCGAAAAGGCCTTTTTCATTCCTCGAGATTAAGTGCTTTTTGCCAGAAATATTACATTTTCTGAAAAAGGATGTATAAACATCATTTACACTGGCCATTCAAATTAAAGGATAATAGCAGAAATAAAACGTAACTGGTACTTAATGAAAAATTATTAAAGAGGCTAGAACACCTTAAAACCCTTAAGATCTTCGAATATGTTAATGCTGCAAGAATTGGGATAATTTTATTTATTTTAAAAGCAATTACTTCCAGCCTTTTACAGCTCACTATAATATATCTGCTTTGGGAATTAGTGACCAGAAAGTTTGTGTTGCCACAAATATTGTTATAACTTAATCTATTTTGTGACAAAATTTTTTATGCATTCACGTCATGTTTCCACCTTGCGCGCATGATATTTTAAAAATAGCTAATGGTATGTACTTGAAATTGGATGGAATTCTTTACATAGGAACTATCTTCTAACTGAACCAAAAATCTGATGAATATTTTAACATTAAAAAATTTTATACATGAAAGCATTATAGATTTTTTTAATAAAATACATTTTATAAACTCAACTCCAGATAAACTAAACATTAACACGAAATTCTTAGGATTTTTGGTTCACAGTAGTTTTCAAATGTGATAAAAGCTATATATTAAGTATGGAATTAAATTATGCAACAGAATGTTTTACACTGTGCGCGCAAGGTAGAAACATGACATGAACGTATAAAAACTTCTATCACGGAGCAGATTAAATTATAAAAATATTTGTGGCAACACAAACTTTCTGGTCACTAGTTTCCAAGGCAACTATATTAAGTAGTCAGGTATAAAAGGTTGCAAGAAATCGCTTTTAAAGTAAGTAAATTATCACGATTCTTCAATAGTAACGTATTCGAAGATATTAAGGGTTTTAAGGTGTACAAGCCTCCTTAATAGAAGATTGTACAAAAGCATTAGTTAATGCAAATTACAATGTATGACGGTTGATTATTTGCAAAGTATTGGAATTGAAACCAAATTTATGGAAACTGGAAAACGATGAAAACATTAAGTCACCTAGTTCAGAAAATACTTTCTTTTTAATATAGTGTAGGATCACCTCGGACAGATGCGCATACCTCACATCTTCATTTCATAGACTTCATAGACTTCATTGCACACCACTCTTCTAAAAATGCACTTCCTGGAGGGTCCGGGGAAGAATCCAGCATACTGAAATTCGGGGCTGTAACGCATCCCACAGATGCTCAGTCAGGTTCAAGTCAGGTGAGTAAGATGGCCAATCCATTCAAGTGATGTCTTCTGTTGGCAAATATTTTGACGCCGCATATGCTCGATGAAAGCGAGCATTGTCATTCTTTAGCAAAAACTTTGAGTCTACAGCCCTCCTAAACAGTGTAACTTGGGATTCCGGTAGCTCGCCCACAAATCTCCGAGCGGTTACGGAACCTCCTTGAAAGATATGCAGTTCGGTGCGGCCATTTGTTAAGATTCTTGTCCAAACCATTAAACAGCGGTCGAGGAAACGGGATATTTCACAGATAAGGGAAGGCAAGTTGCGTGTTGTTTCCTCTCTCCAGATAAAAAATGTCTAGAATCACTGTTCAGACTATATCTCGACTCGACACCAAACTAGTCGTTTTGGCTCCATTGAACATGACGATGTTACCAGTTTAAACGGGCTCCTCTGGAGGAGTGAGTGGAACACAAATCATTGGCTTTCTAGCATACAGTTGTAGAGACATTAGATTATTTCGAAAGCAGAAGTGATGAAAAATGAGCAATGCCTTCGCTGAGCATCGAATCACGGCCTCTCGGTCACGCGTCGAGCGTGCTGACCACTATATCAGGAAGGCAGGCGAAGAAGGTGGGAGAAATACCTTATATACCCCCTCTTTTAAAGGGCGACTGAGGATTAGAGGCCCCAGTCGCCAAATCCTGGTGGTGGAAAATCATCATCCGCCACCCGTATTTAGTTCGGGTGCCAATTGTAGAGACATTAGATTATTTCGGAAGCAGGAGATTTGAAAAATGAGCAACGCCTTCGCGGGAATGAACCACGGACCTCTCTGTTAAATGTGCCACGCCTTCACCGGGAATCGAACCACGGACCTCTCGGTTACGCGTGGAGCGTGTTGACCACTACACCACGAAGGCGTGCGAAGAAGGTGGGAGAAATACCTAATACAGTTAAGCCTTCGTTCAGAAGTAGAATGGCTAGTTTGAGTTCCTGTGGTAGCCTGAAGGTCGTAAACTAAATATCTTTCATTCGCTTCGCAGTTTCTTTGATTCAACAGAAAACAGTCTTCTGATGCAGTTGTTGCTCTTGCTCGCTTTTGACCCAGGCTGTCTGTCAACTGATCCAGTGCTTAGAAAGCGGCTCCAAACTCTTGATATGATATTTTGAGGGATATTGAAATCTTGGGGACCTACGTTTGTGCTTGACCTCTCTCCGATTCTGCCAATTATTCTGCACTTTTGATCTTCACTGAAATGATGCCTTTGAGCACTACTGCACACTGATTACTCTCGGAAACCACATTCACTTTAAACAACACTACAGACCGGAATTCCAACATTCATCCATTGCGCACTACGTTGTCAATCACCAAATTTGTATCTTATTCCTTTTTAGAGGAATTCTTTATCTGTATTTTAAATGGAGAACTAGAAAGTTGAACTTCAAATAAAAATCGTGTTTTCTGTAATGTTTTACATTAAGAAAATACAAAATCGTAAAACAAGTTTTTTTCCGTTCTGGGTTAAAGATTGAAGTACGCTGACCGAAAGCAGCTATTAAGTCTCGTAACTTGAGAAGCGTAAACTAACGAGACCTAGAAGATAGCATGAAGAATTATCCTTTACAAACAAAAGACAAAGTCCAGAGAAGGGTATAAAAAGCCCTTTAGTAACTCAATATCTTTCATGGATGGCACCGACTTGTGCTTACAAGCGCCAACACTTCTGGCTTAACTCGAAAGCTAACAGGTAACTTAAAATAGAATTAAATTAGTGTAACAGCTTTTCACTGGTTACGTATGCAGACAGGCTTAACGCGCAGGTAGATTCTGACTCGTAACAAGCCTAATAGCTAGAACGTAACAAGCCTAATAGCTAGAACCGCTGAAAGCCAGAGACATCTAATCTCTAAGTAAATGAAGACAGCAGCGGGGCTTTCAAGCAGGCATAACACCTTTAAAATTAGCTTCCAAAACCTTTCC
Source organism: Stegodyphus mimosarum (assembly GCA_000611955.2). Lineage (NCBI taxonomy): Eukaryota > Metazoa > Arthropoda > Arachnida > Araneae > Eresidae > Stegodyphus > Stegodyphus mimosarum. The sequence goes on from KK116139.1 coordinate 74,371, forward strand.
TTAAATACTACCTCTTTCTATCTCATCTGAATACATGCGCGCTAGCTTATTAATATTCTGGCAAAAAAGCGTGGGTTGGAAACAAGAATCAAAGATAGATTATTATTAGATAAATTAAATGAATCCCAACCAAACAAACAGGAGAAAAACTATCTTGCGATCTGAACAGTACAGACCGTCTGTTCAATTCGTCTCAATAAATTATAAAGCGAATAATCGAAATCGAGGAATTGCTTTTCAAAGAAAGGTATTTTTAATATATTAAATTTGAAGAGGAGCTGAAAGTAAAAATAAGAAATGGCAACAAAATCGCATCCTAGGATTGCTTGAACGTGTGTAAATATCAGGAAAGGGAAGTCTCTGATCCCGAAAGAAAAGATCCATTGCATCGGAACTGAGAATGTTCTTTTTGTAGTGTAAGTAAAGTCATTCATTCAGATTCGAAGTTAAAAAAGATGTTTGGACATCTTCTTTTGCCAAAGCATATTGTGGAAAGATAAAACAAATTGTAGAACCCCTAGCTGCTGATGAATCGAAATTCGTGCTAGCATTTAATGATTTATGAGTATATTTAAGTGACTGTAAGAGAAGAAGATGAATTTTCAGCTAATGAAAATGACTGTACGGAAATGACCTCGCCAATGTACGGAATTCATGATAGTTGTAGATTTTGTTGCAACGATAAATTAAAAAAGTCTCAAGTAAGACTGAAAGGAATTTGTAGGGATTTATATTTATTTTAAATAACCAGTTAAATTTAAGTTACTTTCCTATAAGCCTTCATTTCCCTAATTGTCAGTGCCAGAATATTTAAATTCGGTAGCTCGCGTAAGAAATGCAAATTCTACCAGTGGAAGAAAAAGTTTAAATATCGACGTTCCAGTAAGCAAAGTTAGAGAGAGTCTGAGTAATCTGTGTGCGTTTTTATACGCAAGCTTCCGCTTAGCAGTTATTGCTGGTTAGACGTGGCTTAATAGCTATTATCTTGCTGCCACTAGACTCATCTACGCGCTGTAGGATACAGGATTGTATGAGCCTCGTAGTGTAATTCTACTACTTGTGAATATCTCCAATTTTAAGTTTGATTCTACTGTTTCAGTTACCGCCTAAGTAGAGGCGTAGTATGTTAGCGTCGAGTTGACGCATTGTAAATAATTTAAAGAGTTTAATAAAGGGTACTTTTTAACCCTTCTTCTTTGAAATCCCTATTTCTTCAGATTTTACACATGAGGTAGACAATAGACCCTTACAAATTCCCAGAATATTTTACAGCGAATATTTGAAGAAGAAATTCTAGCTTTGTTCGGAAGTGGACTGTCGCTTATTTAGCAAAGAATTACAAACAGGAATAAAATGTATCTCAATGAAATGCCTGTAAAATCACCTAACGCTTCTCTCAAGGATTTGGTTTGCAAAAAAGGAGAAGAAAAGGATTCCAAAAGAGTGAGATATAATTGACATGACTGTCCCAAGAAAAGATTTATCGTCGCGAAAAATTCGAGCTAGAAGAATATCAGATAGAAGCAAATCGCCGCAAGAAATACGTCCCTTATGTGTAAAAATTAATTACCAAATTATTTCTGTAAACCTATATAAAAATTGCAGATTGCCACCTCATTATCGAGGAAAAGTGTCGGTAAAATACGAAAAGATAATCATCCAAGTTAAACCGTTAGTCAGATGAGAATAAATATAGTTCTGACACATCGAGCATTATTCAGTTGTCCATCCACTTCAACTGAAGCAATCATCTCTTTATAACGCCATCCATTTGAAAGAAGTCGGTATATCTCCTATATGCTCTTAATTCAGTACGAAGAGAAATTTATACCTTCCAACATCAACTATCGCTATAAGCGTTTAGCCTAGCAGAAGTAAGAAGTGGTCAGAAATGACAGATAGTCTTCTCTCTCTTCACTTTTGACAGTCGCAAAAATAAGAACCAGCGGCCCTTTCCTTTTTTGCTCCATTGAACTTGAGTGAGCGAAATTGAGAAGAGGTTATAAAAATCAGATTAAAACAATCCATCCTTATTACTCAGTTCCATCTTTCACGGAAACAAAGGTTCATTATTTTCGCCCCCGAGTCGTTTCACTTCCACGTGAAAGAAAGTTAGAAAACAATGCAGTGCTTTTTGAAAAGGGGGGGGATCCATTTTTCTTCTAAATCTAGTGCCAGTCAGTCCTATTGTACCACTGCCGATCCATATTTACCCCCAAAGGTATACCAAAATTTTGCTCACTTCCTTTACCACAAACGTTACATCAGCTGGGGAAAAAACGGTTCTACATTATGTTGAATTGGCAGTTCTATAAGTGACAACTCCTTATGTTTTTAATTTTGGGTATTCTCGGCAGACTTGTTTATTTCTGGTTTGCAATCGTTTGACTGTTCGAGCCGCCTCGATTAGTTATTATTAAAAAGAAATATAATTATTGTAATTTATTGTGAATTATTAAAAAGAAATATATATATATTCTATTATTAACAAGTAAGAATGCCAAAAGCCATAGTACATCCTAAACCCTCTGAAATCCTATTCGAAGAAGCACGTTAGTGCCAAAATGCGTAGTTGCAGGTCCTGAACAATGCTTAAGTCTCCTGTGATGAATATATATATATATAATTATGTTAAAGATTCACGGGACCAGGTAATCTGTAGAAATAAAGAAAAGCGTCCATAGAGAATAATTTATAAAAATCTACATTTTTATTGCGAAATTTCGGGAAACCACTACATGGGGTCCACGTGACCTTTATATAAGAAATTTAAGTTCATCCCACCCACCTTGCGTACACGTTACCGATTACCGTCCTTGGGTTCGCCCTATAGGTGGAAGTCCTTCATGCTTTGCAAGGAAATTATAATTTTTTTTTTACAAAATAAATAAATAAAAATAAATAAATATCAGTATTTCTACAGAGTTTCGGTTTTAAAATTACTTTGTCCTTCTGAGATTTATGTCGTTGTTCTTGCGTTATTACTACTGCTTCAGTTATTACTAAAATCGTTAGATGGTGCCGCTTTCGTTTCTCTTTAGAACATAGTAGAACCTTTAAAGCAAAATTTAAGTGCACTCTGTATCCATTTTTCCCGAATATTTCGAAAACTGGGGAAAATCGGCCACAGTGAATGGCAATTTTCCCCCAAAAAAGGACATAACCGACAACAAAGCGAGTATCCGGTTCTTGCTAAATTCGTTATGTGGTGTATTGGCCCTATAGTGTTGTACAGGTTTATTCGAGCTTGGAAAAATTTTGCGCAATTTACGGTGAACCAAAATAAAAATGGGGCTTGACTCTGCGTAAGGCTCGGACAAAGTTGGGTACTTTAATTTGTAATTAATAATTAGAGATGAAGATATTTTTTGCCTTTAAATCGCTCATTTTGCTATTAAATAACAGACTGATTCAATTTAAAAGAAAAATGATTTCATATTAAGTTGCATTCGCATTTCATATTAAGGTGTTCGCAGTTCATATAAGTTCATATTAAGTTGAAAAATGATTTCGTATTAAGTATTAGGAAGTAGATTGCATTATATTTATATAATGATATATTACAAATGTTTATTTTTTTATAAAAAAACAAATATAAACAGAACATTTTTATAAAAAATAAGTAATTATTTATTCTCTCATAAAGGATTTTGTCTATGAAATTTAAAAGCATTTCATCTGCCTCTTGTGTTAAAATAATATTATATTTTCTTTTAATTTTGGTAATTAAAGATGCTCTCCTTTCATACTTCTGTTTTAAAAACATATATATGTTGACATCCTTCATAAAAAAATTGCTGTTCGAACTGTCATAAACGTTTGGTTTCGTACTAATCTGATGAAATATTTTTCACACATCCTTATACAATTCCTTAGAATGAAAATTCAGAGCTAGAAATGTAATTTGAATCTAGTATGTACTCAACATGTTTGAAAGAAATTGTATTCATTTATTACGATAATTTATTTGAAAAGAAATACATTTTCTTTGAACGTTTGCTATGAACGTTTGCTAGGACGTTTCGTAAAAGAAGCAATACTTTCTTTGGCAAAATACCATACTTTCTTTCGGAAATATGTTTCACACAATATAAATCAAATTTTACAGAAACGGAATGCTGTAATAAAGTATCATTATAAGCAACATAAATCATTTTATTACATGATTTAAGAAATTCACAAATATTATCAGGAACAAACTTTTTTTTAGTTTAATTTTATCTAATTTATGTTCGCCAAAACGATCACAACATTCTATGCATTCATATTTAGGTTCATAATAATAACTAAGTCATTGAATTCCGGGAGCTGTAGGCATATCTAAATTAATAATTACATTTTCAAATTTTTGAATTTTCTTAGATAACATCTGACCTCTAAATCCTTTTCCATTTTTCATATTTTATTCAATCACTTGCCCTAAAATTCCGATTGTTGATGTATTCCCTTTCTATAGTTCTAAGGAGAGGAGCTGATATTCCTTTCCCTGGAATGTTTTAAAGAAATAAGGACCTAGACAACCTACTATTCCTTCCAAATCTAAACGATGCTAAAATAGGCAATATAAAAAGTAGAAAACCTCCAAATATCTCTGGTTGTTCTTTCTTTAAATTATCAGATTTTGAAAAAAATGAAATTTCTTTCAAATGTAATTTTTTAATATTTGAGTATGAAGGTGCTCCGGATCCAAATGTCCAATTTTTTTAACACTTGAAGTATTATTAGTATGTCGAAATGTTTCATATCGTTATTAAGAATTTATGGTTTAATTTCATTTAAAATATTTTTAAACAATGCGCTACTTTTCTTAATTCTGATTTTTACTTATAGTAGTTCCCTTTCCTTTATTAGTTTGAGTTTCTGTTAATTTGGAGTTTTAGATTTATCTATTTGAAAAGGAATTTTTTCTTCATTGTTAATAGCCGATTTTAATTTACTGTTCTCTTCATCACTCAAATGAACTTTCATTTTTATATACATAGTTATTCATTTATTAGGAATGAAGATCCTTCATTTTTAAAGGTGTAAACCTTTCGGTCTTTAGGAGAGAAACTGATCACGAGATTTCATATAACACTACTTTTATTTAGTTTCAGTCTCTTAGATTTACTTCCTTCACATATTTTATCAGTTAATTTTTTAAAAGTATCTAACTGATTGCCTGTACCCTATTTTTATTTAGCGGTGTTCTGAAGCATCTACATAACTTTTCAATTGTTTGAATATATTTTTATTTAATTTCAGAAGAGATTCATGATATGATTATGATTTGACACTTTTTTGTGATCTCGATATCGCCGATCTTTCTTACATCTATTGCTGCCTTATCTTTAATTTCTTTTGTTTTGGAAATTAAATAGTTTATTTTTTTTCAGTTAGTTCGTTAGTTAAAAGTGAATTTATATAAAAGAAATTTGGCTCATAGTAAAATAGACAGCGAAACTGAGGATGCTTGGCGCTTCTATTTTTAAACCCCTTGCTTTAGCAGAAAGAAAACAAGAATGCACACATTGTTATAATGTTTAATAATATTTCGTTAATTCATATAAAGCTAAGAAAATAAGTGAAGAAGAAATATATAAAAGAAAAAACAAAAACATAAAAAGTTTAAAGTTTATTGCTGTTGGAAACTACGTAAAGTAAATGCAGTTGAGTGGTTATATACATGTGCACATAAATAAATGGTTTTTAAAAGTAAAACATTTATTATTTTTTGAGTCCATTTGCCAAAGCTGGGGAATGTAAAGTAAAATACCCAAAATATACTCGAAAAAGATCTGTTATATTATAAGGTATTTCTCCCTTCCTTCTTCGCATGACTTCGTGGTGTAGTGGTCAGCACGCTCGACGCGTAACCGAGACGTCCGTGGTTCGATTCCCGGCGAAGGCGTTGCTCATTTTTCATGTCTCCTGCTTCGAAATAACCTAATGTCTCTACACTGGCCCCTGAACTAAGAAGGTGGCGGATGATGGTTCTCCACCGCCTGGATTTGGCGATTGAGGTCCCAAAACCCCAGTCGCCCTTTAAAAGGGGGAGTATATAAGATGTTTCTTCCAGCTTCTTCCCGTGGTGTAGTGGTCAGAACGCTCGACTTGTAACTGAGAGGTCCGTGGTTCGATTCCCGGCGAAGGCGTTGCTCCTTTTTCTCATCTCCTGCTTCGAAATAACCTAATGTCTATATTATAACCTAATATTATTATATCTAATAATATTATATTATTATAACCTAATATATTATAACCTAATATTAAATATAAAAGCAAAATTAGTTAAAACATTATTAAAACTATTTATGGGTTGGTATAGGATTTATTAATAATGTATTCAAAAATTACTTGTTGAATAGCATTTACCCAGACATAATTTTGCAGATTAAACCCAGGTTATAAAGGACCGTTTAACAGCGTAGGTGAGCCATCATATAAACATGATGTCTTTTGTTTCAAAAATAAAAGATACTAAATCTAGAACTGAAATATGTGATAAGAATATGCTGAAGGAATTGGATGACATTAAATCTCCTACTACTAGAGAATGATTTAACAGATGAATTGTAAAACCTATTATGTGGAGTAAAAGCAGTTTAGAATGGGTTTAGATGAATTTATTAATGCTTTAAAAGAATATTGCTGTTGTAAATGAAAATGATTTCATCCGTTATATAAATAGTTGCTGAAATTTTAAGTTCATTAAAAAACTTCAAAAAATGGTCTTCTATTTTTTTAAAAAAGTAAAAAGAGTACTTGTCATAAAGACATCGAAGAACAAAAAGCAGAAAGTCTGTGACCGTTTAAGATCGCAGTTCTGAAGGATCCTACCGAAAGATCCTAGAAGAAACATATTATAATTCAGGAACAGGTTATTGTAGAATGAATGATTTAAAAAAGAAAGCAGGATTATACAAAACACAATTGTTAAATAATATTTACGTATATAAGACGTATATAAGCGATATAAACTCGATATTCTTAAATTTCATAGAAAAAGAGTTTATGTACCTATTAATGATAATCAATTTGATGCTGCTTTATTTCTTAAAAATTATAGCAAATATAATGATGAAATTAATAATTTTTTAAGTTATTCGAAATACATTTAATAAACTTGCTTGGGTTTTTCCTATAAAAAGAAAAAGGCTTAAAGAAAGAAGTAGTACAAGGTTTTAAACAAGTTTTTAAAGAAAAAATACCAGAATTAATATTGACTGACGAGGGTACCGAATTTATAGGAAACTTGCAAAAAAGCTGTTTAAAGTTTGTAATGGTAGTTTGTAAGGGTTTGTAATGGTTTACAACTAAAAATAAAGAAATCAAGTCAGAGAGTTAGCAAAGACATTTAATAGAGCTATAAAAAAGAAATTTATAAAATACACGCACTCTAACAATGCAAAAAGATTCATTGATTTATGTATTATTTTTACGATTTATTAGGATTTATATATTACACATGTTACCTAAATTGGTTAAAAATTATAACAATTCATATCATAAGTCTATAAAAATGACGCTTGTATAGGCTAGTAAACCAGAAAACGAAATAAAAGGTTATAACTGCTTACATTTAGATGAAAGAAAGAAAGAATAACCTAAATATAAAATATGAGATCGTGTTAGATTATCTACAATAAAAGACAATTTATGACTATAAGAAGACGAAAGAGATTTCTAAGTAGACGTAAAGATTCTAATTGTATCAGAAGTTATCTCGGTATCAGTATGTACACAGTTATTGAGAAAAAGATTTAAATGAGGAATATTTTGTGGTAATGATATGGTAAAATATAATAAGAAAGATTGAAAAAGTATTAAAAAAGAAAGGAAATAAATACTTAGTGAAAGGGCTAGGTTATCTTAAATCATTTAATAGTTAGGCGAATCATCATGAAATCCTTCGGATTTGAGAGCAGGTCTTACGATTTCTTACGACTATAGATGAAATTCTTCGGATTCTTATACTGAAAGGATCGCTGTCTTCACCTTAAAAACGAAGGATTTCATTCTCATAAATGACTTTACTTATTTTGAATTCAAAAGATTATAAAAAATCTGAAGATTTTACTGTTTATTATTCGCCATCATTGAAATGTTAGAAAATTGCTTTAAAATCTTTTTCAGTTTGTGTTTCTTGGTTTAACATGAACAAAAAATGCAATAAAAATAATAAAATATCACTTTTAAACAGTGGAAGTTCCAGTCAAATGACTATAAATAGTGATAATTATACAATGAGAGGATTAAATGCAAATTCGATGAAATTATTTGGAAGTGATCCTCCAGTAAAATCTGGTATTTTAGGAAGCAAAGCAAAGAATATCCATAGGATGGGAAATTAATTTAAAAGACGGCGATTTTCACAAACTTACAGGATTTAAGAAAGAGCTGAGGAGCTGAATGTATTGCTGATACACCTATCGGAAATGATAATATTTACATTCATTGTGATGTAGCAAAATGAGCTCATGTAAATAAAAATCCACTCATTCATTTAATAATTTAAATCCTCCGGGTAGCATGATTTCAAAAGTATTTGATAGACCGATATTTTTTCCTTTTATAGTAGATGAAATTAATAATATTCATGTGTGGATAACTAATCAAAATTATGACATCATTGATTTAAATGATCAAGAAGTTGAATATAATTTTATTATAAAAGAGGAGGAAAATTATTTCAAAAAGATTTATGATTTACGAGAGTTTCGAGATTTACGAGTGGCGAGAGTTTCTCTCTCTAAATGATGAAGGAATTTATCCTTCAAAGTCGCAAGACTTGGTCTTAAAGCCGAAGGATTAGGAGCGATAGCTCCGCTGTCAAATAATGGACAAATAATTCCTTAATGAATGAATCATCATAGATTACACAGCAAAAGTAAAAATGGAAGGAAGAGGATTTTGTACAGATTTCGTCAGCTGTCTAAAACATCAGGTTCGCTGCCTGAGACTTTTGAGAGTACTTCTGAAGAAAACGCAAAAATACGAAATAAATTAAGAGAAATACTTTCACTGACAGGAAGAGATTGAAAAGTTATACGTAAATAAATGGAAAAGATTTAGGACTTAATAGATATGAAATGAAGAAATTGTGGAATTTAGAAAGGATGGAAACAAACAAATCAGAGCGAAATTGCTAATTATATTTTTAGTCTAGAAGGAAACAAATATTGTTTGATTTTCAGGTTCTTCAAATAGAAGGAAAAATAATAGTGATAGTATTGGAGAGAAAATCATAACTTTAAATACTCTGAGATATTTCATTTATACCGCAAAGCTAACTACAGGAGGTAAATATATTGAACGTCACAATGAATGTGCTGACCATTACAATGAAGAAGTTTCAGTAATGATTCATGCTATTTTATTGATTCATTGTACTCCTGACTATTCTACGTCTGAAGTACAAATAGGTTTTCTTATCCTGAAACTTCAGATAAACCTGATAGGAATTTTATTATGCACTGCAGCTTCCAGTTACTGCACTGAGGCCAATACTGTAGCTTCAAAGTTATCCGATGTAATAAGTAATGTAAAGCTGAATAAAGATTACAACTAAGGATTTTCTAAAAGATGGTTTTCAACGAAAAATAATAATGTAAAAACATGGATTCCGCTAAAATTTAGATTCTATTTCTTCACAGAATATAAGAAATTAATTACAAATTTAAATATTAAAACTGAATTTCAAAGTAATAGAAGCGAAAATAGGATGTATAAAATAAGGTATTTCTCCCGCCTTCCTAGCATGCCTTCGTGGTGTAATGGTCAGCACATTCGGCACGTATTCGAGAGCTCCGAGGTTCGAGTCCCCGCGAGACATTGCCCATTTTTCATATCTCTTGATTCCAAAAGACCTAATGACTCTACAAAGACTCAATTAGAAAATTTTAGAATGCGAAACGTTTATGATTATGCATGAAAATGTTACTAATTGGGATACTATCTAGATATATTATCTAGGGGATGTATTATCTGAAACTGGGATATATTAACCGAAAAATTTATTTTAGATAACAAAGATAAAATAAATTGCGATGAAATTTCAAAATATCAAACTTTGAATAATAATTTCATTTTACAAAATTTTAGAAAACTGAACATGGAATTAGTTCCAAAATATAAAATATTATCAGAAAATACTATTGAAAAATTGAAAGATGTATTAAATTGGGATAAAATAATTAAATATAAAAAATTGAGTGAAAATTTTTAAATAAATACGAGTATAAAGTACGAAGGTTGCTATTTATATTTCTGGCCTTGGCAACAGTAACTGATGCTAGGCGACCATAGACGATTACAATCGTAAGTCTGATATTTTTAACCATAACTTCTTCAGAAAGGTTTGCTATTTTAGAGTGATTTGTGCAACTAGCCCAGTCAAATAAGACAAAAAAAAAGGCAGCCGGTGGAAGAAAATCCTAGGGTTCTGGAAATGGTTTTAAACGCTTCGTTTAATGTGTGTAAAAAGTCCCCGAGAGTGGGGGTTGAGCTGAAAGAGGGGGAAAGGTTTAAAAGTCTTTTTTATAGATTTTCACTTAAATCTCGCAAACTGTGACTTCTGTAGAAAATTACTACATACACAAAATTAAAGCTGAAAAAGTTTTCTTCAAAAATGGTCTTCTGCATTTTTGTCCTAGGACGTACGGTAGCCGAGTTATGAGCTTCTGAAGTTTGTATGCAAAGTCAAATTGCGTATTCTAGCATTCAAAATCCTTCCAAACTACAATTTATATACGGTAAGCATTTATATGGAAATAGTGTCTGTAGAAATCAAATTTAAAGTTTTATAGAGGAGATGAATGGTGTAATGTTGCAATAGCGAAGGGGGCCTCAAACGCATTCCCCAAGTGGAGGGTGCTTTTTGTTTAATTCTTTTGCTGTTCAAGGCCGGTGACTCAGTGCAGATAATGTTACCATACTTTAATACAAGTGACCGCCTGCAATATGCAAAATGCGCTCATTTATATCTTCAGAACATGCGTTGTCTTCCCAATATTCATCTCCAGAACTTTGAAGATTTCACCAAATTCTTCGCTGTGAGCAGATCAGATTCACCGGATCCGAAAACTGGTCTGATATGACAATAGAGCTCACTTTAATACGCAACATGAAGGGCTGAGAAGTCGGTGAGGGATAACGGAGCCGGTGTTCTTTAAGTGGATTGGTGGTGCAGCTACATCAACATCAATTTGCTCTCTTGGAAGACTTTGATGGCCTGTACTTCACTACAGAGGAGCGACATGTAGACTATCGCGCGTCTCGGCAGAGAAGATATGATAGAAAGGTCTTCATTTTTTTCCTCAGCACCCTCTCTTTCCAGAATCACGAGCATTAATTTCCCTTGCAACAGGCATCGTTGCTAACCATAATGTAAATCGCCGCAAAGCCCTATAACAAGGCAAGGTTGTAGTGAAGATAATAGAGCAACAGTTTGGGGAAATAAAACAGCTTCAAAAAAACAGTCTCAGCACTGGCCTCCATGAGCAGTTCTATCAAAATTGACAACTTTGTGGAGGTGGCTGGTCCTCTTCTAATAGTCTAATCGGTAGCTATTTTCAAGAAGAATGACAAGGACCTAGAAGACCTTCTCCATTACGAACTGACGCCTTATCCGTTATCCCTATTTAATGAAAAAGTTATGCGAAAGACGAAGTCTGCAATATATATTTTCCTTGTTGATACCATTATTCCAAACCTCAAGCTGCACACTAATGTGATCGATGGCGGGGGATTCCTTCTTCATCGAATCAGGTGAGGTATATAATCAACCTTCTCAGTGATACTTAATCAATATGCAATTTACATAAGAAACACTATGGTGAGTGCTGCACTGTCGTTTTTGGTAGCTATTCTGACGCTGTCAACAGCACAAAACTTGCAAAACAAAAACGTCGAACCGTAACCGTATATTGACTTTACTGTAGCGATGGAGTGATAGCTCAACAACAACTCTTTTTAAATAACGAAATAAAAAGGCCAGGTTCATTATTATGCTGACTCTAAAAATGATTTTTGAGAGAACTGGCTTCAGACAGGCTGGTGCTGATGAAATGATAGTGAAGTGTGCATTGGAAAAAGCAGAATCTGGTTGTTCGACTGCTCTCATCGGCGAATATGCGGATGTGCTGGTCCTGCTGATTATTTTACCTCCAATAGAACAAGTAAAGATTTTTCAAACCAGAGAGGGGAATGAGGAAAGCAGAACTTATTCCTCCACGGGAATTGAGGAACATGACTTTGCCAAGGGCGTCCAGTTCATTCACAGTTTTAGCGACTGTGATACAACATCAGTAATTTTCCGAAAAGGCAAGTCATCTATTGCTAAATTATTTATGAAGAATATCAGCCTGTATTCCATTTTCCACGTATTTTATACCAACACTTCAACACACAAGGAAGTCATGGACTCGGGAACAGATGTTCCTAGCAATGTACACCACCAGAGTATCAGACCTGGAGAAACAGCGCTATTTAAGCTTCCTAAAATCCACCACAAGGATGATGTCAAACCTGTCTTTTCTACCACCAAATAAATGCTAACATTCATACAGAGTCTATTTGCAAGTTCAGGAATGGCTGGACAACAAACTGCCACCTAATGACCGGTGTTGGAGGAGAGGGTCAGAGGAGATCTTCAACCCTTGCGTACCTTGCATCACGCTGCCTCAGTTGCTGTCCTATCAACAATATTCTCCAGATGCACCAAAAGCTACTGTACACGCTGTCAATCCCGTAAGGCAGGCATTTATTGTTCTTCAATATGTGGTTGTGAGAGCGTATGCACCAATGGCCCTCCAAGTTGAAGACGAGAATTCAGCATATGAGGACGATCCTAAAACCCATTTGACATTCTGTAATGAGCTTTCTCAGTCAATAAATTCGATTTAATTACTTGCTTATAATTAAATTTACTCATAATATAATTCAAAACTTCAATATATTTATTATATGCAGCTTAAGTTGTCAGGACTGAGTGTTCTGTGCATAGCGTTAGTGAACATGTTGAAGTACTAGGGTCCTTATCCTCAAGTCCTGAACTGGAACAGGGAGCTGAAAAATGTTGGCTTTGTTCTGATGCAGATACTGTGCTGGAGAATAACTGCACTCGAAAGGCATTTAAAATTCTCCTTTTATTAAATCACTATTATTTACACACTTCCCAACTCGGGAGAGATACAGAAAGTAAAAGACCACACTTGGGCCTAACTTAACAATCAAATAAATTTAATGCTAAACCTAAAATAGAAATGTATTTAAACTTTGCTTCGCAGAGCAAATCGCGAAGTTTGGCCTCTAACTAAATGGTGCGTAGCAAGAAATGCTAATACTAGCGCACTTCAATTTATTTCAATATGCAATCACGTAGTAAGCACTATGGCTTCTAGCTGGTCAGGCGAACGTCGAACAGAATGACCGTGATCTGAGACTAAAGCTCTCTCACACTGAGAGGTTTCTACCTCTGGTTTAAATAGTACTTGGCTGCACTTCAAAATTAGCATAAGCTGAAAACGCGCGCTTCTTCTGACGGGAAGTTGAAACAGAGAAGAAATAGAAAGATTTAAATTAAAATAAAACTTGGTTAGTTTAACTAAAACCTTACAAAGTGTCTGTTTTTCGCCGATAGTTTATTGGTTGCTTGCGTAACTGTACTAGCCAATGAGGTGAAGTTGCCATTCAAATAGTCCATATACACTGATACCATATATGGAGTTATCATTGTTTTAATTAAATTATCATGGTATTTAAGAACATTTAAATATATTTAATTCATACAATTGTTGCTTATTATGCATTTAACTATATTTACATATGAATTACCTAGAAACTTGCAAGCGTTGAGAAATTAAAGGAGCCGAAACCAACTACGAGTTATGCTTAGTACATTTCACCAGGTAGGTTTACTCAAACTCCTATGCTAAATAGCCTTTCGCGTAAAGAGTTTAAAATTTTGCCCGATTTTATTCCGACATTGTATTTTAAACTGAATTTTCAGCTGAACGCAAACTGAGCGTGTGAGGGGGAACGTGAACATTTGTTTGCATTGGCAATCATCTGTTTTACATAAAAACTAAGTCTTAGAGTAATTTTCTTTAAGAATGTCTCCTAGAAAATACAGCACTGAAGAGGAGAGAAAAGGAGCTGAACTGCTTTTTCGACAAAAAGAAGCCACTGAGCAAAGAAAGAAATATACCGCCAGTGGTTTCCTTCATTGCAGTCTACTTTAAGCAATGAAGCAAGTAGAAGGAGGAAACCCCGTGGGGCAGTAAGCAAAGGAGCGTCCTCGCCGCCTGCCCTGGGTAATTCAGTTTGATTTAGCAAACACCTTTGCACAGATAATTTTAATTACAATTTATAATATCTAGAACAGGGGCCATTTCATCTGATCGCCGGGTTTTCTAATTAATGTATAACACAATAGTGAACTGAAATTAAATTTTAAATCCGAATAAAGCACAATTTTTGAATTGATGTTACTTTTGTCAGACTTGAACTCTTAACAGGTTAGTTCTAGGACAAAACTGCGTAAGACCGTTTTTGTAGGAAATTTTGTCAGCTTCAATTTGTGTCTAAAGTAGTTTTCTGTAGGAGTGGTAGCTTCCGAGATATAAGCGGAAAACTGTAAAAAGGAAACTTTAAACCCTCCACTCCTCGAAGTAATCCCCCACGCCCCGGAACGTTTTACGCACATTAACGCAAGTGCAAAGGAAGCATTTAAGACATTTCCAAAACTGTATGACTTTTTTTTCACCGATTTGTCTAATTTGACTGGGCTAAACAGTTAAGTTGAAAAATTCATCTCGGGCAGAAAATGGAATCGACTTAGATTTTCGTACTATTATTTTCATAACTTTCGATGTGGGTTATCAAGAAAAGAGTGCTTCGATGAACTTAAGATAAAGCGCCATCCGACAGCACTGTAAAAAATGGTATAACGAATTCAGTTGGGGCCGACGTTCGCTCCAGGACGAATTTCATGAAGGTCTTCCAAAATCGGTTGTTGCGGCAGAAAATATCGATGCTGTGCGTGAACGGATAAAGCAAGATCGTCATGTGACATACCGTCAAATCGAGGCAACCTCTGGCATTAGTATGACAAGCATCAATAAGATATTACATGATGGCCTTAAAAAAGATTTGTTCGCGTTGGATACGCATAATCTGGTAAACGCTCAAAAGAAGGCTCGTATCGGTTCGTGCAAGGAAATGTTGGAAAAATACATTCAAGGTTGTAACATCTCCTTGCTCTAAAGAACACTTGGTTACCCACCCTCAAAGAAGGGATTCAGAACTCTCTTCTCGGCTCGGCCGGAAGAGGGGAGCGGACTACAACTCTGGTCGCAGGTGGGAGTAAAGTGGGAGATTGCTATGTGGAAGAGAAGAGAGCGGACGCTGCTTAGCGCGCTCTACTGTAGCGAAAATGTTTTATTTCTTCTAAAATGTAATCTGTACATAGTTGTATAGCAAATATTTAATCTAGAAAAGGTGTTGTTATTTGAAGAAGATACGACTGTTGTACAAGGTGCATCAAAGGTTGTGTATAAGATCTACACAGGTGATGAATCATGTATCTTTGCACATGAACCCGAAACTAAACAGCATCAACTGTATGGGTCTTCTAAGATGAATCAAATCCAGCAAGTGTTGTTCGCTGAAGAAGCACTTCGAAGGAAATGGTTGCCTGTTCCTTCGGCATCACCCACCACGTGGCGACAGTGGCGCTGGAACAACGCAGGACAGTCAGTTCCCAATAGTACGACCATTTGTTTGCCGTAAGTCATCGAAGAAATTCGAAAAAAGCAGAAGAAGCGAATCATTCTTCATCATGACAGTGCAAGCTCTCAAACAAAGGAATGTTTGACGGGCTAAAACATCGAATTGATGGACCATCCACCTTTCAGACTTGATTTGGCACCCAATGACATTTTTTTATTCCCTCACATCAAAAATAAATTACGTGGTTAGCGATTTGCGACACCAGAAGAAGTGGTTGAGGTAGCTTCAAAATGCCATGTTTTGGAGTTACCTCAATCGGAGTAAAAAAAGTGCTTCGAAAATTGGCTCGGATGCATGCAAAACTGCATAGATCTTTACGGAGAAAATGTGGAAAATAATAATAAATAAATATAATTTCGATCATAACCATTTGTTTTTCCATTATTAGACCAGGAATAAAAATAGCTGCCATAGTACAATGGTGTAATTCAAATTTATATAAACATGTAGCGGATAATTTCCTTAAAGAAACATTTTATGGAATTCGTACTAATTTCATACTATCTAGCATACCTGACAAACGTAAAAGCGTTTAGTAATAAATGGAACTAATACATTCAGTCAATAATTTACTCACAAAATATAATATTAAAATTTCAAAAGAATTATAAATAATTAATATGTTGTAAAGTATAAAATAAAAAATTGAAACGAAGATTATTTCTTATTGACAAATGAATTTATTGACAAATGACTAATGAATTTAATAATACTGCAAAATCTGAAAGATGGAAATACAATAACAATCCCATTTTAGATTGGTTTATAAGACATAATGTTATTCTTTTTGAATTATGGTTTTATAAATAGCCTGCAAAAAATTCCTTTAGCTGAAGGCTATCGCTTTAAAATGTTTACCAAGATAAATTGAAGAATTCAATGGTCTCGGATCTTATCCTAAAACTCTAAAATTAAAAGATTTAAACTAATATTATTTGAATTAATTTAAAATTAAGAGATTTAATTTAATATTATTATGCCGGAAAACATATCTGATTTCATTGCGAAAAATGCAACCAAAACATGGACATACATGTATTACAAAAATAGAAGTAGATGACGAGGAAAAAAAATATATTTTTTTAAGTTACGGAATGTATTCCGAATATTCTACATATTCAAGAAAATTAATCAAGGATATTATATATCCAATTACAAATATATGACAGATGGACAATATATGTTATGAACTGAATAAGGAGTTTAAATATAATGGGGTGATTTATAACCCAGTACTTTGGTTTTATATTACAAAAATCTTTCAAGTTTATATATTTTCAGGAAGTAAATGTTTACGCTCCTGATTCTTTACAAAATATATAATTTTTTTGACATTGAGTTATCTCTATACCCATTCTTTGAATCTCATTTGATTTTTATCTTTTTTCGGTAATTTTTTTAGAATTAGACATATAAAAATATGTGAAAAACATACATATGCTGTTAGAAAACTTGACAGGTCCAGATGGATCCCATTGTCTGGTTATGTATGACAGTGTTGTATGGAGACTACACACCAGCGCTTGTTTTGTTTGTGCTATTGGTTTTTTTTCTCTATCAATATATGTATGTATATACATATATGTATTTAGTTATAACTGCTTCTATTTAGATTTTATATATATACACTGCTGGCCACCCAAATTGCAACACCAAGAAAGACAAGAGATATCGCAACAAAATTTATTTAGGAGATAACATGTTGACCAAGTATCAAATGATTACATTTATACAATTCTGTGAAGTGTGATTCCTTCCAGAATCAGTAGCCAGAGTAGCCGCCCTTGTTGTATATTACCGCTGCCACACGCCTCGACACTGATTCAAAGAGACTTTGGATGTGTTCTTGGGGTACAGCAGACCAAGCAGCTTTCACACGTTGCCAAAGTTGATCTGGTGTGGCAGCTTGGGATGTAATCTGGGTCAATCGTTCAGCAACCACGGACCACATGTTTTCCATCGGAGATCCGGAGAGCGAGCCGCCCAGAGAAGCAATTCAATCTGGCGATTGACGAAGAACCCTTGGACAATGCGTGCCACGTGTGGTCGCTCATTATCCTGTT
>KK116139.1:92244-161245 GCA_000611955.2 Stegodyphus mimosarum
TCGGAGATGTAACGCTGGCTGTTTAAAGTACCGGCAATGCGTACTAGAGGAGTGCAAGAGTGATATCCAATACCGCCCCGTACCTTAATACCCGGTTCAGGACCAGTGTGGCGGTGCATAACGCAGCTGTTCAGCATCCTCTCTCCACTGTGTCTCCAGACTGGAATCCGACCATCATGGTGTTGCAGACAGAAGCGTGACTCATCATTAAAGACAATTTCATTCCATTCTGCCGTCTACATCTTTCTTTCATCGCACCATTGGCGGCGGAGACGTCTGTGGTTCTGCGTCAAGGGTAGACGAAGCAATGGATGTCTTGCGGACAGACCACTCTGCTATAAACGGCGTCGAATGGTACGCGCAGACACTGGATGATGAGTTACAGACTGAATGTTCATGATGTGACTGAGCGATTCGTCACTGCCATGCGCACAATGTTCCTGTCATCACGTGAAGTGGTGCACTCAGGTGGATGCGATCGAACACGTCGGTCCGTCGTACCCTCCTGCATCCAACAGTCACATATCCACATTACAGTTGTTTGGTTTCGTCGAGTACAGCTACCGATTTCGCTGAAAGATAATCCACACACTCCTTCCTCTGTCGAACTCGGATACTTGATCAAACGATAATCGATGTTTACTACGAGGCATAATTGATCGTTTTTTTAAAAAAACCACAAGAAAAACACAATTGCCGAACTTGAAATCGTCGAAAACTCCAACCCTTAAATAGCGCTTTGAAGTGGCGCCACCGGCGCGCGAGATGTGCGTCTGCGCTGAAATTCTAATCATTTGCATATCTCACCTCCGCTAATGCATGTTGTTGTAAATTTCATGTTATTTGTATGCTTCCTTCAGGGTGCTGCATTTACGGTGGCCAACAGTGCACATTGTTACGAAATGTCCAGGCGCGGTAAGATAGCTTCCCCGCAAAGCCGGTTTAGGGTTGCCAGAAAATGGCAAGGAAAGGCAGGGTTGCCTCATTTTGCGAGAAATCGCTCATTTGGCGATAAAATTGGCGATATGCCGTAGACGGATGGATAACCTTCTGGAATGAATTCTTACTGGTTTAGCCCAGAATATTTTCGAACAGAAGCCAAAAGCTATATAAACCCTACTGGTACGCGGAGAGTCGAGTCAGCGCCTAGTCTACCGAGTTGATAATCAGTCAGCGAGCGAGTGTCTCGTAGTCTAGGGCTGAGTTGGTCGTCGAGTGTATCGAGATAGTCTTAGGATATCGCGAGGTAGTGCATAGTCGAATCTCATCTTAGAGTGTGTTGAGCTCCGAGAACGACTGACCCGAGTCGGGAGTTGTACTCTAGTGTATCGTCGAGTGCATCGCTAGTTGTTGAGTGGAGAGTCTCGAGAGTACGTAAAGTTCCGAGAACGATTGAGCGGAGTCGGGAGCTATACTCTATGCTTTGCCGCGAAGCTGTCTCCACCATTATAGGCTGATAGCCTGAAGGCTGTGTCGCTGATTGTTTCAACGTTTTTATCGTTGTTCTTCGATGACTGTAAACGTTATTCTGGAGCTGTCGTGAAAAACACTGGCCTATAAAGTGTGTTTCGATACCTGTACAGTTTTTGCAAAAGTCCTTACCAAGCTTTTATTTTTGCAACAGTTGGTGGTAGGTATATACTTCCACATACGAAAATGTTTTAAATCACGCAAATATTCATATTTTGGCATTTTGAAATTTAAACTATCATTTCTGAAAAACGGCGAAGTCAAATGTTTTGTACCCTCCTCCGGGTCCTATACTTACTTACATTCAGGTAAACGTTCTACTCATTTTAAAGAGTAAAAAAGAAAAAAAATTGACTTCCGTGCGACAAATATTGACAGAGGTGTTTGTGCGTAGGTAGCGAGCGTAGTTAGCGTAATCAGAAACAAGACATGTTTATTAACGATATCGTTTAATTATTTAATAATAACGAAAATAGAAATAGTTATTACAGCGATTACATTTTGCGAGGAAGGGTTCTTCGCTTAGTGGAATATGACAGTTGCCATTTCTCAGAAACTAATACATTATTTTCCTGTTGCTAGATCTAATAGACTAACATAATAAATGCACAATAAAAAAAAATGCGACGGGAAAGTGCTACGTCAGCCAAACGATAGAGTTTACAAGTACGGAACAGCATTTGATTTTAAAATTTGCCATTTGTGGCATCATTTTTGACTTTCATTGAGGAGTTTGCTAATAAATAAATCAGAATAATTCGAGGTTGTTTTAATCCCTTAAATGCCATTCATTGATGTTTAACTCTTTAAGGCAGTGATGGCGAATCTTTTGAGCTCGACGTATCAAAATTCCGAAAACCCCTAGTTTAACTCTAGTGCCGTGTCACATGTAGGAACATCCGTCTGCCAAGAATGCATCCGAGGAAAGCGCAGTAAATGCTGCAATGACAGGGCTGTTGCAAAAGCCTCGCCATTTTTGCATCATGCCATTTGCAAATGGAATTTCTATTATGCAAAGGGGCGTTTTTGTATCATGCAATCTTTTGTCTCAGTCGACGGCTCTGGAAATGCGTGTCATCTATAATAGGTTTGCATGTCACTTATGACACACGAGTTCGCCATCACTGCTCTCAGGGTTACGAATGTATAATTCCGCTCAGGATAGCTTTCCAATTCATAACATACGCAACATCTAATGCAGGTGGTCCCAACCCTTGTGTCCGCCGACACTATTGCACTTACCGACGTGTTACTGGCGCCTGCTACTGTGTGACCGCTATAAAAGATTATTTTTTAATAAAAAGTAGGCATTTGTTATTAGTCAGTAATTAATTAGATAAATATTAGCATATTTGTTTAAAAATATATTAGTTTGTAATTATATGTTTTCACTTTATATGGGCTTATCAGACGTCCTGATTTCGCGGGATTGTCCCAGTTTGAAGGTATGGTCCTGGAATCCCGGCTAGTTTGTCATTTGTACCAATTAAAGCTATTAAATTGTCAAATATACGAACATTAACAATATTTTAATTCCTCAGACGGAATAGTGGTTAATGACGCTGACTACCGTACCGAAGTGTCCGGGTTCGAATGCCACAGAAGGCATAGCGTATATTGTGTTTGTAAGCGTATACTATCTGCGTGGCTTAAAATATTCAAGAGCCGAAATCCTTTCAGTAGGTCGGCGGTAGAGGAAGGAGAAGGAAAACCTCATACCGCTCCCGTAGTGTTCTGCCTCCGAATTGCAATTAGCCCGGATGCTTAGCAGTTAGCAAAGCCCGTTGTCCACATGGATGCACATGTGCTGGCCTTGCTTCGTAGAAAGCGCATGCGCAGAGGACAATAAAATGCAGCGTCTTCTGCACTGTAGTCCCATCGGAGGATAATTCCTCTATATGTTCTGTTATGTTTATTGCTATTTCTTTTAGTGTACGTGTCTCCTATGTTTTCATGGACGTTTTTGGGTTTTTTTCTCATGTGTAACCTGTATACTAGCCAATTTCCCTTATAAAGTGCACCTCGAAGGTGTCCCTTCCCTAAGGCAGACAACCGTAGTGTGTTTTGCCATAATCAACTAAACTAAACCAATCTCCTACTTTATTGCTGGTATCCTCAATTTCATTGTTTTTATCACAAAATGCGTGACTCAAATAAAAGACAAAGAACTTTTAACTTTGATACTGCCAATGAAAGATTATTGGTTCATCAATTCTAAAGATTAATATGCTTCTTTGTTATGCTGCAGTAGCGTTACCGTGCCAAGAAACAAAATGTTGAAAGAGCCAACTGACGGCCGAACAGTGAAGCCACTGAACATTGCTAGTTAAACCTAGCTGCATGGACATTTTGATAGTTTTCCCTATACTCAATATGGATACGAACTAGTTGCCCTGACCGAGGGCTCCATGAACTCAGATAGCCCTCGCGTGCTTTGACGTAATTGAAATAAACCAAACCAAACCATAATGTTGAACATGACCTTCTGACAATGCATACCACTTTTAATACATTGGTGTGCAAAAATTAAGAACGAGACGGTTTTTTCAATATAACTTTGTACAAAAGCTTTTCAAATCAACACATTTAATACCGTAAGATCCCCAATACGTAAGGACATGAGTAATGTAAGCAACACTTACTAAAAGAGAAATCGGAGGCATAAAAAGAAGCTTTATTGGAAAAGTAGCATGGAGCGCAATGCGACTGAAGGCCGAAACGTCCCTGTGATGGGTGTCTAGCAAGAAACATGCGGTCTTTAATAGGGGATATGATCTCCCCTGACTGCTAGACAGGTTTCACATCATTTGGGCATGCTGGATATGTGGTTGTTAATGAGCTGTTGAGACACTGCTGCTCGTTCCTCTTGTAGCACCAATCGCAGTTTCGGAATCGTTACTGACGGTGCTGCCACGGGTCTCCCTAGTAAGTTCCCTACATGCTTGACGGGATTTAGATCCAGAGACCTTGCTGACCAATCCATGTGTTCAATATCTTCACTCTCCAACAGCTCTTCGACAGTAACTGTGCGATGAGGTGGAGCGTTGTCGTCCATGAAGAGGAACTGAGGACCCATAGCCCTTGTGAAAAGACGCATGTAAGGAAGAAGAACCTCGTTACAATAGCAGTCCCAAGTGACGAACCTCCTTGGGAGATATGAAGGTCGGTCCGGCTACCAAGCATTATGTCTGCTCGAACGAGAACTCCGCGACCTCCAAAACAGTCCCTTTTGATGATGTTGAAGGGGTTATTGCGTGTTCCCCGCTCTGTCCAGATGTGTATGTGTCTAGAATCGCAACTCAGACTAAATCTGCTCTCATCTGTAAAGAGTACTCGTCCCCATTCATTGTCTCTCCAATTCCGGTGTTCCCGGCACCACAGAGAACGCCTTCTCCGATGGGCAGGCGTTAGAGGTACACACCGTACAGGGCGTCGTGCAAACAGACCACCACCGTGCAGTCTTCTGGCCACGGTAAAACGCGATATCGGTCGTCCAGTCGCCTGTGTCGTGTGTCTAGCGATTTCTCCCGCTGTCTGCCGCCTGTTTCTTCTGGCCTGTAAGGCAATATACCGGTCATCTGCGGGTGTGGTTCCTCGTGGACGACCACTACTAAACCCCCGGATAGCTGTTCCTGTAGTTTGAAATTGTCTCCAAAGTCGTGAAACGATGCTGTGAGCAATTCCGAACTCTGCAGCCACACTTGTCACACTGCGGCCTTCCTCCAACTTCCCAATGATTCGATCTCGGGTAAAAGCATCCAGATGTCGTCTAACAGATTGATTATTCGCCATTTCTCGCTGAGGCAGCAACTCGGTGTGATTTTAACTGCTATACGGCGTGCAATCTCATTGCCAGAAATACTGATCTTACACTGACAACATGCTTTATACTACTCAGACACTCCCCCATTACCTCTACCTGCATATCTGCGCATGTGCTACCGTACATCACCTTACTTAATCTCCTGATTGGTCTTCTGTCCGCTCTGCCTCTTCGTTCAGCTGATATGCTAATTTTTCGACTTTGTCTTTAATTTTTGCACACCAGTGTTTGACATGTTAACTTAAATCTGAAGAAAGGAAGAACAAACTCAGTCAGTCAGTTTTCACAAAGCTTATGAAAAAATGCTTCTTTAAAAACTTCTCACGCGCTTGCAATTCCTGCAAAACAGGAAGTCTTTCCAGGATGACGAATTGTTAACAAAAGCATTCTTAACTGGTGTCGACTCCATATTTGAGGGATTTTTTTAACGAATGTGAGATTATGTAAGCAATACAGTTGTCAGACAACACTGTCTTAATGCTTCATTTCAAAAGACTTTTAAACTCAGTTAAAGCGTGGCCTGGAAAGAGTTAAGTGGTTCTTCCTACAGTAATTTAATGAGTCTGCAGATAAATCAGACTCTAATCAGTTAGTAGTTATAGTGAGAGTGGTTTTTAGTAACTTTACTGTAAAAGATTTAAAGTAAAGGAAAGACGTAAAGACGATTTTATCTTTTATATAATTTTATGACTTGCTTTGATTTTACGCTTTTATAAGATTTAATGTTTATATTAGGTAAGCAATATAGTAGAGAAATTTGCACAAAATACTGTATAAATTTAGAAATTAAAAAAAGTAAGAAGAAAAATAGCAAAAAATTTCATTCAAAAACATTTGGCACACTTCTGAATAACAACTGTGATGTTTGCTCTTCTGTTTATATCCCATATAGTGTACCAGAAACTGATAATTTGCTTCGGTTAAAGTTTCAAAGCTGCAGATTTTTAGAAAATACCACTTTATAAAATTTCCGATTTAGATGATTTTGCAAAGCAACATTTCTATAGAGTTCTGTTCTGTGGAAAGCTTTACTAGAGGCATTTCCTTAGAACTTTCAAGAATATATGAAAAGTTTTGATATCATCTTAATGATTAAATTCGGTTTTAAAATGGGATTTGTATTACTAGATATCACCAAATAGGCGATGTCACTGTTTGATTCAAGAATGAAAATAAAGTTTTACCGAGCTGCGCTTCCTTAAAACGAATTATCAACACTAGCAGGATGTGATAAGCGAGAAATCTCTTTATATTCTTTACGTTAGACATGAAGAGTTTCAGCCTAAAAGCGCGTTCCTTGAAAATTGCTTGAAGATTGCTAGATTACGAAAATGTTATATATAAACTTTTTTAAGAAAATCCTTTGTAAAAAACTTCTTTGGAGTCCTTCAGAATAATGTCCCAGTTTTCTATAAACTAGATCAAAGATCTACAGAATTCTATAGATGTTTAGATATAGATTTGTAAAGGTTGCTACATCACAGAAACGTTATTTTTCTGTTTAAGAATAACTTTTTAATAGGATATTTAAAGAAAATTATTCATCGATACATTATTCATTATATAATTAATCATTCGTTATAAGACATGGATCTTGTACAATATTATTATTCTAATTATATTTTTGCGGTCTCTATAAAAGTTGTAGAAACAAAGATTGTATGCCATTTGCAGAGGTTACACTACTCCCCTTCCAATTGCGATACAAGGAGAGAAAATCTGATGTGTACACTACGTACTTCTTTGTACGGAATATTAAATTATATGCATTTTGCAATTCATTTAAACTTATTGGATTGCAATCTACTTATTGGATTATAATCTACTTCGTCGGTAGCGCATAAACCACAATAAAATAAATTCATTCTTTAAAATTCACTATATTTGTTTACCATAGTGACACTCTGGCGCTAGGTACACTAAACAGCGCTACATCTCATTCATTTTGTAACTCAGAATGCACAAAAATTACGCATATCATCTGAAGAATTGTCTAATCGTTGCCACATGTTCTATTCAATTACTAAAATAAATCTAAAATGATGTATAATAGAAATTAAAGAAACAAACAAACAAAAAAAAAGAAAGAGTTTTTCACAGACGATTTAGTAATTCTCATTTAATCAATTCAGTTCTCACTTTGTGACAAGGCAAATATACATTAAAAACTCAAAATATATATATAGAAAATTAGAAAGTAAATCTTAGTCACTTATTTCCTCGAATAAAGTCAAGAATGGAGTAAGCAAGGCGTTATCGTTGTTGTTGCGAAGTTTAGTTTCTCTAGATTGGCAACAAATCCACTACTTTCCTAAGTTTCAAATGCAAATAAATATATGGACGCCATGAGAAAAATGATTAGGCTTAGCCGCACTTAAACAACTTTTAAATTGTTGATAATTCTAGAAATCCTGCATGCAGACTTACGAAAGGCAATAAACCTTAACCAGAAGATAAGAACAACATAATTCAATCATTTCTAAAGCAAAAATTGCTTAATTTACCAACATATAAGAATAAAAATACTGAGCTCACTGAGCCGAGTAACAGTGGATATATATATATATATATATATACGGAAGTTGGGGTATAAGTCATGGGAACTATTTTTTTTCTTGTAGATATGTGAACGGATCACAAAACGTATATGTGTCGTGTAGAAGTTCCGCAGGCATAGTGTGTATGCAGAACAACAGATGGCTTTGTGATAGCGAGGGCTCTGAAATCAGTCAGTTGGTGAGTGTCGTGCGAGATGGAAGTAACCCGTGTTGAGCAGCGCGCTTACATCAAAATAGCCGTTCTTCGAGGGAGAAATGCGATGGAATATCACAGTGAATTAGTAGTAGAAGCCCTCGGGAAAATGCCCTACAATATCGTACAGTAGCACGGTGGGTAGAAAAGTTTCAGCAAGGACCTGTGTCAACCAGTGATGAGCAACGTTCGAGACGATCGGTGAGCGTGCGGACCGACTTGGCACGTGCCGTCATCGAGGACCTAACGGATGAAGACAGACGATGGACGTTACTGGAGTTAGGGAGGGCACGTGGCATCGAGAAACTCACCGTCCACAGGATATTGCGTAATGAGCTACAGCTACGCAAAATCGCTTAGCGGTGGGTACCGCATGCACTGACGGAAGTTCAAAGGTGGGTGCGCTATGCAATATGCTCCGACCACTTTGCACGCTGGCAACAAGACGGCGATCAATTCTTGTCACGAATAATCGCGATCGATGAATTTTGGGCCAAGGCATACGAACCAGAACTGAAACGTCAATCCACGAAGTGGCGACATTCTGGCAGCAGAAGGTCCGTCAGAATCCTTCTCCAGTCCAATTGATGGTGATCGTCGCGTATGACGTCAGGGGTGTCATTGTTTGCCACATTGTTCCTCATGGCAGAACAGTAACAGCACAGTACTACAGGGACTTCCTGGTGCGACAGGTACTACGTGGTGTTCGGGATAAACGTCCGGATCTTGTGGACAATGCAATAATTCTGCACGACAATGCAAGACCACATAAAGCAGAGTGTGTACGGCAGTTACTCCGACGTTAGGGATGGGAAGAATTGGAGCATCTACCGTATTCTCCTGACCTTTCACGCTGTGAGTTTGATCTCATTCCCAAGAATAAGGAAACAATACGTGGCAGGCGGTTTGCAACACGAGAGGCCATTGCTAGTGCTGTGCGCCAACAGATGACCTGATTCACACATGGTGCAACAAATGCTGAGGCTGATGGTATTCAGCGCCTCCCACATCGTTGGCAGCGTATGGTGACAGTAGCAGGGAACTACATTGAGGGTCTTTAGGCCCAGATTTGTCATGTCAACTTTACGTGTATTGTGTTATCATTCTTTTGCACGTGACGGCCATATTGCCATGTGTACTACCATAATAAATTCGTGTGTTACGATATTTCAGTTCTATTCATTGCCCACACATGTACTTAAGACCTTGTCCTTTCGTCTGTATATGTCACATTTTCCAACCGGACTGGTATCTTCAAGAAAAAAAATAGCTGCCATGACTTTTGCCCCAACCCTCGTATATACATATATTTATATACTTTTGGTGCGGCCAATTGCAACGAAAATAGGCGGTGCACATCTACACGTTATATAGCAGTCCTATATAAAAAATGTCAACGTTCTGAGGCTACTCGTGTTTGAATTATGCGAGATACATACATACATACGTTCGTACGTAGGCACAGACGCCACGAAAAAATGTCTTCAGAATCCACTTTAAATCAGTTTTATAATTTTTTTGGGGAAAAAGAGCCCTTCATTCTGTCCTTAAGTACGGATGTCAATGAAAAACATCGTTAAATTGCATTCGATATCGGTCAAAATAGATATTTTCGTCGAAATATGATACCCGAAATTTTTCACGATTACTATACTTCCTTTTTACTTCGTACAAGGAAGGAAAAATAGCTGTTAATATTGCCTGAAATACTTACCGTGGCTCAAACAATTGAGAATATACCTTACGTTTACTTAATAAATCTTAGCTTTCAGTATAAATAACACATTACCAAGAAGAGCAAACGTCTTTATTTACAAATGGTCTTTATATAACAAATGGTTTAAACTAAAAATAAAGAACAATCCATAAAAAATTCCAAAATGAAAAAAAAATCAGAAGCATTTTAAATAAAGATATGCAAATTTTTGCCTAAAAAAATTAAGAATACAACAATGAAATTTTTGTGATATTCCTTATACAGAGAAAGTGTCTATATTTGTTTGATGTCCTCTGGCTTTTGTCTTTCAAACGTAGTGGTGTCGATTCGACCAATGGTTGTATCTAAAGATATTTTATCTCATTCTTCACCCAGCACTTGTTTTAAATGCGCTTTTGTTTTTAATTTTGTTTTTGGATTGCAGTTTCGAGTGTGGTCTACAGATTTTCTATGATTTTGATGTCTGCGGACTGTGGTCGTGTGTGTAACTGCTGTTTAGAATGAAAAAGACACCACATTTTGACATTATGTTCCGTGTGTTTTGGGTCATTGTCTTCTCGGAATATGAAATTTCCACATAACCTAACTTTTCAACACTTTCTTTTAGATTTTTGTGGATCCAAGAAAACCATATGTAAACCAAAATATTTCATAACGCAGTCTTTAAAAATTAAATTTTCTACCCCAGCTGACACCATACAACCCCAAACCACGACGGGAGCCACCACCATGTTTAACTGTAGAATGTACATTTTTTGGATCAGAAGCGGTGTTGGGCTTTCTCCATACGATGCGACGCCCTTAGTGCTGAAAATTTTGAATTTACGTTCGGTAATCAATATAACTTTCTTCTAAAAGTTACTCATCTTCCATTGATGAGTTTTTGCTAACTCCAAACGCTTTTTTTTGATTTTACAAGTCTGATGCATAATTTCTTTCTAGCAACTCTACTTTTATTTCCAGTTTGTCTAATTATACAGGGTGTTCATAAAGTCCCGGACCCATTTTGATGTTTAATAACTCATAAAATAATGAGGATATAAACAGATTTATGGGATTTATTGATGGAATAACTTATACAGTTTCCTTTTAAGGTTTGAATATCTTTACGTTTGTAAATTTCGTCTGCGTATGTTGTTAATTTCAGATAATTTCATTTTCCAGTCTAAATATCTGTATCAGCGGCAAGAGAATTGGGTATGCCAATTTCGACGGTGTACAAGGTTATTAAGAAAACATTAAGACTGCATGCTGTTCAAACTGTTCAAGTTTTGGAACCAGTTGATATGCCTAGAAGCACGGCCTTTGCAACAAATATGCTAAGAAGGATAGAAGATGATGCTGAATTTCTGAAGCGCATAATGTTCTCCGACGAAGCATCCTTTCGTCTTTCTGGCATTGTTAATCGCCATAATGTGCGCATATGGGGATCTGAAAAACCCCATCAATACCGTGAGGCACAAAGGGATTTCCCAAAGGTTAATGTGTGGTGTGCACGACGAGTCATTGGGCCTTTCTTTTATACAGAAAAGACGGTCTCATCAGTCGTATACTTAGACATGTTGGAAAACTTCGCATTTCCACAACTAGAAGAGCTTCAGCCACATGTCTTTTTGCAACAAGATGGTGCACCACCTCATTGGGGTACCATCGTTCGTAGTTCTTTGAATGACCATTTCACAGAAAGATGGATTGGGCGAGGAGGTCCAATTCCTTGGCCACCTAGATCACCCGATATAACGCCGCCGGACTTTTTCCTTTGGGAATTTGTAAAGGACAACGTTTACAGGAGGAGACTGCCGAACATGGATGACCTAAAAGCGAGAATGACAACCGCAATAGCCTCCGTGGATGCCGACATGCTCTCCGGTACCTGGCGTGAAATTGAATATCGACTCGATATTCTCCGTGCGACGAAGAGAGCACACGTGGAAGTTCATTGACAAGGGTCATGAAACTTTTCGAGTCTATCTAACCATTTATGTTATTA
The DNA here is from genome assembly GCA_000611955.2 of Stegodyphus mimosarum. Taxonomy (NCBI): domain Eukaryota; kingdom Metazoa; phylum Arthropoda; class Arachnida; order Araneae; family Eresidae; genus Stegodyphus; species Stegodyphus mimosarum. The sequence goes on from KK116139.1 coordinate 103,996, forward strand.
ATTTTAATCTATCTTTATTATTTTAGGAGTTACTAAACATCAAAATGGGCCCGGGACTTTATAAACGCCCTGTATTTCACTCATTTTCAGAACTTACATTTCAGCCAATGATTTGAGACGTTTCTGCAGTAAATCTGACTGCACTTACTTCAGGATCAATCTCGATGTTTTTCAAAAGTTTCCTTTTGGCGACGACACTCAGGATAGCTTTCCTTCATTTTCCACTTTTATTTTCAATCAATTCATCACTTTTAAATTTTCCAATGATTTTCTGGATATACGTATGACTTCTACCAACAGTTTTAGCTATTTCACGATAAAAGTTTCCTTCTTTATGTAATCTTAGTACTAATTTCCTTACGTCAGTACTGGTTTCTTTTCGAGGAAGCATTTCCTATTTAAAAATATGGCTTAAGTTTATATAACAAACTTCATCACAAAAGTGAAAATGTTCAAGACCAAATTACGCAACATTAAATTAAAATACAACCCATATAGAAAAAATGTAGTGTTAGTTAAAACATATTTTTCATTAGTGTATTCTCAATTTTTTGAGGCAAACGTCTGCGTGTGCTTATTTTAAAATGCTTCTCAAATTTTTCATTTAAGGACTTTTTTTAATTTTTCTTTATTTTTACTTTAAATTAAATCAATTGTTAGTTGTAAAAATAAAAACATATTTCTACTTCTTGATAATGTGTTATTTATATTGAAAGTTAGATTTATCAAGTAAAAATAAGGTGTATTCTCAGTTGTTTGAGCCACTGTACATTGCAATAATTACCTTATTATCGATGCTTTTTAAAAAATATTTACAGTCATGGTATGAAAATGATTCAATTCCAGATATCGAATCTGCAACAATGTTGTCTTTCCCAGTTATGTATTTTATATCTGGAGAAAGTTGAGAAATGTACAGGAACTTAATTGTCTTTGTGATGTTTTATCTCTTTATTATTTAAATGCAAACGTAAATGGCTTGAGATCTGTGAATATCGTAAATTCTCGTCCTTCTGTGTTTAAATTGTTTAATGGAAAGATCGATATTTAAAACTTCCCGGCCATATGTGCTGTGTGAGTACCGCTTAACGTTTTGAAATAGAATGCTACTGGTTTCCAATCTCCTTCTTCGTGTTGCTGTAGAATAGAGCCAATTGCGAAATTGGAAACGTCTGTACATAAAGCTAATGCTAGATCTGGATTAGGAAAGCAACATTGGCTAAATCGTCTTTGCATTTTTCGAAGGACGTTTTTGCTCCTTCTGTTTATGGTATTTCCCTTCGATCTTTTTTTTTTTTTTTTTTGTGGAACCTTACAAATATTCATTGAAGCTTGGGTATTAGCTGCATCTTTTAAGTATCTTCTATAAAAGTTAATCATTCTTAAAAATTTAACGAAGTTCATGAATAGTTTTAGGAAGTTTGTAATTTGTTGTGGCTTGTGCTTTTGCTGGGAGAAGTTTTGAGCCGTTTGGTGTATCAAATGTTCTAAAAAATTCTAATTGTTTACTCCCATCACTGATTTCGTTTGATTGATGCGTAGGGCATACTGTTGAATTTTATTAAATACTTCCGTAAGATGTTCTTCACGCTGTTCCTCAATTTCCGACGACATTAGGATGTCATCCAAATACGGAAAACTAAAATCAAGTTCACTGAAGACTGTATTAATGAATTTTTTGAAAAGTAGAGGGAGCATTTCTTAAGCCAAAATTTATCAAGTTAAATTCAAAAAGTCCATATGGTGTTATTATCGCTGTTTTTTCGTTTATATTCTTAGGTATTGAAAGTTGGTGATCGACTTTAAGTAAATCAAGTTTAGAAAAAATGTTCTTGCCTTTTAAAATGTGATGGAAATCTTTCACGATTCATCACGCACTCTCACGTTCATCGACTGACGATGTAATTTCACCAATAACGCTCAGTTAGTTATGTCATAAATTAGTTTTTTTGTTTTTAATATCAATCAATACATTAGAACGGTTAAGAAAATCTGCACCCAAATACCTTTACTGACTTTGGCTATGGTAAATGGCCATTGAAAATCATGGCGAAGTTCCAAATCAAGAGTTAAAATTTTGTGTCTGAAACACCGGATTTCATTATCATTTGCAGCATAAAGTCGCCACTTGTTTTGTCATTACGCGTAGCTGAAATTAGCTTACAACTGCACCACTGTCAATCAAAAATTTTCCCTGTTTTCTTTCTTCTTTTTGTCAGGTACAAAAGATCTGTAATTAAATTCACGGCAATTCTTTAAATCTTGAGCAGAAGTTTTGCAAAACAGGCTGCTAATTTTGATTCTGCTGAGCAGGCAATTTTTCATGGCTTTTTCAGTTACATGGTGTCTTACATTTTTCCTGAAAGCATTTTGATCCGAAAGTAAAGTAGTAATAACACGGTTTATTATCCGGGCTGTAATACCTCCGGCTTCTGCTTCTGCCTCTAGAACAATGATCTGTTTTTTCTTTCTCTACTACAATTTCTTTCATTTGGCTGGTGATGGCAAGGTCGCCGTTTCAGCGAAGTTATCTTCGTCAGTAATTGTGAAATGGGAACTCGAGTTCTTAACTTCAGTTGAATGAGCCTCCTGTGCTTCAGCTTGTGAATGCATGTCAAAAATCATATCAGCCATAATCGTTTAATATTTTTCGATCCATATTGTTTTAATACCATGTCAGAAATATCATTAGTTGCCAAGGATTTCATTTTTTGTAATGGCTTGGGGCATTTGATTCTTTTGTTTTCGCTTTCTTTGAATACATTTAATAAACGTTCTTCTACCAATGAATATTTATTTTCAGCCCTATCAGTTATTGTTTCCCAAATACTGACTATACATTTAGGTTTCATTTGTGAGACACTACATGTAAGCTATGCATGAATCTATATGTAATCATGTGTGTACGTATGTCTATATTTAACTACATGCTAAATTTGGTATCTTTTAATTATTTCATTAATTTAAAATTGTGCTTCTATCTGATAAAACTAAATTTCTGGCTTATCTATCCAAAAAAGAGGAATTTACACTGGTGTGGAAAACTTAAGCAAAAGCAGGGTTTTCTGCCATAAATCCACGAAAAATCAACTGAGAGACATCAAATGCAGAAATGAAGGAGTGTATTATGTACGTAAAGGATGGCGAAAACATCGGAGCTGTAAAAGGAATACAATGCATACGGTATGGAATCAAACAAAAACAAGCTTTATTGAACGCATAGTATCGTGACTCTTGATTGTCTATCCAAGAGGAAGAACAACAAGCAGATGTTCCTTAATATGGGATATGCCCTCCCCTCACTGCAATGGTTATTTCGCACCGTCTCTGCATGCTCAGAACCAGCTGGTGCAACATTTCTTGCGGTAGGAGTGCCCATTCCTCAATCAGCATCTGTTTGAGTTGTTGGGTGTTCTACGGAGGATGTAAGCGTGCTGCAGTGCGTCTCCCCAAAGCATCCCACACATGTTCGATGGGACTTAAATCTGGGGAGTACACTGGCCAATCCATTCGAGTGATATCTTCACTTTCTAGTAGCTCCTCAACAGCACGAGTCCGATGTGGCCGTGCATTGTCATCCATAAAAATTAAGTCTGGGCCAATGGCACCTCGGAACAGACGCACATGGGGAAAGAGAACCTCCTCACAACAGCGATCTCCGGTTATGGACGCTCTGTCGAAAATGTGGAGCTCAGTTCGCCCGTTCAGCATAATGCCTCCCCAGACAAGAACTCCAGAACCACTTCCTTGATGTTACTGGGATAAAACCGGGTCTCGACCTCTCTCCAAATTAATACGCGTTGAGAATCGCTTCTGGTACTGAACCGACTCTCATCCGTAAAGAGGACACGACTCCATTGATCAGTTGTCCAGTTTTTGTGCTCTCTGCACCAATGTAAACGGTGGCCAACTTTCAACGGGAGGCAGCGTTCAGGACGGCGGGCGAATAGGCCCCCTTTGAGAAGGAGTCTGGCCACAGTAAACCGCGAAACTTGTCGCCCCGTTGCTGTACACAGTTGCTGAGCAATGTCGCTTGCTGACTGCTGTCGCCTCTTTTCGCTTGCAGCACGATGTATCGGTCATCTCCTTCAGATGTCGTCCTCGGGCGGCCACCACCAACCTTTTTAACAGCTGTATCTGTGGTTTGGAACTTTAGTATCCACATGTGGTAGCGAATTTGTGAGCATCCCGCACATACGTTCATTTTTAGTTCAAATAAAATTATATTTAAAACCTACTTTCGCAATACTTACTCTCCAACGATATAACGAGAATTCGCTAGTTCGTCTTCAACATAGAGTCAATATTGCACACTGGTTATCATAAATTAAGGAAAAATCACAAACATCATGATTTCTGAAACAGTTTCAAGTAAAATTTTATCAAACGTATCCACAATATACAACACATAGTAAGGTGCCAAATAACATAAAAAGAATTGACCAGACAAGCATGGTAGTATAGAAATTAGCCAATGTATAAAATAAACAAATCCAAGGTGTCAGTTTGCTATAAGAAAAATACTTTCAACATGGAATATGATCGCCTCTAGAAGCAATACAGCACATACAGCGGCGTGTGATGCTTTCAATTATGCGGTCTATCAGTTCCATAGGAAGCGAGAGCCATTGGTCTTGCAAAGCAGTTGCAAACGCGGCAAGGGTGTGATGGGGCGGATTGAGAGCAGCTAGACATCTTCCTAAAGCGTCCCAAACGTGCTAGATAGGATTCAAGTCCGGGGATCTAGCTGTCCACTCTATGCGCATAAGTGTTTCCTGTTGAAGGTAATCATCTACGATACAAGCCCTGTGTGGTCTTGCGCTGTCGTCCGGTAAATGGAATGCATCACCTATTACCCTGGCATGTGGGCGCACATAAGCATCAAGGATGTCATGTCTATAAACCTGAATATTCACGGTTTCCCTTGGAAAGACATGGAGGTCTGTGCGTCCACCCAAAGAGATGCCACCCCAAACACAGACACTGCCTCTTCCGTATGCATTTCTTTCACGGATGTTTGACGGATGATAACGAGTTCCAGGCTCTCTCCATATCAAATAACGCCTAGTAGACGCTTGCTAGACTAAACCTATTCGCTTGTAGACTAAACCTGGACTCGCCTTTAAAATGAACAGCCCTCCATTGATCAGGCGTCCAGTGGACATGTTGTCGTGCCCACTGCAAACGGTCCCTCTTACGGCGTTACGTTAGCTGCACGCAAATGGCTGGTCGCCTCGCATACAAACCACCTTCGTGAAGCCTTCTACTCAAGCCTGCTAACTTAATGTGTTGACACCAATCTTCCATTCTCTGCAACAAGGAAGGATCTAAGAAGAGTCGAAGTAGTGGTTCTATACCTGCGTGCACATAATGTCAAATATCGGTCATCGGCGCTAGTCGTAGCAGTTGGCCGTCCTTGGCGGAACCTTCTAGATGTCGAATCAGTGGTTTGAAATTGCCTCCAAAGTCTATGAACGACAGAAGGTCTCACATTTAGCCATTTGGCCACTTATGTTTGACTTTGTCCTGCCTCTAGTCTCCGAATGACTCTACATCGTAGTTCTGCAGGCAAATGAAGCCTGGACATCATGGTTACTAATTGGCTATTTCAGATTTCTGGTGTCACTATCACAAGTGAAATATGTGGGCTTGCTTTCAAACATGGACTTTTATGCTCCTCGCAGATGGCGTATTCCGAGTGCAGCGCCACTAATTTGCCCATTGCAGTTTTACTCAACTACTCCTACTTGGCAACATATTCAAATTTTACACTGTTTGGCTTATTTCTGAGGGAGTTATCGCTATTTTTGTGATTTTTTCTTAATTTATGATTACATTTACTGTTGCTAACTCGGGTCACCAATGAATGCAGCTGCTGCTGCATCACAAAAACTTTTTTTTTCTATTTAAAAATAAATTTTCACTACTATATTTAAAGTAAAGAAGTATATGTAAGTAATATATTTAAGTAATTTATTAATTTCTATATATAAGTAAATTTATTAGGTTGTAAAACATCGAGCTTTTTAAAATGTTATTATTCTGATCATATTTTTTCTTCCATTGCTATTCACGGTGTTTAGAAAGTTGTAGAAACAAAGATTATGTATCGTTTGTACAGGTTACAGATCTTACAATTATGTATAGAGATTTGATAGAGTTATGCATATACAGCATCATCTCACGCCATTAGCCTTTTCCGTGGCCTCCGGGATCCTCCGATCTGACGCCTATGGATTTCTGGTTTTGATGATATCTCAAATCCAGAGTTTGCTCGTGCAATCCGCAAAATTTGTTGGATTTTAAGGATTCTATATCGCGTGAGATTGCAAACATTCCTCAAGCCATGTTACGTTCAGCGGTATTGTCTACCGTCTCCCGATGCATTGCATACTTGCTTGTGATGGCACCCATGTGGAAAATGTTTGATCTAAATCAACATATTCTTTTGTCCGATATGTGTTGTCATCAGTGATCGGTGTCTTGTCTCTGTCATATGGAAATTTTCTGCGATCACAAAAGGCTGTTCCAGGACCCTTTAACAAACCTCACTATATGTTTAGGTGCACCATCTTGCATCTAAACGATGTCATTGAGTGCATTCCGCCTACGCAATTCCGGTAGTACCCTTCATCCCATTTTGATAAGAGTTTTATAAATTCATCACGAAATTTCCCAGGAAGAGTAATTTCGTCGCCATGTGCGAGTTCCCGAACGACGACTTCGCGTACCAGCCTGGCATTTTATCGGCTTCGTACGCTGAATATCTGTTATATGCAGATTTTCTGCGTGTTCCCAGATTGTGTTTCGTTGCCCGGTTGCCAGAACTCTTTTTTGAGTATGCATAACAAGCCACGTTTTGGACATATTGGTACCGTTCCAACGTTATTTAGTATTTTCGCATGTGCTGAACATTTTGCGACGGGAAAAAGTTGGCGTTGCTAATCGACATTTTCGAGTTTCTGTAACTATAACTGTAACCGTGAGCGACTGTGTGTTGCCGTTCACAGAATCGTGAGCGCATACCTCCGAATAATTATATTCGCAATCTTATCTCGATCGGTTAACCGGAACTGACGCTAGAAGTGCAGATGTTGGCAAAGTTTCTTAATGACCACCCTCTATATTCCTTGTACCTACATAGGTTGGCTGGAGAAAATACTACATAGGTAAAACTCAAGAGTGCTTTCTTCAAGTTCCTAAATTTTAAGTTTATTTCGTGCCACAGAGTTGTAAATTTGCTCATGTGTCATAAGAATCAATCCAGGTTTACATAACATATTGCGGAATGTACTTGTCTGCTACTTTTTAGTTCAACACTCTTAAACTACTTGCTTGTTATTAATACATTAGTTAGGTAACTCACAGAACACAGCATTGCAAATGGGCACTAACAGTTTACAGCGCAGATGTGCAGCGTACGGACAATAATTAATTACAATAATTTTACGTTCAACCACCAATTACAAAACGAAACAGAAAGCTGTTCTTGACGTTCTTTGACAAATTTTACAAAATGAAAATTGTGATTTAACGAAAGAAGAACAAACACGACGAAGGATAATCTCTAGTTAGTCTCTGGTCCTATGAATAGAGAAAAAAGGCACAATTTCTCCTTATCAAAAGTAACAGTTGAAGCATAAACAAATGCTCTCAAATTATGAGGCAGCGAATGATAATGTTTCGTGATGTAAAGCAGCTTTTAATGATTTTTTTTACGTAGCTGTCTTCCCACCAGATTTCAAATCTGGACGTACCCAAAAGGACTCTCTTACAAGAGCAAAAACTCCAGACCAGAAATTCCGGACGAAATAAAAATAAACATATTTCTCGAACCATCAGTAAATCAGGTTGGAAATTAAAAACATTAACATCTTTTTTTTTTTTTTTTTTTTTTTTTCTAAGACGAGTTTATGGCGAATAACAGTTTGAGAAAGAATTGCGATCGAATTTGAGAAAGATAATCGATAAAAAAATTGCGCGGAATAGAAAAAACGAATCCATTTTCTATTTTTCAAACAACTAACTGAATTTTGAGAAGACCTCGAAGAAGAAGAGATACAGATAGAGGAAATAAGATTTATCCGAACTCCACAAGAAATTGAATTCGCCCGAAATTTGAAACTTCTCTATCAGCACTAAAGATTTAACGCCTCGTTTCAAGTTTCGAGGTTTATTTGGAAAAATTTCTTGCTCCTTTTTTTCTGTTTTCATAAATATCGTATTCATCTAATCAATTGTATCTCGAATCAAAAGTAAAGAGGTACTGGGATTTTATCGTACTAAAGAAATATTTTTAGTAACTGAATTCGAAATTCGTGTTTTGGAAGATTCTATTTTCTCACAACGTTCGCTTTTTGCCTCTGCTGATGTACATCAGCGAATTATTCTAACTTTCTTGTTCAAATTTTTATAAATACTTCTCCAAACAGGTAATAAGTCTCGCAGGATCAGATTCCGGAGACTGGAAAATAGTGCCAAAAATGAAAATAAAAATTAAACCCAGATGAATCCCAAACTTTAATTATCAGGAAGTATATAAACTAGATTGTAAAGTGACTCGCTTCAGAAAGCAAGTCCCCCTTTGTATATTCGGCTAATACTTAGCAGTTGGGTTCAATAGATCGTTCACTTGGTCTACGCATATTAACAGTGTACGGGAAAAGTAATACGATATCTTTCGAAAACTTTTCCCATTGCTCTCGAGTGATTCAGGACTCGATCTTGGCCGTAAGTTACGTTTTTTACGTAAAACTATCATCCACCCCTATCTCTACTTAAGCGCCACTAGTCTAGACAAGTGCGCAAGAAAATGAACTCAAGAAAACATTGCAAGTTCCACAAAGCAAGTTGTTGCGGATTACCACTGGTGCCCCTTACTTCAGATAAAATAATAATTTGAACCTACATTTGAAAATTCTCGCGGTGTAAGAATACCTGCACAAGCTTAATGTGAGATTCTATAACAACGGTGCACTTCTAAATTAGTGGACGATTTTTTTCCGTTCGTCCGTACCCTGCACATCTTCTTCAACAAGAAGGATTTGTCACCTGACACTTACACATAGCCGAACCACGTGTCATTGTGTAAAATCTTAAATATTGTCCTTTCTCGTCAGTTGCCTGGATTGGACCATACGCCTGGAAACTGACGCTACTCTTACAGTTAGAAACACACATCTTTCCTAGCGCCTACCTGAATTTTCTACTAGTGCTACTGATAGTACCAAATGCGTGACGACTGTAACTGCTGCAGAGGCAAAGCGCCTCGTCTTTTCTTTTCATCCAAGACCTCCTACGAGGGACACATTTTCAGGCTCCGTAATGAACTCTGCAATTGCTCTAGGAAGTATTGCCTAGTAGCAGAGCCTCGAAAAGATCCCTTTGATACTCAGTAATCCCCTAAGTTACGTAAATAATGTATTCCGTAAACTCCGTAATTTCTGAGTAGTAATGAGTTCCGCAACTCGAATCTGTGAGTTGCTTAAGCTTATCTTCTTGCAAATTTTACAATTTTTACTACAAGTATTTATGTATGTATTTACACATCATCTGTCATATAAAGAAGAGCAAAAATCTGTTTTTTGTTTGTGTATATGTATAGCTCGCACAGTTCTAACAGATGTATTCCAGTCTTGATGAAATTTTGCCCGCTCGACCTCCTAAACAAGAGGAAGACCGTGCGATTTGAAAAAGTGCGTAAATATTATAACGTTGCGCTAATGACGCCAACTTAGGTTCACGTCGCCGTTGTTGAGTTCTCGCTATCAGTGGAAATCACGTATGCTGATCAAGAAATTGATATTTTTTTTCAATGTTGTCTTGTTCGTTTAGGCTTTACAACAAGGTACAGCCTTTAATGTAGAATTTAAGTGTGCTGTTTAAGTTTTGGCAAGTCTTTGAAGACGGTGAAGAAATTGAAGAAAGTGGATGGTGATTTTCTGAAATATCATTTACGGAAAAAAAACAAATACAATGGCACCGTATTAGTTTAGAAAATTTTTACAGTTTATTCGAGCTTGGTAAAACTTTGCACCATTCACCTTGAACCAAAATAAGAGAAAATCACAGTCTGCCTGAGGTTCCGGAAAAACTACTTCTATCCCACTAAATAAAACTTCACTTTGCGTTAAGCAACACGCTATTTTTATAATTTATTTTATAAATGATGAATTATGCAACAGTATTTACTCGGTTATAAATTATAAAAGTATGAAAAATATGTTGTTATGACTTTCTCACTTGTCTGACAGTAACATCAGAACAAGACCACGAAATTCATACTGACAAGGTATGCAAGCTTGCGCCCATCGCTGTCAAGAGTCTTGAGCACCATATTGGTGACAGCATGACTTTGCTCAGCTCCGCCTCCAGTTTTGATGGAGAGCACCCCGGAAACACTGCGAAACTGATCACGACCCTAGGACTTAACGAGTCTCTCGATGTAATTATGTTGGCAGATGCCATTGAACACCTGTTATCCTTGGTTACAGCTAGCAGGCAGGATGATATTTTTAACAATTCTTCAAAAGGTTACAATGCCACATATACATACAATTTTACATAGACATTTCTGCATATAATACTGTACATTTTCGATGCTAGGATGTTAAGCACAGCTGTTTGTTATGACTTACTTAGTTTAGCAGTTACATTTCCTATTTTTTGAAATTTACTAAAGATTCGTTTTGATAAACAGTTTCAAAAAGTTACTTTGAAAAGAGGTTAACAGAGCACATTACTAAGTAAATACAAAATTTACAATTGCACAAGGTTAATAGATCCTGTTATGAATTAAATTCAAAATTCACACTTTTATATAAACAAATAATTACAATGGAATCGATTAAAATCAATATACGCAAATGACAGTGGTAAACGCACTTATTATAAAATTATAGTTACATACATTAGAAGTTGCATAACTGTTGAATAGAGAATAATAAATTTGACCCTAGGACTTGTAGAGCATAACATCTACTTTTTACTTTCTTTAAAACAAAAAATATAGGGATGATTCGACATCAACTAAATGTATTGGATTAATAACACTTTTTTAATAACATAATAATAATAATTTTTTAATAACATAATTAATAACACTGTTTTTAGGGATGAAAAAATTAGGAAAACAAAAATACAGTGATACTATTCAGTTGACACGAACACAGTATTATAAACGTTATTAACAACATAGTGTACGAATACTCTAAAATAATACTCCCTCAGGGCCACAAGATGCTACAACAGAATTTCTAAATAGATATAAAGGTTTGGCAGGTTTCACGAAGAAAAGGAAGGTAGGAAAAGTTTAGTCTCAACCGGCACATTATGCTGCACAATATTTTATGGTCCGTGTTAGTTTTATTTTCTAATAAATATTCAATCTACATGTGCCAGTTACTTTCACTAGGTGTTTTTCAAATGTGTTTGAGAAATACTACTGCAGTGAAACAGAAAATGATCTGGATCCCCCACTTAACCGCAGCTGCAGTTATCCGGGGTACGAAGATTAAATCTTTTAAGGTAACTCGGAAAAGGACCGTGCCCGGTTAGAAATTGAGTCATGTAGCAAATGCGAGTTTTAAGCTTGAAGTTTACTTTTGGGTAAAACTTACATGTTCTGCGTTCTTTTGTGACCACAGCCCATCTGTTCTGCCACGTTCTTTTGAGTTCTGCAGATGTGATTTTTTTCAGATGAGACACTGGTGGTTTTATCGGGTATTCCTGTTGCGAGAAATCTTTCGCAAGATTGTTTCGCTAATTCGTCTGCTTGCTCATTGCTCTGAATACCAACGTGTGCTGCCATTCAGCAGAGCATAGGTCTTTGGTGCAGAAGGACGGTTTGTTAGCAGGCGTTTTATGCTATTAACTAGCTCGCTTTTATTATTTTGGTCTTGTATTGCCGCAAACCTGGAGGGGGATTCGCTATATACTGCATTGTCGTTTCTTAGTTTGGTAGCTAGTTTGATGGCTGCTTTCGGTGCTGTCAGTTCAGCTTGAAAAACCGTGCTGGTGATATTCAGTCGTCTAGTCCAAGCATTTAATAGCCGTTTATCTAAATTATCAGAGAACAAAAAAGACAACCTAAATCAATTCCATAATTACTTTTCTCATCTTAGTACAAGCGCATAATTTATAAAAAAAATAATTGAGTACTTAATGCTGATCACTAGGGAGAGATTCAAAATACAGCTGATCACGTAAGTACAAATATCTATTTCCTGGCATTTACATAAAAAGTTTAATATTTATTATTGCTAAGAAGGCAAAAATGCCATATCAAGAATAATATCATTAACAAACGTGCGTTCAGGTGATAACATAAGGTGACCTTACACTTGCTTGAACCTACTTATTACAAACTTGTAATTTAAATATACAATTAGTAAATTTAGGAAAAACACACTGCAGTTGAAGATTTTACTGACTCAATATTAGTCTTCCTGTCCCTCGAGTGTTAGACTTGTACATTAATTGCAAAAGTAATATTTTTAAGGAATATAGGCAGGTTGTTGCCATATTCCTAATTATCTAAGTTAGTTAGTGTGTTCTCAGGTTTGCCGCCCATTGTGGTCAGTAAGCTTGAATTAGCTTTTTTATGGTATTTATACAGGTCATGGCCCTTTTCTGACCTATCTGCATAGATTCAGCCTGAGTGACATTGACAGAAAAATGTCAATGTGCTCCACATTGACATTTTTCTTTTGTGTCTGACTCTAAAGTTGTTTAGGAGAAGAACACATATGTTCTCCTTCCTGTATCCGCTGTGTCCCATCTGGCTTGTCATCTGTCTATTAGTTGGTTTAGAGTGATCTTTTTGAGACCTCGGTAATTTGTCTGGCACTTCTACTTTGAGACCTCCTTTGCCACTTCTTTAGCCAGGCTATCCGCTTCCGCATTGCTTTTTATGCTCACGTGAGTCGGAACCCACGTCAGGCGTAGTCTTTCTGATGGCAGAAGACTGAATAAGGTTCTTCTAAGTTTTTGGGCATACTGGCTTCTGCTTTTGCAACCTTTGACTGCGTCGAGTCTAGCTGCAGAATCCCTGTAAATAATAATTTAGGTAAGTCTGTTCATCTTCACATAATTAATGGCTGCTTTCATGGCTGCCAGTTCAGCTTGGAATACTGAGTTCCTACTGTCAAGCCTTCATTTCCATTTATACACAATTATATCACCTTTTAAAACGCAGAAGGCACTGCCAGTACTCGTCTCGGTTTTTGAGCCGTCTGTAAATACAGCTGTGGTATTTTCTTTTGGTGTTACATAGTGGCCTAGAATACACTTTTTTAGATGTGTTTCAGCCGGATGTCCTTATGTCACTGGCTTGTGTTTTTCAAAGTCTTCAGCAAAGTGGGGTTGTTTCTATAGAACTCCATCCTCACTTAGCCTTAACACTCTTGCAATTAATAATTCCCTTTCCGTTTGCAGGTCTAGCGGAGGAATGCATGCTAGAACCTGCAGAGCTGTCGTTGAAGTAGTTCTGTAGGCCTTGCAGATGAGCAACAGCTACAGCCTTTGCATGGACAGGAGTAATCTACGTATGTTTACGTTGTGTATATTTTCCCAGATCACTACGCCGTAGAGAGCAATTCTTTCTGTAATTTCCTGATATCACCTCTTAAGCACCCATGCGGTGCTCCCCACTGCAATCCTGTTGTGAGTAGCATTGTATTTGTAAGTGCGATACATCTTTTCTTGAGTTTTTCCTGGCCACCAAACACTGTCGAAGGCCCCCTTATGTCAATAGAGAATACTATTGAATGATTGTCATTCTCTCTGTTCTTTCTCAGTTTGAAGAGATCCTCTACTGCATGTTAAGTAGATGTTTCTTCCCGAAAGCCATACTGTTTTTTGTTAATTACTGAACTTTCATTCAGGATATAATTGAGCCTCATTTGAATGATCTTTTCTAGGACTTTGCTAATTGTGGGAAGGAGACTTACAGGGCGGTAGGAGTTTGGGTCCGAGAGATTTTTCTCCTTTTTATGAAACAGAGTGATCACTCCCAGCTTCATATCTTTCGGAAAGTGCCCTATTTTCCAGCATGCTTTGCAGACTGAGTCGATCACCTCTGAAAACTCATTGTGCTTGAGTATTAGATTGTATAGGCCATCCGTCCCCGGTTCCGTTTTCCTTGTTAAACCTTTTATGATCAATTCTACCTCCTCTATTGTTTGTGGGAGAGAGTCTCCATCATTTTTGGAAGACCAGATTTTTTTTCTGAAATTGCATCCTTATTAATGCATGTAATTCTCAGTCATTGGCGGGGTCATCTGAAGGAAAACAGTTTTTAGTATTACCAAAAAAATGTTTCTTGCATTTGGGGCATCAGAGGCCACATTCGCAGTCAGCTGAGTCGGCTTAAGACCTTATCTGTGGCAAGTTTTTGTGCTTTCCAAAACTTTCGTATTCTACTACACTGTTTCTGCCAGGAGTAGGATTTAGCCTTTATTATTTGTAGTTTGTACTGTGCAAGTGCCTTCTGGTACATCAGCTTTTTTGCGCCCTGTTCATGGGATCTGTTTCTGACTGTATCAGTTTTCTGAGCGCCCGAACTCTGCTTCTATTTTCCGTTAATTTGCCATTCCAACAAGAAAGTTCTTTCTTCTGGTTCGTTGTTTTTTTCCTTATACGCTTGTTTTTCTGCACTTATAAGAGTTCTAATTAAATGCCTGTATTCATCATCCAGTCTGTTTGTGGTGTTGCTTGCTTGTAAATTGAAACTCAATTGATCTACATAAGGACGATGCAGATTAAGGAACTTCTGATGTCCTCCATAAGCTGTATTGAACCTCTGCTTCAGGGTATGAGTTAACTGAGTGGCCATTAAATAGTTAATTATTATGTGGTCGCTCAGAGAGGGAATGTCCATAACATGCCATTCCGACATTTGATTTGCCAGTTCTGAAGAACCATTGTTAAATCTGGCCAACTTTCCGCCCTTATAGTGGGGAAGGTGGGCGGTGAGTCTGACTTGTTTATAAAGCTTAATCTATCTGTCATTTCATATTCCAAAACCTTTCTGCCTCTCATGTTTTCCACTCTGGCTGCTCATAAGGGACTTGAAGCATTGAAATCACTTGCTAATAAGATTTGGTTGTTCCCTTTTCTGACGACAGTATTGATATCTATTAGTAGAGGACCTAATTCCTTACTTGGTGCAAAGTACACGTTAGTAATTTGGAGGTGTCCAGTAGTTGTCTAGCTTCATGGTAACTAAGTTTTGCGCCTGAAA
Source organism: Stegodyphus mimosarum (assembly GCA_000611955.2). Lineage (NCBI taxonomy): Eukaryota > Metazoa > Arthropoda > Arachnida > Araneae > Eresidae > Stegodyphus > Stegodyphus mimosarum. The sequence goes on from KK116139.1 coordinate 119,237, forward strand.
AGTAAGGAGGGGAGATAGCGGACCATTATCGATTATGACAGCCTGTTGCCAGGTTGTATGGAACGTCTTGCTTGTTGATGGAGTTCTTAGCAGATGACTATGTGCTAAATGCGGCTCTTGTAATGATGACAATGTCCGCGTTTTCCTTTGTCATAATATCTATGAAGTTTAGCGTTGCAGATCTAGCTCTCTGCAGGTTGGCTTGGAGAAACCTAAGTCCTGTGACTTTTGGCGGAATTGGTTTCTGCCTACATCAGTTGTTGCTGTGTTTTGCAGCCTCGTTGCAGTTCCTGTCGGTTTACGGCACATTTTGAATAACTTGCCGGATGATTTGTGTCAAAGTTTGTGCTATTATGTGTATTGGAGTGAACACAGTTCACACAATTGTCCTCTTCTGCCTTACACTCTTGTGTCAAATATCGTTTACTGACTTAGTGAGAATCTGTACTTTTTACTTAGGTGGCCAAAAGATTGTCAGTTGTAGCAGCGGGTTATTTCTACGTATTCTTGAAACAGACACGAAGTAAATCCAATATATACCCGTTTGCGGTCGAGAAGCCTGTCTTTGAATTTTGCTGTTACTTCCACTATCCAGTTACAGTTGGTTTCGTCCCTAGGTCTCGGGTCTCTTCGAAAGATGACTGGCGTCCCGTTTCTGGCAAAAGGTCTTCAAATGTTGCTTTTATTTCATCTGCCATTACGTCAAAGGTCACCCCAAATACTCGTACTATGAGAGAGTTCCTAAATGGACGGGGGGAGTCTTTAGTTTCAAATGCTGTGTCAGCACACTGGACTCTTCAATTGCTTTCTTAAGTTTGTGCGAGTGTGTGGCCTCTTTGCACCTAATCAAGAGCTCTTTAGATCTCGTGGGCCTCCCTTGCTGTATGTTGATGCCAAGCTTGTTAGGTTTGATGGTGTTTAAAATTTGCGCATTAACACTATCTGGTGTGCGCTCTGAATCTTTCCTCTTGATAAATAAAACGTGCTCGGAGGGCTTTTGCTTGGGAATGGCTACTGCTTGGACGGAAGAGGTCTGCTTTTTCTGAACCTTATCGGCCACAGTTGCATAGTTCCGCGGTCTTGTTGTCCTGTAGGATGTCCTTGTAGCTTCGTGACGTTAAAACTGTGCTCACTTGCATGAGCGAAGAGACTGGTACTCAGTTGCCGTTCTAGATGAAGTATTTGTCTCTCCTCTGGTGCAATTAAGATTTCCTGACTGGAAACTGTAATTTTCAGGATTTCTGCTATAATTGCAGGATTTCTGTGATATAATTTGAGACCCCTTCATGGTCTGCGATTTTCAGTTTAGAACGGCCTCTGTAATTTGCTAAGAGTGACTTAATGTGCAAAGTGTTAATCATATCTAATCTGGAAGCTGAATGGTCTAATCTCACTGGGCTCACACAGCTGGTAATTCTAACTGATCTAGTTGGGGAGGTTTCTCTTGACCCCATTTAGCAGGAAATAGGTTTACTCATTAAAAACTCTGTGGGTCTCTCAGCCTGTTTAAGTTCTAATCCTAACACAGAGTGCTCACTCTTTCGACGAAGTGAGTCGGAGGAACAGAAAGTAATTTAAGAGCCGTATGTAGCACTGAAGTTGGTATTAGGTGGGAACACTTCGCGTGCTTGCAAGAATTAGCGGTAATGACAGGAAGGTGAACACTAATAAAGACAAACCTCCCGCAGCGCACTATAATGTTACAAAATTGAAATGACAAATAGCAACTTTAGCATATTACAATTACAGGTACACAATAAAATTGTAATAAAAAAAAAGGTTGAGCAAATTAATACACAATTAGTCAGGATAAATTCAAAACGAATTGATATTATACACTCATTAATATGTAGTACATATTAACAATATAAAAGTAGTAGAAATATTACTAGTAGTTATAATAAACAAAATAAAATTATAAAAGCTAAATAAATGAATGCACACTTAATAAAATCAATATGGGATTAATTAGTCAGCCGAATTTTAACAGTAGCTACTATTACAGAAATATTTATCACTCAAAGCTGAAGATAAGACAATTAACCGTTGTCAGAGTCCCGATTTAGAATAAAAAATTCAAGTTTTGAATTGAAATACTTGAATACCTCGAAACGTCTGCCTTTTGCAGTCTTCTCTTGATTGTGCATAATCCAAACAGTAGGAATATTAGCAAAACTAGGGTAGTTATCACATACCTAGAAAATGCCGCTATCTTTTCAACTGAAACTTGAATCCTCTCTAGGTCGAGAGTCTGGAGGGTTTTTTAACGATTCTCAGATATACCCCCAACTTCTGCAAGCATAAAAGAGTCGAGGAGTGAATGCGCTCTTTACAGGGGTCACATTTTCTGCAGAGAACTGCTTTAAGTTAAGTTTAAATTAAGTTAAATACTTAGAATCCATGAGAGTTGTACAGGAACAAAACCTTTATCAGCAAGATCTTCGTTAATCACTGCACATTTGAGTATAACTTTCGGAAAGAACTTCACTGAAGAAATACTTGAAATAAATGCAAAACTGCAGTCAAGCCTCGTAAAGATGTCAATTGCTCGTGACACAATGGTAAATTCAATCAATTATTAATTATTGATGAACGATTTATATTATCATCATAAAATTAACTCTTCCGTATTCTTGATAAAATTCCGCAACTGCTGATACACGATTCGGTATTCATGTGTCGATTATTCCGCCTTTATTTCGTAGAAATATGAGAGCTCAAAAAAAGGCAACAAGGAAGGAACAGGCCGCTGAAATTCGTGAAGTTGGTGGGTTATGAAGCAGAAGTTGGTGAAGCCCGATATGCTCTATATATTAAAAGCAGTCTGGTGCTTTGCATCCGTATCAGCTGTTTCCTCCATATATGTTGTAAGATGTTGCCCCCAAAAGGAAGCTGCGTAATGTATGACTCTTTCTGTTATGACTTTATTCTACAATTTCAAGTAATGTGGGGGGAATGCCTCTCGTGAGAGAAGTTGTTCTTTTCATGGAATTAGTAAGTAGAGCAACCTTTTTTATAATGATACGAAGATGAGGCAACCATGAATGTCAAATGTAACTCCAAGATAGGTTAATTCTGGAACACCCCTTAACAGAGTTTTACGACTGCATTGCGTTTTAGGACGCCCTTTCGCCCTAATTGCATAAGTTGAGTTTCAGTCGTAGAGATTTTTAGCTTATGCGCTGTGGCCCAGTTGGCAAACATATCAAGACTTTGCTGTGTGTGTTACTCAATATCTATTTATCCCAGACTTAATGAGGGCAAAGTCATCAGCAAAGTCCACAATTTTGGTATGTTCTATACCTCCAAAGGGAGAAAGGAAGTGCTGGCAACAGTGTTCCACAGGGTCGGCTCTAAGAACGAGCCCTGAGGACATCCTGTTATCCCTTTCTTAGTAAGTATGTCTTCATCCGAAGTGTATTGAATATATCTGTCTCCTAAGTACCTCCTAATTAAACATATAATATCTCGTGAGCAGTTTGCTTCCTTTAGACAGTTGATTATATTTGGCTACCATAAAGCATCAAAAGCTCCTTTAAAATCTTTTGAGATTATGACTGTTTGTTTATCTTGATTCCTATTGCTTATTACGGTATTTATTAGATACTAACTGTTTGGTCTGTTGACGTTCCTTTAGTGAAACCATATTAATTATGACGCATTCGCCCATATTTCTGTAGGTGGTAGTTTAATCTAGAAAGAATTAACTTCTCTGGCACTTTGGCGGGAAGTATGCTCACCGGTCTGTATGAGAAAGGTTCTTTTGGATCTTTCTCATGGATTAATAGATCAATAGTTCCCTTGGATCAATGGTACTGTTTCTGAAGCCAAAGGAGGTTCCCTTTGATCTTTCTTTCAGAAACAGTACTATTTCCGCCTTCTTCATGCTGCTAAATAAGTGATATATCCTCCAACACATTCAAAGAGTAAACAGAGTAGTCCAGGAAAAAAATTGTTGATTTGCTTAATGATTTGATTGTCTAGTCCGTTAGCACCTGGTGCTTTTTTTCTTATCAATGCTTCTACAACATTGTTAACTTCAGCTTGGGTTGGGGGGAAATTTCTAGGGTTCGACAGTCAGAACCAAACTGCTACCTCAGTGTCCTTTGTTGTTGATCATCTTCGTCTGGATTATCTTCTGCAAAATATGGTGTCGAGAATCATGCGTACAATTTCTGAACTTGAACCTGACTTTTGATTTGCAAGGGCAATGAGTTGTGTAGGTCGAAAGACCTATCACAAGCAGTTTTTTGCTGCTGACCAAACTGCGAACGTTCGAGCAGAAATTCCTCCGTGAGTTGAGTTTCGCAAGAGTTATTTGTTTTTTACACTTGCCGCTTACTATTCTATAAATTAACATTCTTTGTGCCGACGTAACTGGAGATCTCTTTCCGATTGTATCTTTTGTCTGAGGCCCACCAGCGGCCGAGCGGTAAAGACGCTGAACACTGGTAGTTCGGTCCGAGGTTCGAATCCCGCGAACGGGCTGGCTGCATGGGCGTTTTCGTGGTTTTCCCTATGTGTAACGTGCATACGAGCCAGTTTCCCTTAGAAAGTCTTCCACGAAGGCATCCCTTCCTTTAGGCAGATAGCCCTCGTGTGCTTTGCCATAATTGAATAACCTAACCTAATATACGTATTGTCTAGTTAATATGGAGATTACCTAATTTATTTTGTGATAGTGCGGAATCTTTTATAAAATAAGAGTTTTCGGTTCTTTACCGGTAGGTGATGGGCACGTTAAACTATTCCGAATGACTGAAATGTAAATGTCTCTTCCCTTCCTTCCCACTGCATAATGAAACAACCTTTGGGTTCGGGAAATGTGCCACAGTAAGTAGGTAATTATTTTATGTTTCACTTCCTTTTTTTGTAATAATACTTTAAAACGGTTTATTTGCATTCTAGTTTGTTCATTGATTGATTTTTATCAACTATTCTATTGGTTCTATCAACTGAAGGTTTTGTCTGAACTGAATTCGAAGCCCGAAAAATTATCAGTATTTTTTTACCAATTATTAGAAGAAATTAATCAGCAAATAAATGTAATTATTTTTCAACAACTGTCAGTATATTTTTCACAATATGTTGATTATTTGTGGAATAAATGTACAGTGGAACTTCGGATGGCGAAAGGCGTCTCGAGTTACGAACACTCAAGTCATGACTTTCGAATGTGTTTTGAGGTAATTAGGGCCTTCTCTAAAATTCTTTTAATATTTTTCATTGCTTAACTCTGACTAACAAGTGATAGCCTGGGGGAAATTACAGCTAGATATTTTTGTTATAAATACAAATACGGAAACTGAGCAAAATACTGGAAATTCAGGTAATGTTCCTGTAGCTATTGGAGCAGCTTACAACTGAAACATTTTCCGCTAAAGCAAGTTTTATAACGCATTTTAGAATGCAATTAATCAAAAGCCGTTTAAAGTAAAAAAAAGGTCCTAAAATCGAGACGTTTTACTGAATGGCCCGGCATTTAACTGAGTAACCGGATTTAGTTTAATAAAGCAAATTATGACTTTATTGAAAGAAATGCATGGACGTAAAAATTAACTTCTGTGAATAAATTGTTAGAACGTTTCGAATGCGAAAGTTATACGGCGATTTAGAAATAAACTTAAATTCTTCAAAGCAATATGCCGTAGCTACGGACACTTTCAAATTCCTACAGGGTTCGTAAGGTCCTTAAAGAGGCTTTAAAAGTCCCTAGGTGTTTTTGGAATCGATTTTTGGTCCTTAAATTTAGCCAAAATCGGCAGAAGATCCTTAATTTTGATCATCTGAAGTTTCTGCCTTTTTTTACGACTGCCATTTTGAGTGTGAATTAGCATTTTTGATGAGTATTTTTGGCGATTCACTGACAAATCTGGTTATCTTTTGAATAAGTTATAATTTGTTCCTGTTTCTAATATGAATAGTAGGATACTCGAGTTTCTGAGCAAGGAGTGAAATAGAAGCATTTCGAAATTATTTCATTTTTTTCTAATAAAGTGCTCTTAAACAACTTTTCGCTTTTGGGGATGTGAATTCTTTTATTAAACGGTTCTAAATTTGGCAACTTATCAACATTTTGGCGATTTTAAGATCAGTTTCTATAGCAAATTTGTAATTTCGTGATCTGGGAATTTTTCGACGATTTTTTTTAAAACATTGTAGCATTGAAAAGTTTCATTAAAATAATGGTAATATATTGAAATTAAATTAAAAAATAACATTCCAATATAACATTGTTATTTTTTGCTGTCATATTATAAAGTTTCATTTTGGTCCCTTAATATGCAATATTTTGAATCTGAAAAATAAACAAGGTAGAATGCTATAAAGCACAATTTACGAAACAGCAAAAGCAAAATAGCTATGAAATTAGTTAAAAATGTCTTCTTTTTATTCATGGTAAGAGATTTTCCCATGTAATTGTCTCAGAATTTTCCGACTATGTATAAGTTTTCTCTATAAAATTAATTTTGCACTTTTTCCTTCTGATTTATTTTTCAAAATATTTCTAGCTTTTTGCAGTTACACAATTGGCAGGGGTAATGTTTTTTCTTTAGGATTTAAGACATTGCATCTTGAAAAGTTTAGAAGGATTTGAAGGCAAAATTTATAGACCCACGATTCTAGAAGATTCCAGAAGAGTGTGACAAAATGAAAAACATTTGTGGTATTAACACATAACGGATGTATTTATAGAAAGTTTGCAATGAATTTCTTACTTTTTGAAGAACATCGGGAAGAACTGATGTTTTACGTCTGATACTAGAATCTTTTTCTTAACATGTTTATCTTCCCTTTATTTTTGCCACTTTTCACTTGACGCAAGCCTGGAAAAAATCAAAAATGCTTCTAATCTTATCAAATGCACAGGCATTATAGAAAGAAATTTTTATTAATAAAGAAATTGAAAACTGACAATTTAAAGGATTTATCTAATATGTCTTAATGCATCTTACCGCCACATGTCTGATGCTACGCTTTTTCTCACCTGGTGTAATCACGTGGAATATTAAAATTAAATCTGTTGATCTTAAATTCTGCTTCCAATGCCTGCTCTAAATTTTAAAAGTTTTGTCATTTCTAAATTTTGTTGCTAGGTGTGTCACTAAATTAAAAAAATTCTGCCACACTGGCTCTGTAATCGGTCCTTACCATACATATTTGATATTTCTTCTGAATGTTCATATTACTAAAGAAATAAAATTAATAGATTTTTCTATACATTCTAAATGCAGTTAATATTTTTAGACTAACAGAAATCTTTAATTAAATCCAAAAATTCTAAAATGAAAAGGAAACCTGTTGAAGAAAGAAACCTAGTACATAAAGTGAAAGAAAGTTATTCTTCAAATACAGTTATTATTATGTGAATTACCCAGTTGTTTATAATTTCAACCTTTACTATAATTTCCCATTTCCATTTCCTCCCAGAAAGCAAATCACTTAGTTTTTAAATTGAGGTTTTTGGGGTGTAAGACGAAGTGTGTTTCTGATCTCCGCTTGCTCGCTGCTTTAGTTCCAGCCATCTCTGATAATTAGTAATTTTGTGTCTTTGCATTATCGCTGCCGACATTTGAATTTGTTATGACAATAGAGTTACTGAGCCAGCTTAAATTTAAATTAAGTTCTATAGGCTTTGACCACTAGTCCGAATTTTATGGTTTAAGTGCGAAATACATGATATTTAATAAATAAAGGTAACACACAAACGTTAAAAAACGCCCCTTTGGACGTAATTTAAAATTTGAAACCTTTCAGATTTTTCTTTTTTTGTAGCTTTTTTCTTTTTATGAAATTTCCTATAAAAATCTTACAATAGCTTTTGATTATTGAAAAAGTTATAAAATCAACTAAATCTTATTTTGGTATTAAAAAAGAATGAATTAAATTTTCATTTTCTGATAGAATTTTTAACCTTGTCTGAATTTCGAAATGATTTGTAACATAAATCGAAAGGGGATATTAAAGCTTTGGAAACAAATGTGATTTTATTCTAATATTTTTAGCACTTTTTTGATTTAAAAGAAGAAAAATAAAAAACTTTTAAATAATAAAGTTTAATCAAAAATTGCGAAGTCCTTCTCTTATCATGGGTTCATATGCAATATTTCAAGAAATAAAATTTTTATAAATAACAATATAAATTTAATCTCGTTATGATTTAATTTTGTTTTCAATATTTACGAGATTTAATTTTTGTGTTATATAAGAAATACTGAACGCAAATTGCAGTAAGTTTCACATAAATTGAGAAACTGAAAAATGTCAGTGGAAGAAAAAGTTAACGTTAGAAGCGTTAAGGAAAAACTTCATTCACAAATGATTCATATTCAAAGTAAACTAAAAATTTACTTAGAATGTAGTTTGTGCAAATTGCTATGTAATTTCCTTCTCTAGAGCCTAAAATTTCCGTACGATTTTTCAAAGCAACATTTCTGTAGAATTCTGTTCTGCGAAAGCTTTATAAAATGTTTTTACAATTTTATAGAAAAGTAGTTCGATTAGAGGACTTTCGATAAAGTTGCATAGGAATTTCAGTAAACCGCAATCAACCTCTATGAAAATTTTTCTTAAGGGTAGTTTTTAAAAGAATTCATTTTTAGAATTAAACTCTCGTGTTGAATTCATTCACGTTATAATCTTCGTATAACTAACATGACGGCGGCTGAATTCGTTTAAAGCATTTCCTTTAAAGCCTCGAGCTAAAAATGCATTAAAGCCAGGCCATTGTGGGATAATCATCTTCGCTTCGAAATTCCAGTTAAAAATCCACTTTCTAAAAATATTCTAACGAAGCTAAGGCAAAATCCCGTTGTCATCATAGATTCTGATTTGGCGAACAATAATGGCGCCCATTGTAAGCCACGCACACGATAATTCCGCCAAAAGTGGCATTATGTTTTGCTCAACGATTTACTTGGGTTTCAGAAAGGTATTGTCGAAGCAGAAAACTCATAAAATTCCGAAATCCTTAAATGATAATTTACACATGCGAAAGTGCATGGCAAGAAAACAAAAACGAAATGATGCTTTCGTTATTGTGGTCTTAGAATTACTGTCATGAATCACGCAGAGAGCCATTCATGAAATGGAATATTCGATGATCTGAATTTGGAGTAAATGCGAATGAGAAGGAAATGAATGCAAGCGGAATTTGCTTTTGAAGCGATTTATTTTAAGATAATACATATTAATAAAAAAGAGCACTGAAATTGAAACGTAACTGCAGATATCATATCTGCCATTTTTCGAACGCATCGGCTTCTTCAACACATCTTTTTTACAGATTGCCTAAGTTTGTTTACAGATTGCCAAAAATAGTAGTTATGGTTACCATTTCTTAAGAGTTCAAATACTATTGTTGCGTGCGTACTGGTTTGTAATGGATTGAATGCACAAGTGGTTATAAAGTTAATAAAATTGATTCTTTTCACAAGAAATAAAATAAAATACTGAACTATTTCCTCAGAAATATTCGTACAATATCTCAAACGTTAAACAGAATTCAATTCAAAACAGAGAAATGTAATGCAATCTCACAGCGAATTCGCTACAGCATAAAGTAAAACAAACATTTCCCTTAAAACAGCTACAACTGCAACTGAGATGAGGTGTTTTCATTCGGCTTTTATAAGCTTTTTAATTATTCACTAGAATGTTCTCGTAAAACTTAAAAATTACTTAACTTAAAAACATTTTTGTGGATGGCAACAGCAACTAAGAGATATTTATGTATCAAATATTAAATGCACGCGCTGTTTTATTTTTACTTTTCCGACGTAGCTGTCTCTAAAAAAAAGTCTGCGTTGCACGGGAAAATAAAGCAATTTTAATTACAATTCTAAATAAATAGCTAAATAAATACGAAATCCGTAGCGGTATCAAATTAACAAAGGTGCATTTTTATGAAATTAAGTAAGTATAATAATAAAAAGAGAGTCTGAGAGGATTTAAGTGTTATAGAGTCTATGGGTTTTCTTAAGGGCCGTTCCCACTGGGATTTACCTGAGCTAACGGAGACAACTGACGTAGCCGACCCTCTCCAAAACCAGTTTTTTCCCATAGCGCAGCTAGTTGAAAAATCTGAATTGCAGGCATAGCAGAGTTAGTCGGCACATGGAACTGACTACATTAGCTCAGATAAACCCCAGTGGGAAGGCGCTTTAGGGATTTAGAGTTGTCATAAATTAAGGAAAAATAACAAAAATAGCGATAACTCCTTCAAAAATAAGCCAAACTGTCTAAAATTTCAATATATTGCCAAGTAAGAGTAGCTGAGTAAAACTGCAATTTTCAAATTAGAGGCGCTGCACTCGGAATACGTCATCTGCGAGGAGCATAAAAGTCCATGTTTGAGAGCAAGCCCACATATTTCACTGTGATAGTGACATTAAAAATCTGAGATAGCCAATTCGTAACAATGACCTCCAGGCATCATTTGCCTGAAGAACTACGATGGAGAGCCATTGGGAGACTAGAGGCAGGACAAAATCAAACATAAGTGGCCAGATGGTTAAATGAAAGTCCTTCTGTGGTTCATAGACTTTGGAGGCAATTTCAAACCACAGATTCGGCATCTAGAAGGTTCAGCCAAGGACGACCAGCTGCTGCGAGGATCGCCGATGACCGATATTTGACATTATGTGCATGCGGGAATAGAACCGCTACTCCGATTCTTCTTAGATTCTGCCTTGCTAGAGCCACCGGAAGGTTGGTGTCAACGTCAACTGTGCGTAGAAGGCTTCACGAAGGTGGTCTGTATGCGAGGCGACAAGCCATTTGCGTGCTGCTCACGTCATGCGATAGGAGGGACCGTTTGCAGCGAGCACAACAACACGTCCACTGGACGCCTGATCAGTGGAGGCTGTTCTCTTTACGGATGAGTCCAGTTTAGTCTAAAAAGCGGTAGTAAACGTTATTTGATATGGAGAGCGCCTGGAAACCATTATCATCTGTGTAAACATTCGTGAAAGAGATGCATGCGGAAGAGGCAGTGTCTGTGTTTGGGGTTGCGTATCTTCGGGTGGACGCACAGACCTCCATGTCTTTCCAAGGGAAACCGTGAATGCTTAGCTTTATAGAGATGTCATCCTTGATGCTTATGTGCGCCCATATGCGGGGCAATAAATGATGCTCTCCTGTTACAGGACGACAACGCAAGACCACACAGTGCTCGCATCGTAGATGATTATCTTCAACAGGAAACACTTATGCGCATGGAGTGGCCAGCTCGATCCCCGTACTTGAATCCTGTCGAGCACGTTTAGGATGCTTTAGGGAGACGTCTAACTGCTCTCAATCCGCCCTTCAGATCCTTGCCGCGCTTGCAACTGCTTTGCAAGAGCAATGGCTCTCGCTTCCTATGGAACTGTTGGACCGCATAATTGAAAGCATCACACGCCGCTGTATGCGCTGTATTGCTTCTAGAGGCGATCATATTCCATATTGAAAGTATTTTTCTTTTAGCAAACTGACACCTTGGATTTGTTTATTTTATACATTGGCTAATTTCTATATTACCATACTTATCTGTTTAATTCTTTTTATGTTATTTGGCACCTTACTATGTGTTGTATATTGTGGATAAGTTTGATAAAATTTTACTTGAAACTGTTTCAGAAATCATGATGTTTGTGATTTTTTCCTTAATTTATGATAACCAGTGTACAATGTTGACTCTATGTTGAAGACGAACTAGCGAATTCTCGTTATATCGTTGGAGAGTAAGTATTGCGAAAGAAGGTTTTAAATATAATTTTATTTGAACTAAAAATGAACATATGTACGCGATGCTCACAAATTCGCTACCACTTGTGGATACTAAAGTAACAGAAAATAAGAATGTAAATTGCACATTAACTTAAGATAGCTAATGACTGGCATTTAGGTTAACTAACGCTAACCGACAAATATTAGTATAACTGAAAGGTGCTCAAAACGGGCTAGAGAGCTAATTAGAGAGCTAATTGGAGCTAAGTTAAGACTCTTGAAACGCAGCTTAAATACTGCTCCTAAAACATGTTTACAATTTGAATTTACGTCATGCCAAATTTATATTCCAGCAGGAAACTGAAATCAGGAGGAATTAATTGGTTAGCATAAAATAAGTCCTTACAGTATTAGTGTCGCTCCTGAAAGTTTGTTGAAGTTTAGTGGGCTGTCACTTTGCTCACAAATTACTAATCTCTTCTTGGAGTCACTCCTGAGTTTTTACTTCCTTGTACGAAGTAAAGGAAGTATTCTAATCACGAAAAATCCCGGGTACCATATTTCAACGAAAATATTCATTTTGGCCGCTATCGAATGCGATTTAACAATGTTTTTGCGTAGCATCTTAACGTAAGGGCAGAATCAAGAATTTCCCTAACGAATCATTTCCCTAAACGAATTATGAAACTGATTTAAAATGCATTCAGAAGAGATTTTTTCATGGTGTCTGTATGTATGTACTTATGTATGTATCTCGTAGAACTCAAAAACAAATAGCCTCAGAACGTTGCAATTTTGCGACGAATATAAAAAATGCACGGCAACACAAATAAAAGGATGTTGCTACTCAATGTTACTTCCATATATTATTTTTAAAAACAAAATATAGCGAGTATAAAAGACATGTTTGGCAACATTTAACCCTTTATGCGGAAATCGAAAGGTATCCGATATAAAATATTTTTAACTTCCGCACGGCAATTTATTGCCATTTGGCGAAGCGTAATATATTTGATTTTTCTTTCAAATTTCATCTCCTATTATTGATTAACAAACTAAGCGATTTAAAAGCCAAAAAATATAGCTCTTTATCTCTTTTATAAATTACTAGTTGGATTTCAGAAATGAAACTAATAGCTGAATTTAATAAAATCATTACATATTTCTTTTTTAAAATAACTATTTTAGGGGGCTGGCCGCACCGCCGGTTACTTATTTAAAAAGAGAAATGGGCAACAAAAGTATTCGAGAATAATACCCTTCTAGGCTAAAAAATATGTATAGCGACCTGTGACACTCTATTAAGAACTCTTAATTTTTTTTTCCATTTTGCTGTTCAATTTTATGTGACGCAAATTGCGAGGAAAGATATGTTTAATAATAAAGTTTAAAACAGAAAATCTGTGTCGACAGGAATGAGTCCAAGAACTTAATCTACGAGCTCAGCAAGAGCATAAACACCATAACAAACTCTCTGGAGCGACGTTCAAATTTGAATCTTTTCACACTTTTTCCCCTAGACTTCCCATCAAGTTATTGCTCTTTTTAATATCAGCAATTTTGTAAAATTTTGAAATGAATATTCTGAACCATTCTTTTGTGAATTACTTAAAAAAAGGGTAATTAACCAAACTGTTGAGCCATAATTTAGGTTTATCTGCATTCGTTAAGTTTGTTGGTGATTAGAGAGGTATAAATTATCACAGAATTCGCGTGCACTAGAGACAGTCGAATAAATTTTCTTTGCAGAATGATAAAATCTATTTGAATAGAAGAAACACTTATTAAAATTCTTTTAAATTACGGATAGATCACGTGACTAGTCAAATTATCCTTTACCTTCGAAGAAAAAGGTCGGTTAGATCATTGAATAGTTTGCGATTATACGTGTGGGGGGAAGAGGAGGGGAATAAAGCGGTAAACGTAATCGAACTCCGAAAAAAAAGAAAAAAAAATGTCTAGTCCACAGCCCTTTACCTTTTAATTAAGCGATGACAAAGGTAGGAGGTAGAAAATATTGTTAATAATTAATGAAACAGGCAATGAAACGAAAGGAAAAAATATCAAGCGCCCTAAATTACCCTTTTATAAAAAGGATATTTTCATAATTAAAAAAAATTGTTGATCTAATTTATCAATTTTTCATTTCAAGCTAAATTTGCGAAATATATGGTGAAATAGAAAATGATTGCAGATTAAAAAAGGGAAAAGAAGGCAGAAAAACATAAAAAAGGTTTTAACGTTCAGCTGCATAAATGGCTGTTTCGCGTGATTGTCTGATCAGTTTTGGTCTTTGCTCGCTCCAACAATTCAAACAGATTTGTCAGAAAAAAAAAGAAGAAAATACGCCTCTTTCCCGGTAAACAAATCGATTTTGGAGTCATATACAACTTTTCAATGCAGCCAAGAAAGAGATTCAAAATTATTTCATTTGCAGATGTTTTTTGGCATTCATTTTGCTAAAACTTTGCCACAAATGGCTGAACTTCCATGCAAACGATTTCTAAAACTGCAAATTGCGTTAAAAGACTAAACAGTTTAGAATGCGGAAAAACTGCTTTTCGCATGACAGAAAAGCGAATGAAAAGTTAAATTATTTAAAATGAAAAACATAAGGGAAAAAAAAAACAGAAAAGAAAGTTTCCTGAAGTAGATAAAATGCTAAATCATTAGAGATGCATTTGTGTTCTGAATGTTTTTGCCATTTCGAAGAGATGTTTTAAAGAAGTGCATTCTGAGCTAGTTTTCTAAGAATGAATTAATAAGCTTTTATGTTGAGGATTTTTTCTCTTATCTTTATTAGAATTAAAAATTTTTAAAAATAAAATTAAATTCGTAAATTAAATTTGGCTTAAAAAACCTTGACGAAACGTTTAGGAAGTTGTTGGTGCAGCAAATATTTCATTGTGCTTAGAATGCCAAAGAATTTGAATTTTTGCAAAGGCAAATTTCTTACAAAATCATCGTCATTATTCGTTTTACAAAGGTAGATTTTTTTAAATATTTGAAAGTCCTGTTTTCTGATTTTTGATATGTATATAATATTAAACTTTAAAATGGATGCATGCATATTTATAATACAGACACAGGTTTAAAATTACCATTTTTAGAGGAAAAGAGAATTCATTCATAGTATACTCCTATCATGAATGAATAGTATGGTACTATTCATTCATGATAGGAGTGACCCAGTCCATCCTACCAATGGTGGTCACCAGTGGTGAGACATTGACTTCGCCAGAAGAAAACATTCTGCTAGCAAAATTTTTTTTGCTCCTTGATTTGATTAAAATCTACGCCAAACGTAAGTTTGCCGTTTTGCCTACTACTTGCTTTGTATATAAATTGTGCGGAATATACATAATGGTTATGCATAGAATATTGTTGCGAAAAATTCGGCGGTTGCGCCTGTATGTAAGCTTTCCGGCATAGCACTAGGGTTGCCATAAAATAGTGTATGGTAGGGTTGCCAGATTGGCGACTTTATTGCCCATTTGGCGACCAAATTGGCGATATCCTATGGTCCAATCGGGAAGCTTCTAGAATAACTTCCTGTCGAGATATTTCTCGAAACCTGTGGAACCTAAGGAAAAGCTATATAAACCCTTGCGTTTCTGAGTGCCGGTAGTGTGATTAAGTGTGATTAGTTGTGAGAAGTGTGAGAATAGCTGCTTACTGTGAGTGCTAAGCTACACGAGAGTTTTGGTGAACGGAAAGCGATCGAGATAGTGCTTTTCTGTGAAGCTACCTTTACAGTATAGCTTGACAGTGTATTGGTGATTGTTCCACGGTGTTTATTAGAAGTTTAGTGTTGCCGTGAAGCTACCTTTACAGTTACAGCCTGAAGCTGTGTTGCTGATTGCTTCAGCGTATTTATTGTAGATTTTCGACGCTTTTAAAGGTAATTTTGGAACTGCTGTGTTGCTGTAAATAGTGATTCTTGTAAATAAATTGTGCTTTTGCTTAAATCTGTGACGTGTTTTCATCGGATACTCTCAAATCCACGAACCCGTATAACGCAACAATATATATATATAATATTTACGTATAGAATATATATAATGTTTATATATTGTCTATGTTGTTGTCGTGCCCATTACCACATGGAAGAATGATTGCCACAGCCTACTCCGAAGGAAGGTTGGACTTCTATTTTCCACTCCCAATTTTGAGGAAGAGCATCTCGGGAGGGAATCCAGCGGTCTTCCACCCCTTTCCTCTTCCACCAATCCACACGAGAGGACTTTGGGCTCGCCGCATATTTAAAGTGCCCCCATGCCGCACCGACACTATACATTTGCGAACATCATGCCTTCTCCGGGATTCGAACCCGAGCCTTTCGGCACGGCAGTCAGCGACGCTAACCACGATACCGGTTGGGCGGCATATATATTGTCTATAAACTGTTTATATGCTATCTATAAATTTGAACTGATTTTTGATATGTATATAATATTAAACTTTATAATGGATGCATACGTATTTATAATACAGACACAGGTTTAAAATTACCATGTTTAGAGGAAAAGAGAATTTGAATAGAAACCCATTAATACCCCCATTAAAAAACATGTTAAAAATACCACATTTCTTCGAAGTGTTGATATTTTTAATATATTGTTATGTAGAGTCATTACGGTATTTTTGGCAAGAGAGATCTTCAAGATGAGCAGTGCCCTCACCGGGACTCGAACCTGGACTCTCGAATACGCGCCGAGTGTACTAACCGTTACACCACGATGGCATGCAGAAAGGAGGGAGAAAGTACCTTATAGTTAATATAGTGAGTTTCTTGAAGCAAAAATAATTAATTCTTTACTATATTTATTAAAATGACTAAAATGAGGATAAAAATCAAAATGCGTTTTTTTTTCCACAAAAAGAATGTTTTCAATCTTTAATGACCACACTATCATTCCTAGATTATTATTGATATTTAAGCATTATCTTATTACCGTGAATGTTGTCTATTATCGAACTATGAAAGTTGGCACCGTCAAAATTGCGCCAGTCGCTACTATCAAGAAACTAACGCCTCTCGGTTTTATAAACAACAAATATTGCGTCCGCTTTGTTTTTGTATCCTTGTTCATAGAAACGAAGTTGCCTTACTGAGAATCAGTCGGGTTACATCAAATGAAAGCGCCGATGTTACGTCACGCTTATTCATAACTGGCGCTAAATCGAATTGTTTGGCGGCAATTTCACATCGGCAGGATAATACGTAAAAATACCTTATTACTCTTTCATGTAGAAATAAAAGCATGCAAAAAATATTTACTTTCAATAACGTTTTTATTAATTACTTCGGGTATAACGCTTTTCAATCCGCGAGGAATAAAATTTTTTATTTATTTCTCATATTATGATAAAATTATGATTGACAAAATATTCAAAATAAAAATGATTTGCTGGTATGATAGTATTCCTACATGATAGAAGAGACCCAGTCCATCTTACCAATGGTGAAATGGTGACTTCATCAGGAGAAAAAATTCTGCTAGCAAAATTCATTTTGCTCCTTGATTTAGTTAAAATCTACGCGAAACGTAAGGTTGCCGTTTTGCCTCTTACCTGTTTTGTATATAAATTGTGTGGAATATACATAATGTTTATGGATAGAATATATATAATATTTACGTATAGAACATACATAATGAATATATATTGTCTATAAACTGTGTATATGCTATCTATAAATTTAAACTGTTTTTTTTTCTCGGCCGATAATAATCACTGGCAAGATAAAAAGTTACACATTTAGGTACATCTCAAGTGAAAATAATTGAGAAAATGTTTTTCAAACATTAAGTTTCAGATTTATTTATTTAACGCCTAATACTTTAAATATGCGTCAAATTTGATTTATAAGCAATTTGAATATTCTGTATTTGTTGCTAGGGCGAGAAAATTACTCGAAGAAACTGTTTTCAATTCATGTATGTGGAAATTTTACTTTTATTGCCTAAAACTAGTACTTTAAGAATAAAATTTTTGCATTTTTATGTTAGAAAGCAACATAAAAAGTATTTTTTCTCCACTATTTTTAGACAAGCATCGTTGTCAGTACACATATAGTTTAGATTATTTTTGCTTTTGTTATTATGTTATTTTTTCCTCTTTGAGCAGCGTTTCAATGTTCTAGAAAAATCTCGTTTTCGAACATCGAGTCACGTGATGCTGCTATTTAGGAAACATTTACGACGCCTGTGGGATGTAGGGGAGGGGCAGTGGAAGGCTAGAACGAAGATGATTTCGAACTTAATGGAAAATAACTTTCAGTGTTTTTTCAGTTATTTACTTAATTTTTTTTCGTCCGTCGATATCATACTAGCTTGCTTTGTAAGACATCCTAAATGTTCCGAAGAAACGAGTCGAAAGAGGAAAAAAAAAGCTGTTTTTAATGCTCAGTACTCATATTTTGAACTTGGGTCTCGTATCGAAGAAACTTCCTTTAGGCTAAAAGCTGCTATGATTGATCCTGCCCCCTATTTTTTGCATGAGGGGTTCTGTGGAAGTATATAAAAAATGGAATGCTTATGCTTTAAAGAAATATTTGGATTTGGGGCGAAAATAAAACACTGAACGCTTGTAAATTCAGTGTCTGAATGTCGCATAAAAATCCGTTGGTGGTAGGCGTAATTAAAATTACAAAAATGTTTGAAATAACGCAAAGTTTCATGTCTAGGCATTTTAAAATTAAAGTAATTTAATGTAAAATAAGCGACCTAGTTTTTTTATGTTTCTCCGGCACCTATGGTTTATGAAGCATTTAGAAAAACTTTGCAGTCGTTATCAAAAATAAAACACAGAAACTTTGACCTCATAGGACAAAAATTGATTGAGAACTTTAATTTCCAAATTTTCGATATTTAAGATCATTTTGAATTTGCATTGAGGAATCGGTTGTTAAATAAATTAGAATCCACCGAGATTGAATTTTTCCCTTTTCTATGATTTTTTTCTGCTTTACTAGTGCCCATATTTATAATATATTATATTTATTTTGTTACACATGGTATTCGAAAATTCTCCCACAAGTAATTTATAAGTTCTCCAAAAATAAAAAATGCGTTATTCTCATGAAATTTTAATATTTCTTGTGGTAGCTTTAAAAAATTCATCAAAGTACGAAATTTTTGCATTTTTATTTATTGCAAATATTATTATCAGTCGGCTATGTGCGAATACCTAAGACTTCCAATGTTTTCTAGAACACGAATTGTAAAATGTTCTGAGAATAGGATTAAAAAATACTATATTGGTTAACATTTTTCACAATAATCTGCAGAGAAATACTGTTCTCTAAGTCTCAGAAATCGTTTTGTAAGTTATGTAAAAATGCACACATTTCTTTGTGTACGGCCTTCATTATGATTCTCAATTTTTACGGATATAGCGAATATTAAATGTCTCTGTCGTATGGGAATTCAAACTTTCTGTGTTTCATACTTTTTATAACGGATACAAAATGTTTCTGAATATACTATAAGGTATTTCTCCCGCCTTCTTCGCATGCCTTCGTGGTGTAGTGGTCAGCACGCTGGACGCGTATTCCAGAAGTCCGTGGTTCGAGTTTCGGCGAAGGCGTTGTTCATTTTTCACTTCTCCGGCTCCTATACAAGCGGCGCTCGAACTAAAAAGGTGGTGGATGATGATTCTCCACTACCGGGATTTGGCGGTTGGGTCCCCTAATCTCCAGTCGTCCTTTAAAAGGGGGAGTATATAAGGTATTTCTCCCGCTTTCTTCGCATGTCTTCGTGGTATATTGGTCAGCACGCTGGACGTGTAACCGAAAGGTCCGTGGTTCGATCTTCGACGGAGGCATTGCTCATTTAATTTCTTCTCCTGCTCAAAAATACTTAATGTATCTAAAAGTGGCGCCCGAACTAAAAAGAGGTGAATTATGTTTCTCCACCACCATGATGATTTGGCGACTGAGGCTCCTAATCCCAAGTCGCCTTTAAAAGGGGGAGTATACGGAGTATTTCTCTCGCCTTCTTCGCATGCCTTCGTAGTGTACTGGTCAGCACGCTCGACGCGTAACCGAGAGGTCCGTGGTTCAATTCCCGGCGAAGGCATTGCTAATTTTTTATCTCACCTGCCTCCAAATAAACACCTAATGTCTCTACAGGACGAATGGGGACCGGATTAAAAAGCTAAATTTCGTAATTCTTACAAAATTGATTTCTTTACATTTAAATATGGCAAAACGTTGCGTCATTTCGAAAATTCTTGAAGCTGTGTCTGCGACCAACGATTGGAAAAATAAAGACTGGATAAAGACACCGTCTGTACGAGAATATTTCAGCTATTCTTTAACTAAAAGCAATGTGTTTAACTTGTTTGCAACAAAAGCTATTAACAGTGTATTTAAGATCTCTCATATAATGTGGATGAGTGTTCCTCAAACTTTTTTAAAGCAGCTGTATAAACCACTTGCATTTACTGCCGTCTCCTTCGAACGAAATTTTTCAGCATATTTACCGTATTCTCGCTTGTATGAGCGTCTACTGTCCGTCAGGAAGTAATTTTTGTACACACTTTATCAGAATACAAACACCATCGAGCGCCAATTTGTAGTAAGAAATAAAAAATCTCTATAATTGTTTGCTTACAAACATAGGAAATTTATGTTCATGCGTCGAAAAAGTATTCAATAAATAAGAAAAATAAATTATTACTATTAATTCTCAATTATTGTTCCATTTGGTAAATTTTGTCTGAAATCTTAGCATAATTTATTTTTTGTTTTAATTAAAATAAGTTATCAAATGATGAATTAAACATGTTAGATTTGTTTGGAAGGCACCTCAAACTTAAACATTAAGTAATGTAGTTATGAATTTTGCATATATGTTCGATTCCCGGCGAAGGCGTTGCTCATTTTTCATGTCTCCTGCTTCGAAATAACCTAACACTGGCGCCCGAACTAAAAAAGGTGTTGGATGATGATTCTCCACCACCGTGATTTGGCGATTGGGTCCCCAAAACCCCAGTCGCCCTTTAAAAGGGGGAGTATATAAGGTATTTCTCCCGCCTTCTTCACATGCCTTCGTGGTGTAGTGGTATGCATGCTCGACGCGTAACCCAGAGGTCCGTGGTTCGATTCCCGGCGAAGGCGTTGCTCATTTTTCATGTCTCCTGCTTCGAAATAACCTAATGTCTCTACAAGTGAGTTATCAATAAAGGAAACAGAGGTATGTTTTTCCGGAGTGCCAACATCAGAATTCATAGATGTTCAAAGATCTGACTAAAGTCATATAAAGATCGTGAATTATAAATAAAGGGAACAGAGTTATGTTTTGACAGAATGTCAAAATTAGAAGATGTTCTAAAGATCTGATATAAAATTTGTACTACTAGTAGTTTTTATTAAATTGGAGAATTTATATGTTCGAGTTTCAAAAGTTTAAATAAAATTCATTGGTATTATCAAAGATGGCTTTTTATTGACAACAACCGAATTTTTACTTCATCAAAATAAAGTGCTGGAAGATGACATTTCATCCCAATATGAAATGAATAAAAGAGACAAGGAAGATACGAGAAGCCATTGGGAGACCGTACCGAAGAAGGATACCTAAAATGAGAGCTTAGGTTATTTTGTAAATGCATGCTCCTACTTATTTAAACAATAATAATTATTTGGGAGAAAACTATTTTAGAATTACTAAAATTGAATTATTTTTTTCTGTTATGGAATATTAATTTTGGTTACTTATCAGAGTAATGAATACTCCACTCTTCTAAAGTACACTCATGTTCATAAATTAAGGATAATGCAAAATCAGGCAAAGGAAGAGTTAAAAGCAAAACAAATTTGACTTATTTGTAAAGCTTATTTATTAAACAAAAGATAAAGAGCAAAAAAAGATGCTATATGTTTGATATTATTAAAAAAATTAGCGATTTTTTCTCCCAGGAGCCAATTACAAAAAAAACCCTACTTACAAAGAACCAATATTACATGGTTGGAATGATTGTTAATACATTGTACGTCTCCCAGACGATGCCATACCGTTCGTACAACGTCTAGGCATGCTGAGTACAAATTATTGATGTGATCTTGGGGGATATTACACCACTCAAAAAGTAATGCTCTCCGAAGTTCCGGTAGACATGTAGGAGGAGGTTGACGGGCTGCAACTCGTCGCCCAAGCATGTTCCAAACGTGCTCTACTGGATTCAAGTCCGGTGAGAATGCTGGCCAGTCCATAGGGCTGAACACAAATTGTGCGCCCATGGCGCCCCGAAACAAACGTACATGTTGTTCCAGAATGACGTCCGGATAGATTTGGCTTGTCATGGTTCCAATTTGAACATGCAGGTCAGTTCTGGAACCCAGAATAATTCCACCCCAAACGAGCACTCTTGCACCACCGTAACGGTGTCGTTCAGCGATGTTTTCTTGGTGGTAACGGGTACCTGGAGCTCTCCATATGAAAGTCCGGCGAGAATCAGACTGCAAGCTAAACTTGGACTCGTCGGAAAACATCACACAAGCCCACTGTTGCGGTGTCCACAATGCATACTCTCAACTCCAGGCTAACAGCAGGCGACAGTGAGTTGCAGTAAGTGGAACGCATCTGACAGGTCTACGAGCATATAGACCAATCTGCCCTAAGCGTCTGTACACGGTCTGCCTTGAAATTGTCGTACCAGTGGCTGAAGAGAGCTGACGAGACAGGTCTGAGGCTGTGCTCCGCCTGTTTCTTTTGGCAGTAACTGCCAAATACCGGTCCTCATTCGGCGTTGTAACTCTGGGGCGACCTGTGCTGTAACGTCTACTCACATTACCATCATCTTGGAATTGTTGCCAAAGCCTGGAGATAACAGTCTGGGCAATTCCAAGTTCGTCTGATACTTCCAGTTGGGTACGCCCACATTCCAGACGGTCGATCATTCTACCACGTAAAAAAAACATCCAAATGTGTCCTTTGTCTCATAACTATTCGGTTATTGCCCTGAAATGCTTATAAAACGCTTGCGAACAATTTTACTTCTTTGCCTGTATTCCTTATATATCACTCTCTTACACTCTCGTCATTGTGACGTACCATCGGTATCATCTGGTTACTTCCTGAAATTTGCATATTCTTGAAGATGTGTGTAGTGATTTTACAAGTGACATATTTATTTTGGAGTTCGATTTCCGCGTGACTCCGAATTATCCTTAATTTATGGAAATGAGTGTATTTAAGCAATAATAATTATTTGGGAGAAAACTATTTCAGAATTACTAAAATTGAATTATTGTTTTCTGTCATAGAATATTAGTTTTAGTTACTTATCAGAGTAATGAATACGCCACTCTTCTAAAGTAATTTCGTTTTACTCGTCTGAGTAAGTGAACGGCACATTCTGAATTGTTAAGAATTCATTCTGCTGTTTCGAGTTTCGTCCCAGATAATTAAAAATTTGTTTTAATATATTTGAATTATTGTGCATTATACTTGAAAAATGTGATTTATTAAACGTTTTTCGATATTTTAACGCACGGCAGTGCATAATTTTATATTCTGTTTAGGAATTGTAAATTATTGTATAGAACACATTGTAAAGTTTTAGTTAAAACTAACAAAGTTTTATGTTAATTTCTCTTTCCTATGAGCTCTTATTTCAACTTCCCGTTAGAATGAGCGCGCGTTTCAGTTTTATGCTAATTTGAGGTGGAGCCAAGTTTTGTATTTAAAAGTTTATCAAGGAACTTCTCAGTGAGAGAGAGCTTTTAGTCTCAGATCACTGCGGCTCTGTTCGACTGACTAGCTAGTATTTAAATTTATAAGCCTTAGCGCTGTTACGCTATTATTTATTGAAGTAATTAATCTAAGTGCGTTAGTATTAGCTAAATCTTGCTACACACCATTGATAGTTTAGCACAGAGGCCAACCTCTCGTTTATAGCTCTGAGAGCAACGACTTCTTAATTTTCTACTTAACTTTATTTTAAAGTATTTGATTGTTCAGTTTAGACCCAAGTGCGGTCATTATTTTCTGTTGTCCCTTCCGAGTTGGGAAGTGGCTGTAAATAGTGGTTTAATAAAAGGGTAATTTTAAACACCCTCTTACGTGCAGTTATTCTACCACTTAACCACAGTTATTATACCACAGAACATAGCTGCATTCAGCTCCCTGTTCAAGATCAGGACTTTAACACGGTTAAGACCATGTTCGCCAAAAGTATGCACAGAACACTCAGTTCTGAGAACGTATGAGCTGAAATATTATTTGAATCAAAAAATAAAAAAGTTGCTTTGCCTAAAACTGCGAATCAATTGACTGAATAAAGTCAGAAAACATTATTTGGCCTCAGCCAGCTGTTACAGTGTCTCACATGAAAACGGTTTTTTTTTGTTTTATCGACGAAAGAGGAAACAACAACAATTTATCCATTTTTTGGTGCAAAAAATGTCTTTATTGTAGAAAATTTACGAGATCCTGTAGTGTTTTAAAAAATATATTATGAAACTGTGGTTGTTTTATTCTATTTTGATTATCTTGATATCGTATTTGTAATATCGTATTATTATCGTATTTGTAAAATTAACTAAATTAAGTGTAACAAACCTCAGTTAAAGAGTTCATAATTTAACTAAAGTTAAGGGTAAATTTAAGGAAATACTAATAAGAAGTTAGGTTTTCTTTGTTAAATTTTTTAAGATTAAGGTTTATTTAAAATCCAATTATGGCTTTTATGGGATGTGGGGAAAAAGAAGATTTGTTAGTATTAGCCGCTGAATTAGAAACTCAAGTGGATCCAAGTATGAAAAAATTGTAACAATTGTAACAATAAAAGATAAGATATTTCAAAGTGACACGCACGATGAAGCATTTGCTAAAGAAATAGTTTTAACGATTGTTCAAGAGAGCAAAAAAAAGAAGAAACAGTGATTGAGGAACAGTGAAGGAAAGAAGAAAAGCGTAGAAAAGAAGAATTAGAAGCACGGCAGAAAGAAAGCAAATCATACGGAATTTGAATTGAAGAAACTGGTACTCGACTAACACAAATTCCACAGGCGAATGAAAGTGGACAATACAGTTTCGATTTAATTAAGTTTATTGCTAAGTTCAAGTTAAGAGACGATGATATTGTGATTTATTTATCCTTATTTGAAAGACAAGCTAAAAGAACGAAGATTGATCCTAAAGACTGGGTATCATGTTTATTGACTTTAATGCCATCTGGAACCATTCAACTAATTGGTAGAGAATCTGAAGAAAATTTTTGAGATTATGAGTACATTAAGGCCATCTTATTGAAGAGATTTAAATTAAATCCGGGAAAAGTTTGTGATGCTCCGAAAAGCGCTAAAAATTATAGAGGTATTTTTGCTACGAAATTACAAGTTGTTTTGAAGAATGGATCAATGGCCTTGATATCATAGACTTTTGCCGGGTTAAAAGACCTCATTATCACAGACCAAATTAAGAAAAGAATGCCTCATGAAGTAAGAGACTATCTTCTTGACGAATGGGTGTAGTTTTTTTCCATTGACAGTTCTATGACAGTGTACGTAATACTTCAAAAAAGACTGGTGGTAGTCCATCGAAAGACAAAACTGAAGAAAAGTGGGGACCTCGTTCTTCACTTCCAGAAAGGACTTTCAAAAAGAAACTGTTTTCCGTTCAGAACACGCCAAAAGTAAACCCATCTCCTGTAAGAATGATGAGCCACAAAAGCCAATTTCAAAGCTAACTTGCTAAAATTGCGGGAAAGAAGGTCATACATATAAATTCCGCACCAAAAATCGGTTACAAGAAATACGCCTGCTACAGCGCAAAACAACGTAATCCAAACCCAAGCATAAGTTGAAGGAAAGGAAAATCAAACTAGTAAGCAAAAATTAACCAACTTGCCTGCGAAATTTTAAAACCAAATGACTGGAATGCAAGTATTTAGTGATGGAAGTAAAAGGGTTGTCGTAATATGTAGATATCAATAGTTCAATATATTCTATTGAAGAAAGTTTAGCCTAAATTGGTGACAAAACTGTTAAGTTTCTTGGAGATAATACATAGAGAGCAAGCTGTTACTAAAATACTGCTAAAAGCTGCTATCAGTTTGAATATAAATTCAAAATAAAAGTAATTAAAAGTAAGTTAATAAGCCGAGTACTTGCGCTAAGGCTGCAAAGTAATAAACCAATAATTCACAATAAATTATAATAAGAAAACTCTCCATATACTATCTTCAAGGAACAGAAATACATACATATACAGATGCCCCCAAACGACCGCATAAACTCTGCACAGCTAGATTCCTCGTTGAGAGTACATAAAAACTGCCCAAAGAAGAGTTCCTGTACGATCCATAGTTTAAGAGAAAAATACGGAAAACAAAGTATGACGTTACTGCCAGTGCATATGTGGTCCCAGGTCTAACCGCTTGCAATCCGGTCGCAGAAACATCAGGAACGTTGGTCTCTTAACGTGTGGGTCACATACTCGGGGATCGCCTGCTTAGACCATATCTGTTCCCTGGACGGCTTGGTGTTTCTCAAAGAGGTCTTAACCGAGCTCCTCGATGACATACCATTAGCGGCAATACAGGAACTTTGGTTCTAGCATGATGGGGCTCCGGCGCATTTCTGTGCTCCTGTACGTGGTTGGCTGGATATGGAATACCCCGGCCGCTGGATCGGACGTGGGGGTCCGGTTCTATGGCCGCCACGTTCGCCAGATCTTACACTGTTGGATTTTTCTCTATGGGGCCATCTTAAGGAATTGGAGACATAGTGACAACACCAATGGACTTAGTTGCTCGTCTGCATGCTACTTGTACTTCGGTGGACCCCGCGATGACAACCATTCCACGGCGAGCTCCAGCCTGCCTCGACATGGACGGCGGACACTTAATGCATTTGCTTTAAATTCTGCATATACTGCTGTTGATATGTTCAATAAAGTGTTTTTTCTTGCACAAGCAATGACGTCATACTTTGTTTTTCGTATATTTCTCGTAAACTATGGATCGTACACGAACGTTCTTTGGGCAGTTTTTACGTGCTCCCAACGAGGAATCTAGCTGTGCAGAGTTTATGCGGTTGTTTCGGGACACCCTGTATATATGTATATGCGTGCGTGTCTTTAATAGATAAATTAAAATAGCTGTAATGAATTGGAGATGGTTATTGCGTAGACACCATGATGACATTTCCAGATAGACTACTTAGTCATAGATTGAACATAATTTTATTACTAAATTACACAACTTTTTATATGCATGGTAAGATCCGCAATATGCAATTTTTTGGAAGCTTAATACATCTTAAGATAATAGACAGAAATTACCCATAATGTGTGAGCGGCATCCGAGCAAGTGAGAGATACATAAGGAGACAAAAGTGCATCAAGAAATGTAGACTGAAATATAAATAGAGAAATAGAAAATATATAGCAAATATATATAGGTATTTAACACTTTTAAGGAAATTTTAAAATGAAACGAACATGATAAACTAAAAATGGAATCTAAATAATGTAGAATGTTATTCATTTCAGATTAATTCTTGCACATTTCTATAATTCCTTCCCACATAAAACTTAACAAGAGCGCCTGTAAATATCGTTAGCCGGCAAATATATTCCTGCATCGTCGGAGCAGTACACGTGCTACCATTTTTTCAGAATAGCATCACGGAAATATTCTGCGATCGAAATCCATTAAAGTAATTATAAAATCTTTGCTTTTTGTAACTCTTGGATTATATCGACAGGTAAATTTTTGCATAGGAAAATAAAGTCTGTAACAACAGAAAAGCTTCTTTGTAATTGTTTCGAGATTAAATGGAATGAAAATTTAGGTCAAGCTGTGAATTATATCCCTTTTCTTTTCTTTTAGTGCTGTAGCTAACGGTACTAATGCATTTAAGAATTAGATATTTATTTACAATACTTGTTCTATGGATTCCGAACCCTTTCCTTGCATACAGCCCTTTTAAAAAACTACTTTTTTTCATTGATATCCTTACATTTTCGTCTAGAATGACACCATGTAACATAATTATAATGCAAATAATTGAACATAAATAATTCAAAGTTTATCGAGCATGTGAACAAAAGTTGTTTATTCGATTTGTTTTATTATTTTTATTTTTTTAATTTTGAAAATGCAAGCAAGTTTTCAGAAACAAGATGGAAAATTCCAATAGCACAGATGTTCGATTTCAGTTAATGTGACGGCTGCACGTAATGCATTTTTTTAATATCTGGCATAAAACTGCTTAATTAAATTCTTATATTCCCTCGTCCAAAAATATTCAACTTGTTTCTTGTTTTCCATTCTAGTTTCGAATTCTGCGTATTCTTTTTGGTTATGTTACACTTTTCCATATTGCAATTATTGATTGATAAAATTTTGTATATTAAAATTTGATTAAATATTTTAAAGTTACATTAAATAAATTTTTCTCTTACATTTATTTTATGATTTTTCCCTTACTAAATTATATAGATTTTATATCAATATTTATTAATTAATTTAATTTTATTAATCAGTTTTATTAATAAACGTTTGATTATCAGAGGGATCACACAAGGCAGTTATAACGATCAACTGCCTGTCTACTACTGACTTTCTTTCGACACCTTGATCGTCGCTAACTCCTTCTAAAATTTCATCGACCCCGCCTCCAAGGTTTCAGTTTATTCGATGTAATGAGGAAGAATATAGGTGCTCTTACAAAACAGTGTAAAAGCTGTTTGACACAGAAAGAGCGAGTAGCATTCTCCCATGTCCCAAAATGCGTTAATTGTAACTTCACTTTTTAACAAAAACCTATTAAATGTTAATCACAGTGATTATTGTAAAGTGTAACATAACCAAAAAGAATTTACTAAATTTCGTTTCATTTGTTTTTCAGTTTCACCGCATTTTACACAAAAATTACTTAATATAAAAGTCGTGTTAATTTAGAAGTCAAACAACAACAATCAGCGTTATATTTTCAAATTTTCACAGGACTAGTTTCGATGGTTTTACCGAACCATCAGCCTCGGCTGCAGAAGCGCAAATGAACGAGATAAGATATAATGATTGGATAAGATAAGAAAGCTTGGGCAGAAGACAAGCTACTGGCACCATCTGTTGATGAAACCAGAACTAACCACAACAGATGGTTATCTCCTGTCCAGGCTTTCCTATCTTATCTTATGTAATCATTATATCTTATCTCGTTCATTTGCGCTTTTGCAGCCGAGGATGATGGTTCGGTAAAACCATCGAAACGGGTCCTGTCAAAATTTGAAAATATAAGGCTGATTTTTGTTATTTGACTTCTAAATTAATATTTGTTCGGCGTGCTATTGTATCTTAATTATAAAAGTCGTGGTTTAGAGCCATCCCTTTAATGACAATTACAATTCTGAATAAGCATCACCCTCGAAGATTGCCTGATAGCTCGATCAGTGAACTCGAATGCAGTTCAAGAACCTGTTCCAGCCTGTGTCAATGAGTGACACAATATCTGCTCTCTTAAAGTACATTTATTGTGTGTCCTGGTTTTCCATGAATTTAAGTGCTACACGTGTCTCGCCTTGCTTTTCGTTTGGAACACACCGAAACATGGGAGTGCCGTTATTTTAACAGTCTAAACAGGATGAATTTAGAGGTTAGTAATTTTAACAATAAGCGACAAACGCTGAAAGAAAATTTATGAATGTAAAAAGGTGAGTTAAAACATACAGTTTACAAGTTACATCGCCAAATGTAAATAGGCGACCAAAATTGGGATCAAACGCAATCCCGCAGTCACACCAAAGCGTTTTAAAAAGGGGAATCTTAGACATATGCGTGAACTATCGCAAACAGCGATAGTGTAATCCGAGATAGCCAAAGCGGAAAGCATGATCCGAAGACACAATTTTCACGATGAAGTGCACTGGAGGGCTGTCGGGATGTTGCAAGCCGGTAAAGGATCATCCGCTGTTGCGAAAGAATTAAATGTGCATTGTAATGTCATCAATAGGCTGTGAAATTATTACTAAAGCGATTATAATCCCTGTAAAAGACGTGGCTATGGATGCAGAAGATTATCACGACAGCACACGATCTCTTCCTGTGTCAAACACCATAAGATCACTAACAGCATGACAGATGGCGTCACATTTCTCTGCTGCTGCAAATTGGCCCATACCCTCCAAAACTGTTCGCAGCGACTGAGTGAAGAAAGTCTGTAAGCCCGACGACCTGTGGTTTGTATTTCTTTGTCCTCATCGCATGCCAGAGTACGGTTGAATTGGGCCCGTGAACATCGCAATTGGACACTAGACCAGCGAGACCTACGTATTCTTTACGGATGACTACCGATTTAACTCACAGAACGATTCCTGAAAAGCAATGATATCGGGCACGATGTCGAGTGCCGAAAGCCAAGGACACGCTATCGAGCCCCAAACATCGTCGAAAGAGACCATTACAGAGGAGGAGGCTTACTTGTAAGAACTATGATAGCAACGAATGGCTGCACTGACCTCTACGTGATTCCTGTTGGTTCCGTCACAGCCATCCGATATAGCGATATAATTCCACACATTCTTGTACGTTCTTTTATATTTGCAGTTTCTTACGAGATTCATTACCGGACATTGCCCTTTCCCTTCTTACTTTGCGGAAAAAGCAGAACAGATATCTGCATATGTGGCGACACAGGACTTCCAGACTACTACCTCACCAAGTGCCCCTTGACTAAGGACTGGCATATTAAGTTGCCTACAACAGAGGTAGCCGCTTTGAAACGTGTCGTGATTAAGCAGCCCTCATTGCTTAAAAAATTGCATAGTATCATGACGAAACTAGAGGCGCTGGGGCAGGACCTTTGCCGTCCAGAATAATAGTAGTATCTTTGCTTTGGAATCTGCTGACATTCTTGTGCACTAGTGATACACACAAAGTCCTCTAGCCACAGCCTGTATACATGAAAGCATTTTCTCACTTTAAAGCATAGTACTACTTCCATTTGTCACAATGCAGATATTAACTCCTATACAAGTCACCGTGCATAATTAGTGTAGCTACTGTATACAGTGTGAAATGTATATTGCAGTAAAATAGTAACGGATAGTTGCAGGGCTCAGACAACACCCGAGTAGTCTTAGAAAGCCGTCCGGGTGTCCAGCCCTGCTGTCACCTGTCACCTATCTTTGCAGTGGGTACCAATGCGGCATTTATGGACGATAACGCCCTCCCGCACAGAGCTCGAGTGGTGCAGAGTTATCTGGATAGTGGAAACATTCCACATTTGCCGTGGTCTGGAAGATCACTGAACCTGAATCCCATGCATCAGTATGGGATATATTGGGAAGAAGGATAGCAGATCGCAGTGTGGCGCCAGGCATCCTCCACGAACTCTCACATGCATTACTACAGGAATGGGTGCTAGTGGCACAGCAAGTAATCAAAGATGCTATTGCCAGTTTGCCTCCCCTTGTCAGGCATGCTATTCAGCTAAACGGTATCATACCCGTTATCAGCGTGATGTTCCATTGCATAGTCTTTTGCGTTGTGATGGTCATAATACATGTGTTTTTTCACGTCTTTGTTTTATTATTTGATATGTTGTCTAGTAATGCTACACCAACCCTTGGATCAATTTTGCTGGCGTCCATTAAGTAGTTTTTCTTTTATTCCGTGTTCTGCGTTTTGGGTATTATTTTAGCGGAAGTGTATATTATATGGAATGTTTTAAGCCCTTTTTTAAGTACAAAAACCGAAAAAAATTGTAAGAAATCGTATTTTATAATACTCTTTTGCGAAGCTTACTACAATACTAATTTGAATATTCATTTATTAAAAAAATAATTGCAATTCTCGATTTTCTTAACTTCCCCAAAAGGATAATTTAAGAAATAAATAATTAAATTAGAAAAAAAAATCTGAAAGGTTTCAGATTTTAAATTACGTCTAAAGGGGCGTTTTTTTAACGTTTTGTGTGTTACCTTTATTTATTAAATTTCATGTTCTTCGCACTTAAACCATAAAATTCAGTTCAAGAGCAATATCGCGAAATAATTTTAAAACGAGCATATCTTTAGATTTCCGACACACAGTTCCGCGAGCTGGAGATAAAAAGGTTTTTTTCCCGTAGAGTGTTGCCATTACTCGTTTTAAATCGTTGAGTTTGTTCATCAAAAATTCGTTAAAGTTTGTTTTACAAATTATGAAACAGATAATGAAACAAATTCCAAATTTGGGCTTCCAGATGCGCATATTCGGTTGGAAACGTACGTTATTCAAAATTAGATGGATTTAGATACCGTTGAGGAGATACCGTTAGATACCGTTAGATACATTTGGAGAAATATACATACATTGATGCAGATTATTCATTATTTAATTTCTTTAAATGTAATACAGGGCGATAACATTTGGCGGCAACAATTTGAAAAGCGATACAGCCGTTTATAGTGAATCAACAGAAAATCGCAAAACAAAAACAATAGTCCTTCAGGCAGAAAGCCCCTTTGGAGTAAAAAAAGTATTACCTACTTTGTCCTACTTTTTCTCTCAAACGTAACAATTTTTTCCTCTTCTGAATTTAAAAAATAATTAAGAAATTAATACAAGTAATTCCTTTATTAGATGTTGAGTTTAAGGAATTAATTCCTTATAAAAATCTTTAATTAAGCTTGGGAGTCAAGGAGGTAACAAGGGAAGTCAAGGAGCTTAAAACTGTTTGATGTTCACTAAACAAAGATTTTTTTCTGTTTTGCTCAGGAAGTATAGAAGTGTTTCTGTAATTATTATAGTCTGTTTAACTGTCTTGTTCTTCATGCGCATTTTCTATTGTTTTTTAATGTAATTGTTGCATTTTAACTTATAAATTAGGATTTAGTTTTTTGCGTAACTATATTTAGGGACCGTAGTTCGCATACACGGTGTCCACAAAATCTTTACCTAACCTTTATTTTTCCAATAATGGGTCGTAGACACAGACTTCTAAATATAAAGATGTTTCAAACCATTCATCTTACGGTATTTTTAAATTAAAAAAACAATTTTATAAAAATTATCAAATCGAACTTTTTATGTATTCTTGCAGTTCCTATACTTATATTTAAGAAAACTGTTTACTCGTTACATATACTGAAGAGCCAAAACAGATTTCCACATACTCAGTAACGCATTGTGTGTCCTTTGGCCTGCAAAACAGCTGCAAGTCGCCTTGGCATGGATGCCACAAGTTCTTAATAGATGCCTGGAGACAGGTTGTACCAAATGGGGGTTCTAAGCAACAGTCATGCAAAGTCAAGATATTCCGACACGGTGGTTTTCAGCTTTGAGTTGCAGCTCCATGACATCTCAAATGCGCTGGTTAAGATCCAGCGAGTGGTCATTTTGGAATTCATCATCATTTTGGAATCCACTCCATCACAGTTCGAGCCTTGTGACACGGGACTTTGTCCCGCTGGAAGATTCCACTTCCAATTGGAAAGACAGACGGCATGTAAGTGAGCAATTAAAACGGAATTATGTTCTTGAGGGCAGCCAGACGCAAGTCCCTCTTCTTCAGGAGAGAAAAAAAATCTGAAGAATTTTCACCGTATTCTCTCTTCTGGAAAATAAATCTATGGAAATCTTTTTTCTCTAATTTTTAGTTTTACGTGATAAGGTATTAGTCCTGCCTTCTTCGCATGCCTTCGCGGTGTAGTGATCAGCACGCTCGATGCGTAACCGAGAGGTCCGTGGTTCGAGTCTCGGCGAAAGCGTTGCTCATTTTTCATGACTCCTGCTTTTAAATAACCTAATGACTCTATAACGTTAACATATACTCTTTAAACACCCTTTAAGTATTAAGGTTAAACATTCAGCGTCCGTCAAATAATTTTCAGAAGTTTTATGAATTGTTCACAGTTACAGTAAAGGTATTCTGAACAGTTCATGAACGAGTTTTTGCAATTTCTTATATAAAATGCTGTAAAAGTGCCTATTTATATATTTTCTCGATGTTGGTTATCATTAAATTTATTAATTTGAGAACTAAATTGCTAATTTGAAAGGTTTATTTCTGTCATCGTTTAATGTTTTTATGTGGTTAAAGTTATCGAAATAGTCACGGACATTTGAGATCACTTTAAGCGAGGCCGTCTGTAGTTATTTTTTGTTGAGCTCAGTTAAACGTCAAAGCGCTGAAAATCTCTGCAGTAATTTCCTGCAGACTGGATTCGCAATTCTGTAAATCACTTGCTGCAGTGGAATACATTGAAATGGTGTTTCTTGAAGTCGTAACGTTTTTCAAAATCACATGTCGAGCCTTCGTAATTCGAGACACTGTTTCGTTGTACGCATGTTGGTTCGAAAATGAATTTCGATACCACATGAATTAGAATCTTTCTATTGTAGTTAGTATGTTGTAGATTATAGGAGCTCACATATTCTGCTTTGCAATTCTCATAAGCCCAGCTTTATCATCTCGAGCATCCAACTTGATTCCTTTCTCAGCTGCTTCACTGCAGGCTTTGCCGTCAAACACATTATGAATAAAAATCTTATGACGCAATTGTCTGTGAGGCAAGATTCGTTATCCGAGGAGTATTTTTTCAAAAAAGAATTTTCGTAAGCCGAATGAATCGTGAGATGGTTAGAGATTCCACTGTGTTTTGTGATGAAATCCAATTTACATACGTAAGGGAGTAATGTTTTCGTTTCAGAAATTCGGTTGCGAATTTTCAGCGAATAAGCATGAATTAGTCTTCACAACACATTTTTGCTATATTTAGATTGATGTGTGTCGGATGATATTTTCATCCTCGACAACCCTTATATGAAATTTCCATTTTCCGTATGTTAAGAAAACACTTACACAAAATAATCATGAATACTTATTTGCCGCCTACAACTCTTTATTGGAAACTTAACACTCAACTCAGTACTCACACACAGCGGCTCTCCGCCCCAAAGGCTCACAAAGTCTCTATTGCCGCTCTCCGCTCGGGGGCGCTGCTGATAGTTGAGCATGCGCAAACATGCCCCCCGGCATTGAAATGTTTATGAAACATTCAATCACTAAATTGTATGAGAAATTTCATAGTAGTTTACAAACTATAACACTAAAAATTCAATAACGTAACTATGTAAAAATAGCACTTTAACCATAATACAATACATAATACAAGATACAATTCTCATTGAAAATTCACATACGCACACTACAAAAGAATTTCACTTATACACATAATTTATAACAATTCTCATTCGGGCATAGGTAAGACACAGATTTTGGAAATACATCTCTTAAATATACCTGCTTTAGTTTTAATTTTAACAACCCGAATTTTTTTATCATCACCATAATACACATCAATTATTCGACCTACAACCCATTTGTGAGTAGGTACATTATCCTCTACCAATAACACTAAGTCTCCTATATGAATATTACCTTTTTCAATATGCACTGCTTTTGACACAAAACATACAAATATACAAACATACATTTTATGTAAAATTCCTTTTCTTTGGTTACGATATCTTATAAAAAATGGACCACAGAAGTCCACACCACTACAATTAAAAGGATAATCTGGTACAACTCTGTCTGATGGGAGATTTCCCATTATTTGTTTACACACAACTGGTTTGTTTTTAAAACATACAATACAATCATGTACAACTTTACGACAAATAGATCGACCATTTAATGGCCAGAACTTTTCGCGCGTGTGACTCAATAATGCACTTGCACCAACATGCAAATATTTTTTGTGATAATGTTGAATAACTAATAATGTAAATTTGTGACCTTTAGGTAATATTGCCGGATGTTTAGCAAAGTAAGTAAGATTTGCCTTACCTAAACGGCCTCCTACTCTGAGAACTGAATCAGAATCCAGGAAGGGATTCAGATTCTTTAACTTACTTTTATGCAAGACCGTTCCGTGACGTAGTAATTGGTGGATGTCATCACTAAAGCATTCATTTTGGGTTTCTCGTATCAGGAACAATTCTGCTTTGACCATTTCCTGCACGCTAATTGGTCCTGATAATCTTTCTAAGGGCTTTTTCAAATTATTCACAAATCTGAAAATATAACTAACAACACGTAAAATAGTTATATAATTATTACTCAATTTAAGTAAACTATGTAAAAAATTGTTCACAGTCACATTCAACACTGGTAAAATGTCTTTAGAGTCTTTATGAGATGAGGTTTTAAGTTCGGCACTGAACTCTTCACCTTTGTCCGAGATAGTTACTGTCCGGATTGGATAGTCACTGTCCACCAGAAACGCTGGACCACACCACCACAACTTGTGATGTACTAACTTATCTGGATCTACACCTCGTGACAGGAGATCTGCCGGATTCTGATCCGATGTCACATGATGCCATTGTTGAGCAGATGAAAGGCTTTGAATTGTGGCCACTCTATGCTGAACAAAAGTCTTAAGGTCCACAGGTTCCCTTTGTATCCATGCGAGGACTATCATTGAATCGCTCCAGTAGTAGACATGAGTTACTGCTAATTTCAAGGCAGTAAGGACTTTTTTCACTAACTTTGTTAATAAGACAGCGGCACATAGCTCAAGCCTGGGAATTGTTAGGCTCTTAAGGGGAGCAACTCTTGACTTACTCGTAATTAATCTTACTAATGTTCTCCCCGAAGAATCGCTGGATTTGCAATAAACAGCTGCTCCAAAACAACGTTCAGAAGCGTCGGCAAAACCATGGATCTCAACAGTTTTAGCTTGATCAACCACTATACGTCTGTCAATATCGATGTTATTTATGCTCTCTAGTGTCACCAGAAATTGATGCCATTCCTGATTTTCCTCAGCAGGAAGTCTATCACTCCAGTCAATTTTAAGACGCCACAGCTTCTGCATAAAAATCTTTGCTTTCGCTATAACCGGACCAAGAAGACCCAAAGGATCAAATATTCTGGCAATGGAAGATAAGACACATCTCTTAGTGTACGCTGCACTAAACTCTACTTTCACCCTAAAGGAAAAGCAATCCTTTATTGGTTTCCACGACACGCCCAAAGTTTTTGTTTCAACTGGATCGGAGAAATTATATTCTTCTCGGTTTAGAGAAAGTTCAGAATGATTTGCACACCATTTATGCATATGCATGCCTGCTCTTTGCAAAATCGCTATAAGCTGCCGTTGTAACTCTTTGGCTTCCTTTAACGTTGCAGCTCCGCATAACACATCATCCATATAGAAATTTTCGCGTAACACAGGTGCTGCCATTGGAAAATTACTTTCCTCATCTAACGAAAGCTGTTTTAGTGTCCTCATTGCTAAGAAGGGAGCACTGACCGTGCCATATGTAACTGTTACCAGTTCATAGGTTTTTGGTGTCTCATTAGCACTATCACTCCACAAGATTCTTTGAAGGTTGTGTTGACTTTCATCTATCAGTATCATTCTATACATCTTTTTCACATCGGCAGTCAAGGCATATACGTGAATTCTAAATCCGATCATTATCGAGAATAAATCTTGTTGAATAACGCCACCGTTATACTGGAGAGAATTGAGTGAAATGCCGTTAGTTGTTAAACTTGAACAGTTAAACACGACTCTTAATTTAGTACTAGTTTTTTCGGGTTTATATACTGCATGATGTGTTGCATAGTATGTTACTTCAGGTTCTTTCTCTTCTTTAACTTCCTTCATATGTCCTAGTTCAATATACTCATGAATGAAATCACGATATAAAGAGAGATAATTTGAATCTCTTGACAAGCGAGTCCACAGCGATCTGAGTTTTTTAAGAGCAATATCCCTAGAATGACCTAAACACGAAGGATCATCTTTAAGGGGCATTGTTACCACATATCTCCCTTCCTCATTTCTCCAGTGCGTTCGCACAAAATGTTCCTCACATATAGAATTTTCTTTTCCTTTTGTTAATTCTAGATCTACACTTTCAATTTCCCAAAAATTTTTTAATGTTTTATTTAAATCCTCCTCCTGTATAAATCCGCAATGTATCTTAGTCTCATTTACTTGATCTACACTTCCACTAGCGACATAGCCAAACACTGTATTTTGTAAAAGCAATTTTGAATTTTGCGCATAAATTTGTCCTGGTCTCAATAATTCATAGAATATCTCTGCACCTAACAACATATCAATTTTCCCTGGGATATTAAAACTGAGATCAGCTAATGGTACTAAGTCTGAAACTTCAATATTTACATTGAGTACCTGATGTGGTATAAGATCTGTAATTTTTTTTACTACGAGGAAATTTATCTCTTTCTCAAAACTCCTGTTTTTATTTGCGATCGTTGTTGTAACGCGACCCTTCACTACCATCGATGAATCATTTAAACACGAGATTAATGTATTTATTTTTTCGCTTTTTAATCCTAAACGATTCACACATTGCTGGCTTAATAAACATGTCTGAGAGCCTGAGTCCAATATACATCTCACCTCTTCCCACTGCGAGCTCTGATTTTTAATCATTGTTCGAACTGTACTTAGTAGAACATTTTTTGCGTTAGCTCTTTCAAAATTAGAGGCGACGACAGATTTGTTTATGTCTGAATTCTGCATAGAGAGAGGGGGAAATGCATTTTCGCCAATTTGATTCCCGCTTGCGGTTTGCAGTTCAAGGACATTCGAAGGAGTCCTAAGATCGGGCTTATTTTTATTTTGTCTAGAAAAATGAATTAATTTATTATGTGGCTTGCCACAGAAGCAATCTCTCGCTGTGCAATTTCTTGCACTACATTCAGGGGACAAACATTTGAAACATACCTTATTTATTTTAACCACCTCTACTCTTTCCGGAACCGAAAGTTTTTTAAATTGCGGACATGAATTTAAAGTGTGGGTTTCATTATTTTTACACAAATTACATTTAACACTTTTTTCTTCTGATAAAAACACATTCGATCCCTTTCTCTGAAAACGCGAATTCTGAAACTTTTGCTGTTTGTGACCTTCATGCCGTTTACTTTCGTTCCCGTTAGAAGGTTTCGTATATAAATTATATTCACTTTTACCTTTACCCTTCGATGTTAAATGTCACATTCTCGTCTAGCTGTTGTGGTTTAAGATACGATTCTCCTTGTTTAATTGCTATACGTGTCATCAATTCGCGATCAAGTGAACCGAATATTTTATCTGAGACAATTAATTCACACAATGACTTAAAATCACTTACTTTACGCAACTGACAATAATACTCGAATGTAGCACTCAATCTTGACGCAAATTGCACATAACTCTCTGAATGTAATTTTTGCGCTGTTTGAAAACTGTTTAAACACTCTTGTGGCGTAGGTTGAAATTCTTTCAACACTATTGTTTTAAGCTTATCATAACTGCACAAGTCTTCTTCAGTTAAATAAACCATTAAATTATTCGCTCTCTCACCCAGAATATTTAAAAGAATTTCCGATTTTAGCTCATCGGCCACATTTTTGGTTTTAAACGCTTTCTCAAGGGACTGGAAAAAAAGATTAAATGACTCTACTCTAGAGGGTACTGGGATACATAGTGTTTTAATACTCTTAATTAAATTTTCTAAACTATCCTTTGATGGTTCTACTATCGAAAGCGACGTATTTTGAGGCAACTCCTTTCGCACACTAGCGATCTGAAGTTCTTTCTCCAGTTGGGCTAGTTTGATTTTCTCCAACTCTAGCTTAGTTTCGATTTCGGCTTTGCGTTTCTTAGCTTCCTCAAGCACATAATCAACTACGCTTTTTACTAACTCAGGATCGGTTTTGAAAACCTCACTAGTCTCTATCAACTTCTTTAAATCAACAATTTTCGCGTCTTCCGCGACGGTTAAACCTAACTCCACAGCGACGAGTTTTAATTCGTCTTTTCTTAATTTGGCAATTACTGACATATTTTAAACTATAAATAAATCTAAATAAGGAAATTGCTCTTACCTCAAATCACTGGGATCGCTGAATCGCTTTAGGAATTCGATAGCAATCGTCACCCTCACTCCATAAGCATTTAGCGTATCACTATACACTTTCACTTTAATTCATAGGTCTCCGGATCCTCCATGACGGACCATGTTAAGAAGACACTTACACAAAATAATCATGAATACTTATTTGCCGCCTACAACTCTTTATTGGAAACTTAACACTCAACTCAGTACTCACACACAGCGGCTCTCCGCCCCAAAGGCTCACAAAGTCTCTATTGCCGCTCTCCGCTCGGGGGCGCTGCTGATAGTTGAGCATGCGCAAACACCGTATTTAAGCTTTCAACACTGATGAGTTGATAAGATTTTGGGAAAAATGTGGCAGCAGCAGTTGTACTTTACAAGTAAGCCTTTAACGGATAACCGGAAATGGTATTTTATTGAAGCGCATAGCTGCTTTTAATGACGTACTATATGAAGAAAATGTTTTCAGTTTCAATATATAAGATATTCATGAGAACAACATAATAGGTTTTGGCTAAGATAGATAAACCGGACTTCATTCTTTACTTAAAGCTCTGAACAGGATTTCGTAAAAAATATATACTAGAAGATAATTCAAAACTTCTTAAATTCGGTGTTTAAAATGGTGTCCGCCGAAAACATCGCAGCAAAAACATAGCGGGCGAAAACGTCGCGGAGAAAACAACGCAAGGCGGAAACATCGTGGAACAAAACATCCTGGGAGAAAATAAAGCAGAGAAAACATCGCAGTTCTAAAACATTGTGCTACAAAATATAGTCGTCGAAAATAAAGCTGTTCAAAAACGTCGTCGAAAATATCGTGGTAAAAAATAAAGAACCTACAAATCATCACATGCCGATAACATCGCAGACATGCGTTTTTCAGGATTTAATAATTGTAAAAGGATACTCGCATATTGATTTGTGAGCACAAGATGGAAAGAAGGATAATTTTTACCTTCATATTTTTTATTAACTAATAACTATTTGTTGAAAATGTAAAATGAAACTTAAGCATAGAAAATTACTGCCACTCATAGCACTTAATAGAATTTTAAACTGACATAGTTAACTAACAAAGGTCATTAATGAATTATTTTTTATAAAGTTTTACTGGTAATTTTTCATGGAATGTATAATCTAAAAAAGAATAGAAAAAGGAAGATAAGTAACTGCATAAACTTATCTATAAAAAATTGCGAAGTGAATTATGAGATTATTTTCTTCACTTTTGTCAATCTGATACTCTTATTTCTTGTTCTGTTTTTTAAAAATTTATTAGTTAATAAAAATATGAAAGTAGTAATTATCCTTCCATCTTGTGCTCACAAATCATTATGCGAATATCCATTTACAGTAATTAAAGCCTGAAAAATGAATGCCTGCGATTTTATCGTCATGCGATGATTTGTGGATACTTAATTTTTAACCATGATATTTTCGACAGCGATGTTTTTAAATTGCGAAGTTTTTGAATCGTTTTATTTTCGACGACGATGTTTTGTACCACGACGTTTTAGAACTGCGATGTTTTCTCTTTGCTTTATTTTCTACCACGATGTTGTCGCTTTGCGTTGTTTCCTCCGCGACGCTTTCGGCTGTAACCGTTTAAAATAGGTAAGCGATCGAGAACAATTGCTTCGTTACGAGACTTTCTTGTTATTAAACAATTAATTGTATTAACCTCGTTATATTCGTTTCGCTTTGGGTCCAAGTACTTTTCAAGTAAAAGGATGCTGCACTAAATGTTACTGCTGTGTATTATTTTTGAAGAAATGATATAGTAAATGTAAAGAATGTAGAAATATCAAAAGAAATGTGTATCAAATGTATGGAGGGATTCTAAAGGTTTGAAAAATTTTCTGATTGTTAAGTGATTGATTTGCGAACTCGAAACCTTCACTGTACGACCACAGGATATATAAGCGAAAGATGCGGCATTTTCAAATCAGTGCGTGGGAGGATAGAAAAGTATAAAAAATGGGTAAGGTCTGTAGTTAAGATTGAGAGTTAAAATTTATAAACAAATCCTATTTTATTTTGAAATGATCAACCGGAAATTAATGGTTTACTTTAAACTCATTGCTGTTCTGCCAATTCTATGGAAATGGCGGGCGGGACATATAAGATTTTTTTTATTTATCTGTTCAGACCTATCCGGTCCCTTGAATTCGAGTGTATATTTTAAATGAATGCAAAGTAATATCAGTAATAAAATTCCAACTAAAATACAGGAATAAAGATAAGCGAGCGATTTGAAACGGAGCAGCCGCTTTCATTATTTCAGAAAACTTTAGATTTACAACGTTTTATTATCGATCCCAAGCAAAGCGTCTTGTACATGGATTCCATCGCAGTACCTGCTTTGAATCTTATTTTCTCCAATTTATTTACTACATAAATGAAGCGGCGTTTTATAGAAACCCCTAG
>KK116139.1:166398-183326 GCA_000611955.2 Stegodyphus mimosarum
GGGAAAGAAAAGGGCGGAAATCCCTCTCCTTATTCCGGATTCATACATTTCTGCCGGATCGTTGCCATCCCAGAACTCTCAAACTGCCATTACCAAGTAAAATTCTAAATGACAAGCCTCTCTGCTCTTCGGGGAAATGGGGAAGGAAAACCTTCGCTAGAGGAAGGAGGAGGAAGAAGTTAAATAAAAAATGGTGAAAGGGGAAAGATGGAGATAAAAAGAGACATCCATACCGAATAGATCCGATCCTAGCAGGTTTCGATCCCCCTCCCCCCACCACGTTCCTTTCTGAAGGGGTTGTTCCACTCTGGTTTCTGTTGCATCCCTCAGGCAGACGTGCAGGCTCAGCAAAATGCCACCACTTAACTTTATTTCGAAGTTTTTGTAGTGTATTTATTTATATCCATGTTGTTTCCTTTTCCCTTTCTGTTTCGGCTTTCGAAATTGCGATTATCGTGCGGTTTTAGTCCAAAACATGAAACTGCAAGTTAAGGAAAATTGAGGGTTTTAAAGACGAATTCAGATGTTCGGATGGATGTTCTAAGCATTTTGGGGATTTTACATATGCAAAAATTTGTAAAAGAAGGGCACACAAATTCAGCCTCAGGTGTTCTTACCATAACTGACGCTATGTCTAGCAGAGAAAAGATGTAGAACTATGTCACAGGCATTTACGTAATTTTCTTTCTTTTTATACTACAGTACAATCTCTTTTAACAGGCAACAATGGGACCTCACCCATTCTGCATAAAAGACTTTTTGCGAGTAACTGAATATACGCAAAAATAATGTCCTTACCCGGCCTTATTTTACGCAACCGTTGAGCGTAGACATACATTTCGAGGCATAAAAATGTTTTAAATAACAGAAATATTTATGTTTGAGCATTTTTACATTTCAAGAAATTAATTTTGTGAAAATTACCAAGTTTAATCTTTTATGCTTTCCTTCGGTACCTACTCTGAAAACGGGTCTGTTTTGAGGTGCTTTGATGTGACTATGTATGGCGAAAATCGGTTGCTTCCGGATGTTGTTGTTACTCACGCTCACTTGTCTGACAGAGTCAGCGCAAGCCTACGAGAATTCTCATGTCAAGGAGCGCTAGATTACGCCTGTCGTTGGCAACAGTCTTGAGCGCCTAACAGTGTGTTTTGGCTCACTTCCGCCCCCAATTTTGAAGGAGAGCACCCCGGGGGAGGGACGGGTCGGAGGGTCTCCCCCCCTCTCCCCTTCCACCAAACCACATGAGGGGACTTGCGGCTCGCCGCATATTTAGAGTGCCGCCATGCCGCACCGACACTATACATTTTCAAATATCCATGCCTTCTCCGGGATTCTAACTCGAGCCCTTCGGCACGGCAGGCAGCGACGCTAACCACTATACCGGTTGAACGGCTCTTCTGGGTGTTTACTGGCTTATTTTAATGTTCGGTCTCGTGGCTTTTTCTCTGGACTATTTTCTTTTTCCCGGTCTTATAGCCTTTTTCTAGATTACTGCATACCGTTCATCTTCCATTACTTTCCAGATTCATGGGGGTTTGCACTTAGAAAGAGTTCTTTTCGAGACAGCAAAAGCACAATCCTGTTTATGTGAAACGTCAAGGAACTTGGCAAGAATATGCTAAAAATATGCATATGCAATACCTGGTATCTAATTTCACTTTTTAAGGAGTGCAGTGGTACTTTCCGAAGTGTGACTTGTTGCTTTATCTGGATGAAGTTTTACTCTTTGAAAGTCATTGGAATAAAGAAACGGAATTTCTGTTGTAAATATCGGATGTAAAACTTTCTCTTGATAGAACTTTGGGTTGATTTTTTTCCAATTCTCTTATTTTTAATTTCTCAATGAAAAAAAATTCTACGTCCGTCGCAAGCCCCTTGCTGAAATTTTCTTTGAATCGACGGAAGCAGGTTTG
The DNA here is from genome assembly GCA_000611955.2 of Stegodyphus mimosarum. Taxonomy (NCBI): domain Eukaryota; kingdom Metazoa; phylum Arthropoda; class Arachnida; order Araneae; family Eresidae; genus Stegodyphus; species Stegodyphus mimosarum. The sequence goes on from KK116139.1 coordinate 168,315, forward strand.
TACATTTTTTTCTCTTCGTGTTTGGTAATAAACAATTTTTTTTGTTGCAGTCCTTTACGTAAATCCATACTTCATCCAGGATCACAATGTCTTTCCATTTATTTTCATCTAAATAATTTTCAAGCAGGAATATTTAAAATTTTGTACCTCTTCAAAATCTAGTAAACGTCACGTTTTGGTTTTTTTTTTAAGTTGTGAATCCTTGTTTATTATTTTATTTATTTTTGCTACAGATCTATTTAAATATTTTGCGATTGATTTCTGCTTCTGATCGTTTTCTCTTGTTACCAAAGTTTGAACCTGAGAAGCGTTAGAGAGAATACTTACATTTTTCGGGATTTCTTTTGGAGTCTTCTTCCCATGTACAAGTAATGACTGATAGTCTTCCTTTCCGATTAATCATGTTGCTTATTTTGCACTTAAAAAATTTTAATACTATGCATTTAACAATGTTTTTGAACTATGGAATAGATATATTTTTTTTCAGGAAACTCAAAAACCTATCCTTTCATCCACTCTTTGTATATATGTTTGTATACGTAACTAATTTGGAATCTAAACCGAAACTCTAAAGTAACAACACTGGTTATCATAAATTAAGGAAAAATCACAAAAATAGCAATAACTCCCTAAAAAATAAGCCAAACCGTGTAAAATTGAATATGTTGCCAATTAAGAGTAGCTGAGTAAAACAGATCTTTTAATTTTATTATTAAGCATAGCTTTCTTCGCACTTATCCCGAAATAAAGATCAACAGTAAAATCATAAAATTCTTAAAACAGCATATTTTTATAATTCCTGACACAGTTTCTTTCTCAATTTATCATGGCAGTGTTTCAATGTTTTCTTAGTAAGATGACATACACAACTTTTTTGCCTTTTCCTTATTAATATTTTGTTTAAATTTTATTTATTAGACATCACGTTTTTGGCCGTATGCCACAGAAAACTCACAAAATATTTAAAAATAGGCTATCTGTAGAACTCTGGATAGAGTGTTAAGTGTTGCTATGTATTATTTTTATACCCGAAATAATTATATCTTTAAAATAATACTCGACGATATCATTTGGTGGCAGAATTCTTGCATTTGCATTTCCTCACTTTAATTTTATATTCACTGCCGCACACATGAAAGTGGCTAGTGACTACGATTGCCGTACCGAAGGGCCTAGTTTCGAATCCCGGAGAAGACATGATTGTAAATTGTCTGTTCCTTTCATAGAACGCAAGAGTGGCACACGCACTTAAGTGCCTCCATAATAAAGTGACCACTACTTCTGATCTTAGTAGAGGCCAATGCCTCTAAACGGCTAGTGTCTGCCATTGGAAATTTAGGAAAAAAAAAAAAACTTTTTGTATTCACTGTTATTTTTTTTAAAGATAATTCATGGCAATAACTTTCGGTGGCAACATCATTATATTTAAGAAATTATTTGGATACAAGAGTAATACGAAGTAAATCAACGAAAAATACACTGATTTTCATAAATTACGGAAAATTACAGAAATAGTGATAACTCCTTCAAAAATAAGCCAAACCGTGTAAAATTTGAATATGTTGCCAAGTAAGAGTAGCTGAGCAAAACTACAATATGCAAAAGTGTGGCGCTGAACGCGGAATACGTCATCTGCGAGGAGCATAAAAGTCCATGTTTGAGAGCAAGCCCACATACTACACTTGTGATAGTGACATCAAAAATCTGAGATAGCCAATTCGTAACAATGACCTGCAGGTATAATTTGCCTGCAGAACTACGATGGAGAGCCATTGGGAGACTAGAGTCAGGACAAAGTCAAACAGAAGTGGCTAGATGGCTAAATGGGAGTCCTTCTGTGGTTCATAGGTTTTGGAGGCAATTTCAAACCACAGATTCGGCATCTAGGACGTTCAGCCAAGGATGGCCAACTGCTACGAAGAGCGCCGATGACTGATATTTGACATTATGTACGCGCAGGAATAGAACCTCTACTCCGACTCTTCTTAGATCCTCCCTTGCTGCACCCACCGGAAGGTTGGTGTCAACGTCAACTGTGCGTATAAGGCTTCACGAAGGTGGTCTGTATGCGAGGCGACCAGCCATTTGCGTGCCGCTCACGTCGCGCCATAGGAGGGATAGTTTGGAGCGGGCACGACAACGTGTCCACTGGACGCCTGATCAATGGAGGGCTGTTCTCTTTACGGATGAGCCTAGGTTTAGTCTAGAAAGCGAGAGTAGGCGTTACTTGATATGGAGAGAACCTGGAACCCGTTATCATCCGTCAAGCATCCATGAAAGAGATGCATACGGAAGAGGCAGAGCCTGTGTTTGGGGTGGCATCTCTTTGGGCGGACGCACAGACCTCCATGTCTTTCCAAGGGGAACCGTGAATACTCAGGTTTATAGAGATGGCACCCTTGATGCTTATGTGCGCTCATATGCTGGGGTAATACGTGATGCTTTCCTGTTACAGGACGACAACGCAAGACCACACAGGGCTCGCATCGTAGATGATTATCTTCGACAGGAAACAATTATGCGCATGGAATGGCCAGCTTGATCCCCGGACTTGAATCCTATCGAGCACGTTTGGGATGCTTTAGGAAGACGTCTAGATGCTCTCAATCCGCCCCCACAGATCCTTGTCGCGCTTGCAACTGCTTTGCAAGAGCAATGGCTCTCGCTTCCTATGGAACTGTTGGACAGCATAATTGAAAACATCACACTTCGCTGTGTCTGCTGTATTGGTTCTAGAGGCGATCATATTCCATATTGAAAGTATTTTTCCTATAGCAAACTGACACCTTCGATTTGTTCATTTTATACATGTGCTAATTTCTATACTACCATAATTGTCTGGTAATTTCTTTTTATTTATTTGATACTTTGCTATGTGTTGTATATTGGGGATAAGTTTCATAAAATTCTACATGTAACGTTTTCAATAATCGTGATTTTTTGTGATTTTTCCTTAATTTATGATAACCAGTGTAATATGTATCATGAACTAGAAATTTCGAGAAATAAAACTTTTCCTTTGGTGAGCTGCCATATTGGATAATTGCGCACTTTGCTTTTACTTCTGTCCCGTTAGGTTGCTGCCTCTCTTCCTATCGCAACAGCATCGAAAATGTAATTTCCATATTATTGGCGTGGTTATTTTATTTCAAGTGCCAACATATTAATGTCCTCAAAGTCAGATGTTAAAAAACAATGTGTTGCCATTCCGCGATGGATAAAGTATTTATGCTTGAAATGGAGCAATAAACTTTACGACAATGACACTACTATACGCAAAAAAGTTTCTTTAGAAGAAGTCTTCGAAGTGTCGTTATTTACCCCTTAACTTTAATTTTTATAGAGGGCCGATGATTGGTAGGATGCCACGGGATCGACTGGCGAACATCAGCATATTGAATCGATCAGCAATCTCAACCATCGGAAATAGATCAGCATACTCAAGATTGAATTGATTAAAAATTAAATTATATTAAGAAAAAATATATTAAGAAAATTGATAATTTCTCATTGGTAGTAAAGTTGTATCATACAGTAACGAAGAAATCATATGAAATAAATATAATGATAAAAGAAAATCAATTATTCAATATACACTTATGGACAAAAAAAATTAGCGCACCAAGAAGGAGTCGTGAAAATGAAACGAAATTTTACATACGTAATGACTACTTTGATATAAGTAAATGATAAGGAAATCAAAGAAAAAGGATAATTTATTTCAGAGAAAAAGTCAAAAGAACGGAGGAGTTAATACTCCGTTGGACCCCCTCTAGCGCGAATGCAGGATGCGATACGATCGGGCATTGAGTCATACAAGTTCTGTATGATGTCTTGAGACATTTCGTTCCATATTTGCTGTAACCTTGCCTCTAGTTCGTTCAAACTCGTGGGATGCCCAACTCGTCGTCCCAAATGATCCCAGATGTGCTCGATTGGAGACAAATCTGGGGATCGGACAGGCCAAGGAAGGGTAGTAACAGTGCGGAGACAGTCTTGTGACACCCTTGCCGTATGAGGCCGAGCATTGTCTTGTTGAAAAATGGCTCCTGGGAGCCGTTGCATGAGTGGCAACACATGTGGTTGTAGGATTTCATGAACATATCGCTGGGCTGTCATGGTGCCACGTAACAATACTAAGGGTGACCGCGTAATGTAAGCAATGGCACCACATACCATCACACCAGCTGTAGGAGCGATGTGTCACTATACAGCAAAGGCAGGATTGAGGCGTTCACCACGGGCTCTCTACACACGAACACGATTGTCATCACTGCCGAGAGTGAATCTGGATTCGTCGCTAAAGACGACCTGGTTCCATTCCGCTGCAGTCCAGTTTCCTCGTGCTCGACACCACTCCAAACGAAGACGAAGGCGTCGATGGGTGGGCATCAAGGACAGCACACGTTATGGGTGCCGCGATACCAATTGTCCTTCAGCCAGGCGCCTTCGTATGGTTCGAGAAGACACAGGGACCCCTAGTGAAGGTGCTACCTGTGCCTGGATGGCGGCCGATGAAGCAGTTGGCTGTACGCGTGCATTTCTTAGGATGTGGCGGTCTTCTCGACGACTGGTCTGTCTAGGGCGTCCTGAGCCTGGTCTTCGTGTACATGACATCTCTCGGGTCCACTGATCCCAACACCTCCTCACAACACAATCAGAGCAGCCTAATTGACGAGCTACTCGCCTAGCTGACCACCCAGCTTCCATCATTCCGACGATTCTCCCCCTCTTAAACTGCGACAACTGCTCATATTGTGTTCAAACACGGCGTAATGGCATGTCTACCTCAGCTCTTCCTTTGCAAATGATTCAGCACACTCAAACAAAGCTTTGGTTACCTGTTTTAAAGTCCCCAGAGTACGACGTTCAACGCCCTCTACCGGCTATACGTAATGCGCAATCACGCTGCTTTTCTAATCATTTGCATATCTCCCCGACATGCAGCTTCATTGCAAGTTTCGTTACGATCCCGCAATTATTTCTTGGTGCGCTAATTTTTTTGTCCATGAGTGTATTTTAAAAATAAATAATATTTTTTAAAGATATAAATTTTTTTATGCATAAGGGCTATATTAAAGTTTCGAAAGAAATTATTTGAAAAATAAATAAATCAATTTTCTGTCATATGTTAAAACAAAGTACATCAGTATATCAAGTACTGCATTAGATTCACAGTAATAGAACTTTCGAGCAATTCGAATGTACAATTTTGTTCCAGGAAATTTGTGAAAGTAAAATAGAAAATGATAGTGATACAAAGAAGAAGGTAATGTAAATCTAATAAACCCATTTTTAAAAGCCTTTCTCGAAATTTTTAGTTTATTTGTTACCTTTAAGTCACCTTATGTGCAGTTATTAGTATGTCCAGCCGCGGTAGGAAAGTTTCCCACAAAGCAGGTTTAGAGTTGTCAGAAAATGGCAAGGGAAGGTAGGGTTGCCACATTTGGCGACAAAATTGGCAATATGCCATACACGGATGGAGAACCTTCTGAACCATTTCTTACTGGTTTAGTCCAGAATGTTTTCGAACACAAGCGAAAAGTTACATAAACTTTGCTGGTACGCGGAGGGTCAGTGCGGAGTCTGTCGAGTCGATAGTCAGCCAGTGAGTGCCTAGTCGAGTCAGTGAGCCAGTGTCTTGTAGTCTAGGTGCCGAGTTGGTCTTCGAGTGCACCGAGAAAGTCTCTTACAAGGGGTCATTCTCTACTCGTCATCACCGATTTCGCTCAAATTTATAAGGCATGCAGGGCTTGGCTAGAAATGAAAGTACCCGAAATGGGAACTCCAGATGGCCAAGTGTTTAGAAAATAAAAATTCTGACCTTGCTCTCGCACCGTATAAGCCATTTACGTTACGGCGTTTGCCAAGCAGCGGTTGGCGCGGCAGTAAGAGCTCGGAGTAGTGGTGGGTCCGTGTGGAGACGTTTTTTTCTTTTTCTCGATTATTATGTATATTTTTTTCCAACTAACTTTTCAACTAACTTTTTTCAACTTTCTCCTTGTACGTGGAAACAAAATACAAATACAGAAAAAAAAGTTAGACTATGAAATGCAATGGCAGATAACATCAGTAGAGCTCGATCTCGACAGTTTGTTAAAAAGAATAACACCGTAGTCACTGAATATAATGCAAGGGTAGGTGACGCCTGGAGCGCGAGTTAACGATTGCTATGGATGAGTAAATTACATTAATTTCGTGGTAAACGTTTTTAATAAAAAATTCCTTATTTTTCTTTGTCTTTACGTATAGTGTCTATAAAATGTTGATCTACATTAAATATTATTTTAAGATACATTTTTCTAAAGGTAAATTGGGTTTCTGCGAAGAACATTCTAGTTCTAAGGATTCCGTAAGTTGACAAAACCTATGTTGGCGTCTCTTCGATATGGACAAGGGGAAGGGTTTTGGCTGAACATTGTAATTTGTAAAAATGGCCCCCTCTCGAAATATGTTGAAGAAACCCTGGCTAAAAATGGACATAAGCCATCCGAACATCGTGAATGCTATTGCTTCTCCTTTTAGCTTTAATTCCCCAGTTATAGCTTTTGTAGATTTCTGTTTACATGTCCAAACTTAGGTAGATTTATTGATTTTCTAATGGATTCAATCTTTTTAATGGATTTAATATTTTTTTAACCTTTCTTAATGAATGGCGCCTCGAACAAACTCTACTTCTGCTTAAATCCCCGTAGGGCCTTTATTTTACGTTGTATGTGTTTTATAGGTTGCCAGCGAGTGGACGGTGTGTCTGGTAATAGCTTTATGGTCGTGTCAACGGCACCCCAGGGAGCGCTTCTGGTCGTCCATTGGCCTTTTTTTTCCCTGCTCATGCAGTTTCTGAGGTGGTGCGTTCTATTTTCTTCCTCCCGTCAGCTAACCTGCGTGGAGTGAGGAACCTTTAAAGAGAATTTCATGGATCTGTACAATTCATCTTTTTTTAGTTCCTTTTTTACTTCTTTTTTTTAACTTTAGTAGAAGAGTGGTGTGGGTCTTTTCTAAAAAAATTATTTACAGCTCAATAATGTGTTTATTTATTTGTGGGTTAGCATTAAGTTATTTTGATGCAGGAGACATGAAAATTGAGCAATGCCCTCGCTGGGACTCGAACCACGGAGACGGAAAAAGAAATTTATTGAACCGATTCGTACAGTTTCTCAACATTCTTCGAAATATATCCCTCCTGCTTTAACACACTTGTTTCAACATGATTTCCATGCTTTATATGCTTTATATGCGTCGCAGGGACGACCTTTAGTAACCTCGTCGTAGTCCCCTTGATGTTCTCTGGGATCCCCAAATGTTGACCCAAGAGGAATTTTTTTAATCTTCGAGAACGAAAAGAAGTTGAGCGGGGACAAATCATCACTGAAACAACGCAAAAGTCTCCGACGGCGTTTCCTCAAGTTTGAAACAAAACTTCTGCGTATCGCTGGTCGAGAGTTTTTTTCATTTTGATTTCGATCGAGCATTCACACAAGGTGTCACTGAAACGGGCACTGTGACTCTCCAGGAGCTCGAAGCCGACTGGCGCTGGTCGCTCTGTGTTCCCAGGACGCCACCCACCCTTCCGTGCAAGAGGCAACGCTATGCGAAGGATAGTAGCGGCAGAAGAAAATTGGGTGCATTATTTTCGGGATAGATCTTGTATATAAGACCACCAGCGGCCGAGCAGTAAAATAGCCGAAAATTGGTAGTCTACTTTGCCACAGTCAACTAAACTAAACCAAGCTGATTTAAAGTATTTTCTCGACTTATCTTCTTTCAAGTAAATATCAAAAATCAATCCTTTCAATTAAAGTATCATCTTAATAAAAAGAAAGTTGTGAAAATATAAAGAGTAAAACAAGTCATTATACAAATGTAATAAATAATGTTTAACTGCAGTTCTTTATGGCCATATGCAAAACTCCAGACACTTGGATTAAAATCGGCTTACTATGATACATGTTTTGCTAATAAAATAAAAACATTTCGTTAGTTATTTTTCCAGTTTCGTTTTGGGAGGGTTGACTTTTCATCCGTATTTGTCTTTCAGTGATTTTCGTTCCTGAATTTCATTTAGAAATTTTTAGTATATCTGTCCTTTAGTAACTTCGTCGTAACCGCCTTGATGTTCTCCAGGGTCCCCAAATGCTCTCCTTTGAAGAATGTTTTAATCTTCGGGGACAAATCAGGACTGAAGTAACTGAAAAGTCTCCTACGGCGTTTTCTCAAGTTTGAAAAAAAACTTTGCGTATCCCTGCTCGAAAGTTTTTTCCATCTTGATTTCGATCGAGCACTCACACAAGGGTTCATTGAAACAGGCACTGCGACCCTCCTGGAGCTCGGAGCCTACTGTTGCTGGTCGCACTGTGTTCCCAAGACTTCACCCACCCTTCCGAGCAAGCGGCAACGCTGTGCGACCGTATAATCGCGGCAGAAGAAAATTGGAGGGCATTACTTTCGGGTTGGACCTTATATGTTTTTGCTTAAATTTGTCTAACTAATCATTTGACATTTGATGCTTTGAAGTTCTCTAGTCCCAGGCTTTCCGAAACTTCTTTTGCTCTTTCTTGCAGTAATGCTTTACTTACAAAAATACACCTTGCTCTTACAGAGCAAAACCTACTTAACACTACTGTGCCAATTTCACATACTTCGGTTTTTCTAAATTTTACAAGCTTGAAATCTTTATTTGAATTAGTAATCCTAAATATTTTTATTTCTTCTGTATCTTTTAGCACTTGACTAACTTGGGTTTTACTTATTCCAAATTTCTACCCTAAATCTCTCAAACTAAGATTTTAATTTCTGCTACATGAACTACGCAAATTTTGTTTTAATGTTAATCTTTTCGTCTTTGCATGCTATTCGTTTTAATGTTAGCCATTTCTTCTTTGCTAACGTGTGTAAAAGTAACACACAAGTACAAAATTACACTTCTCTTGCTCCCCAGTCCCAGTAAGAACTAAGAGTAGCAGAAGTTTTCACTCTATCCGCATTGTGACATTCACGTGCTTTCCTAGGTCACCCAGTCGTCTTGTAGAGTCATGAGGTCATTTCGAAGCAGGAAAAGTGAAAAATGAGCAATGCCTTCGTCGGAACTGGAACCTCGGATCTCTCGAATACGCGCCGAGCGTGCTGACCACTACGAAGGCATGCTAAGAAGGCGGGAGGAATACCTTATAATCTCATCTCCTTTTCTTTTGCATCAGTCACTTTCTTGTATTACCTTCCAACCTGCTAACATTTTTCTTCACTTTACTGAGTAAGAATAAATAGATTTTGAATCCTATGAATGTAAAATATTTTGATGACACCCCAACTTGCTTTTTCCAAATGTGTTATTCCCGTTTCCCTCCTGAAGAGCAGTTTTCGAAAGAGAGGAATTAACTTTTCATTTTATTTCTGCCTTGTCGCAAAACTCTCTTTCACCGAGTACAAACTTCGGAAGATTACTAACAAAGTAACCTTTGACACCTTGAAAGATTACTAAAAGAGAGTATTTCTATTTTCATTGTTTCTATTTTGTTTTTGAAACTTTTGTTAGTGTGTCAAATCGTGTCCCTTAGTAAGAGATCCCTATTCAAAACGACCGGGACCAACGGAATTGTCCTTTAAATAGATGTGTCCCTTACAGGAGGTAATACTGTAGTTTAAAAATCGATGACAAACCTTTGAGTATAGTGATAAGCACTATGAGGGAACTTAGAAAAAGCTTATATAAAAAATATAAATTCAATTTAGCTAAACCTTTAGTGTTATTATTACTATTATATAAGACACCAGAACATAAATTTCTAAGTACAGCGAGAGCTCAATTCACCAATTTTATTTGTTTCTGAAGGCCATTCGTCATCCAAAATGTCCGTAAACCGAAGCCATTTTCACAGTAGGAATTAATGCAAAATAAAGCATTCGCTCTTGAGCCACAGATAATTATTATTATAAGAGTACAGTATTTACAACAGTACTTTGTGCACAATTTCGTAGCAACAAAAGTCGAAATCTTCCCAGACAAAAAAGGAAAACACAGTATTGACTAAATAAAAAAATTGGTTTTAATAAAATAAGGTTTGCTGAGCCCGCCGGCAGCATCATAAAGTGCAATTTGACTAACAAAAAGATCATGCTTTGTATCTGGTGGGATCGCTATGGTATCCACAAAGAGTATCTGGAAAAAGGTAAAACTCGACAGTAAGGCGTACAGCGAGATGCTGGTTCGTGCTGACGCAGCTATCGAGGGCAGACGTCGAACTGAGTTCCGGGGCAAAAAGGTAGTGGTCAATCAAGATAATGCAAGACCACATGTGTGCGAATTCAACGGCTGGACTCTGTACGGATTCGAATGAGATCTTTTGCTACACCCGCCGTATAGCTCCGACAACCCTCCTTCAGGCTTCTACCTTTTTCACACCTGCAGCTACATCATGATGATGCTATCTTCCATTCTGCACAGGACTCCGAAAAGAGGTTGATCTGCTTTTGGACTCGCGGCCAACAAGTTTCTGAGTCGAAAGCTTTGAATGACTACTAAAACGTTGACAGAAAATCATAGATTTGGGTGGTGATTGCTACACGTATTAAAGTTACTGTTTTTATTCTCAATTTATTGAGAACATTTTTTGGCGCAAAAATTTTGGTACAGCTAGATATTTAGTTCACTCCTGGTGTTGCACTGTGGGTGGAATTTTTCATCGATTTTTAATCTTCTTTCTCATAAGCTATGGAGTTCAAAATTTGTACACGCACTATTTGACGTTTATGATTTTAAAATTTAAACATCTGAAAATATTTTGTATGTAAAGTTTTGAAATTTTTACAAAATATAAAACAGACCTTTTAAAATTAGAATGATAAAAAAATATTAACTGAAATGACGGAGTCGGCCATTTTTGGCACACTTAATGACGAATTGACGATATTCGTTTCTCTTTTAGCTTCAAGTAAAATGCTCGTTGAGTAACTTTCTTATTAAATCTAATTTTTGAAACTGAGTATTCAAAGCTTTATTCATTCTGTAAATTTAAAGGTACTACTTATACAGTAAACTTGTATTAAAAATGGATATGATAACTAATGCATTGAAAGGAGAAAATTAATTTATCATGCATTTTAATGAAATAATACATTCAATAATTCTATTGACAGAATTTATCTACAGGAATAATAAATGGGCGGAGCATCTAAATAAGAAAATGTATTAATTTAAGTGCTTTATTAATAAATTTAATTGCTTTATAAAGTACATGATTAATCTATTAATCTCACGCAATTATGTGACAAATTATTTTTCTCCTTTTGGTGCTTTTATTTTCGTATCTATTTTAAATAGAAGCTAATTATGTTGCAGAGTCATTATGTTTTTTCGATGTCAGAAAACTGAAAAATTGCGTCTACTGTTAGAAGCGAAGAAATGTGTTTGTAAAAGAACTGCTATAGTTACAATTTGGGAAGCTGTTATCCTATCAACAATTGCCCGAAACTGTGATTGTTTGTAATTCAGTAATAAACCTGCATGAAATCAGTTATCACACGTATCTGTTTAAACCCTGCAGCCAGCTAGGCTGTGTGTGCGTATATACATATATACGCACACACTGTCACAAAAAAATATATGCACCCAGAAGGAAATGAATTACGAAACATAACATTGATGTAGTGTATGAGAAGATAAACAAATACAAATTCAGAACAAAAAATGTTTTATTAAGAAGTTATGACACGAAAAAGTTTACAATTCAGTAAATAGTATAGCCACCTCTGGCAGCTATACAAGCCGAAACACAGCGCAGCATCGAATCGAATAAATAGGTCACCTGTGAACCTCTGCGGAACATCATGCCATAATCTTTGCAACTAGGCAGTTAGTTCACCATTATTCCAGACGGCTGCAGTTGTTTTCCAAGCATGTCCTAAACGTGGTTTATTGGCGAGAGGTCTGGTGGCTTCGGGAATACGTTATATCATTGAAGACGTTGCTGGGAGGGTCGCGCGGTCGAGTGTTATCCTGCTGATAAATGGCACCTTGGCGACTTGATAGCATAGACAATACGGCCGGCGTTAAAATGTCGTCCACGTAACTGCGAACCGTCATAGTCAGTGCCTTGAAGGGCGACTAGAGGTGATCGTGTGACTCAACAAATCGCTCCCTATACTGTCACACATTTCCTAATAGCCATATGCCGCTCGACACAAATGCTGGATCGGACGGTTAGCCTGCCTGCCTCCAAAAACGCGTGTACTTAGGTCATCAGCACTCAGACTGAATCGGGATATCACTGTATGCCTGGAACATAGTAAATAGCGTCGAATTGATGCTAGTGACACTGTTGGTCGGAAAAGTGGCCACTCTTATGATTGCTCGATGCTCTTGCTCTGTTGTGTTCCTGGGACGCCTTGACCCTCCGACGGTAGACTATCCCTTCCGTAATGTATTGTCGCCAACACCCAACAACTACCATATCGCTCCAACGGTGGCGACAGCCGATACTCCTGTTCGACCCATCTGTTTCTTTGAGACTCTTGTCAAAGTCCGACAACTACAAACCGGCGGCAGTACAACAGTTCACATTGCCGCCGGTTACATCTCAGATGCACCTCTAATTACAATACGCCCATCCACTTCGACAGATTCGTTTGAATAGCCTACGACACGAGCAATCATGCTTTTAAACTCTCGTAGCTGCGCATGACATGTGCTCCTAGCGCTCTTACCCTTGTCTAATTGAAGTTGAAATTTAGATCGTTTGTATATCTGTTACTAGACTAAATTCCTTTGGATTTCCCGATTTCTTTGGGGTGCATATATACTTTTTGTGACAAAGTCTATTCATACACATACGGCCTAGAATAATTTTTGGACTATCTTTAAATAAGTATACATACGTGCTTAAGAGCCCTTGACAGGTTTGAGTGTGAAATTTAGTTTGCCTATTCAGAGACATTCAAAGTTATCCGTATTTCAATACTATTGCAACTGTAAGTGTTAAACGAGTAATACTGGAGAATATTCTTTTAGTATTTACGTCAAATGAATTGAAATTCATATGTGAGTGAAATAAATATTCCGTATGAATTTAAGGATTTACTGCTTTCAGAGCTGTTGCAAATGTGAGTGTTAACGAATATTTTTTAATTGAAGAATAGTTTTTTTATTAGCATTAAACATCACCACTTTTAAAGAAGTTTGAGGATTTATTGCAACTTCCAAATTAAGTCGATATTTTGAATTATGAATATCTAATGCGTTTTGGATTTGAATACAACTTGTTATATCTTCAACTTTCGTGGAAATTTTAAACTTTCGTATCAAATCATTTTTCGTGCAAACTTCATACAGAGAAAGAGGGGAGATACATTAGCCATAGGAGACTTTCCGAATGATTTATGGATTCAAAATTCGCCGAGAATTATGATTTGACATGAAGTTACTCGTTAGAACATTCCCTAAAGGCAAAATTAAGTTAAGAATAAAAAATACTTCCATTCGTTTTGGGGGTGAAACGTCAAGTTGGGAAAGAAGATAGAAAAGCATTGATAAATCCATTTATTTTTCTGGTATCATTTAAAGTTAACGAGTCTTGCTTGGGGTCTGACGACGGCAGCAGTTCTGTGTGTGTGAGGGGGGGAGAGATCTCACATGTTCGTTCCGGAAACGGAATTGGCTGAAATAAGAAAGAATTCGAACATAAGTGGTGTAATATCGTTTGTGGCTGAAGAACTTAATAAAATGAGAAAATGCGCACGGGTTATAAGGTACAAATTGCCAGCAAGTAAATGATTCAAGAAAATTGATATTAATCTCATAAAACTAAACTTTTATTAACTAGTCACTTAAAATAGTTATTATAAAATAGATAAAATGCATATTAATTTTAATGATTCCAGCTAGTAACTGAAATGAGTTCATTGCTTTTATGTCGCTTAGTTTGTTAATTAACAACGGAATAAATTTCAAAGAGAGATAAAATATATAAGTTTTGCCGGACGACAATACACTGCGTCGTGGAAGATAAAAATATTTTAACTCCGGCGATGGCAGCACATAACCGGTTACACTCAAATCTGATTAAATTTAAAGGGGTCTGCCGAGTGGCGACATTTTCCTATCGCTGATTTTTCTAATAAAATTTCGAATCAAATATTTAGAGAATGACAACATAAGAAAACTTTTAAAAAGCTGAGTTTTCAGCCAGAAATTCCTTAAATTCGTGCAAAATATTAATTAAATAAAAAATAAGTTATAAACTCAAAATTCGGGCTTCATTTTGGGGTAGAGCACTATGCATGTTCAAATCTGATGGCCTATAGGTGCAACCTCTTTTCTACAGTGGGTGTCTCTCATCAAATTTTATTATTTTAGAATTCTAAATGTTTATTATTTTATCCTAAATGTTTATTAATTTTATTAGTTTAAAGCCGAATAGTCCTAAATGCGGTACAAAAAATTCATTAAAGTAGAGATAGTTTTACTTTTTGATGCATGCAAAAGGATTACCAATATGATAACAGAGGAACCTGCCAGCGTTTTCCATAACACAAATTCTGTAAGATTTCCTGAATAAGGTAACTTGTTTGAAAAAAAGAAGGTACAGTTATCATAAATGACATACACAGAAATGCTTGCCACCAGATATCGTTTCCTGAACTAATATTTTATCTGAGACAAATGAAAGCTTCTCGCTCTTTCATTTGTGTACGATTCCTAAATTAAATATCCAAATTTAAAATGAACCTTCTTGGTCTACGTTTGCTGAGCCAAACATTTATATTTATAGTGTTTTTTAATATCATGCACACTAACTAAAATCCCAACTAAGATTGGTAGTGTTGAAGAAAGTATTACAGGCACGAACAATGGGGGTAAAATATCCTTTTATTAAACTCAAAATGTGCAACAGAAGGCACTCCTGGTGCTTACAAACGCAGCCAACATTTATGGTTATACTGGTGGGAAAAGGACTTTCCGCAAGAATAATTAACACTGCTTATCTTAAGATAGCAAGCTAGAAACGTGTCCTTCAGCAG
>KK116139.1:192418-205556 GCA_000611955.2 Stegodyphus mimosarum
GCCTAAAGACGAATTGAAAGACGCCTAAAGACGCATGAAAAGGTGCATAAAGACGAAGAAACTGCGGTTAAAGACGTTAACTACTGTTTCTATGGCAAATTAAGTTTGAAGACGACTCTACTCATTTTGTCATTCTTGAAGCTGAAAGACGATCAAGGACTCTAAATAGTCTAACCTATAATTTTAGACGTGCTATTGTCTATTCTGTTTTGCTTTTGTACTTTTTTTATATTTGCAGTGTCGCCTGGAGGACCAGACGAATCCAGGATGGCCGAAAGTATGTGGTGCCTATGTTGAACGACAGATGGCGCTGACTTGGACGAGGGAACGGAATTCCATCTAATGTGGCAGTTGGCCTCGAGACGTATTGAATGAATAACGACGCTAGATTTAAAGACGTAAACTAAAGTGTATCATAGAAGCGAACTAAATTTACATAAACTTATTTGTAAAAAATGTAAATACTTTAAATGTAATTAAATGTGCTGTCCTTTCAAGAAGTTTCTTAGATGTCTTTTTAAAAAAGGTATTACCCCACATATATAAATAATTTGAACAAAATTATATATAAAATTGTAGTGGCTCCTCTCTAATGTAGCATGAAAAGCCTAAAAAATCATAGCTTTGCTGGAAAAGTAATGTTACATGGGCAAGTCCGTTTAACATTGAGGTAAATGCATTGGTATTTATGAGCTGTCGATGATTTTGGCGACTATTTGTTGTTCCCAAATTTGGTAAGTTTTGGTCGCCGTAACTGAAGACCATTTGGTGACAGTTTGGTCCGATTTTAGGGTGCCTATAACTGATCTTATCCTTGTGTAAATATAAACCATATCACATTTGGTTGATATATAAACCATATCCGGCCCCTATGCTTAATTACCATCAGGCTTTTGCCGAGCATATTTTGGTCTGTTTGAGCCTCTCTAAGTAGGATATTTATACCAACTTCTATTTTTCCTCGATTTTCTTAGAGTCAAACGGGTCTTTTGGACTTGACCGACTGTATCAGAATTCGGAGGAGAAACAACAAGAACAACACATAATTATACCTTGTGTATGCTGTACAGCAGTTTTGAGAAATCGACGGTTCTGGAAATTTTTCGGCAGCCTGTGGAAAACTATATAAGACCGGGCACTCTAAAACTGAGAGAACATCAGTTCTCAGATTTTAGTTCGGATAATGAGAGATCATCATGCGAGCTTCGTTCTTTAGATGAGCTTTTCATTGCGATATGTGTAAAAGTAGCTGAGGTGTATACGTGCACGTTTTATGTGTGCTGTTTGTAGTGGTTGCTACTGATTATAGAATGTTATACTGATTATATACCGGTGAAATAAATTAAGAGAATTTTGATATTTGATCTACTATCTCCAGAAATAGTTAACAAATTTTAATAAACTTTGGTGTGAACACAGGTTGATATAATACAAACAAAATAAACATTCAACAGTTATAATAGACACACATTTTCGGCCGTAACACTTATGGGAGTTTGAAGGTCTGAAACAGCGGTTGCAAAAGACACAAAAGAAATGGGTAAATAGGGGGTATGATCCCCTCTTACAGCCATACTGGCCTCGTAGCTTGATTTCATACTGGAAATAAGGTAGTTTATCAGTGCCTGTGGCAACTGGTCCCACTCATTTAGGAACGCTGTTTTCAGTTCCTGGATCGTTCTCGGAGGGGGTTGCGAGTTGCAGTTGCTCTCCCCAGAGCGTCCTAGACATGTTCTATAGGTTTGAGGTCTGGAGACCTGTCTGGTCGATCCATCCGTTGAATATCATCACTCTCGAGAAATTCGTCGACCAGAAGACTTCTATGTGGCCTCTCGTTATCGTCCTGTAAGATGAATTCGAGGCCCACTGCACCCCGGAAAAGGCGAACATAGGGCTCCAAGACATCATCCCTATTCCTCACATCAGTCACAGAGCCTCTGTCAAAGACTTGGAGAGGTATGCGGCCATCCAACATGATGCCTGTCTATACCATTACACCGCCACCACCATTACTGTTGATTTCGCAGACATCAGAGGATATAATATGCTTTTGAGAGCAACAAATACATCTTCACTATCATTAATTACAGAGTACTTCACCAAGTGGCATGAAGCGTATTCTGTTCGTGATTAAGAGGCTGTCACGGTAGCAGGGGTAATGATACAGAATTGGGTTTCAGGTTTTGGGTGATTCTTAAGTTACATTCCGATTAAGAAAGGAATTTTATCTCATCTGCTATTAAAGAATTCTACAAAACAAAACATAAAATAAACAAAAGTAAAGGACATATGAAAGTACGGCCAGAACCAGTGTTTAGGCTAAAACGGGACTCGTCGGTGAACAGAACGGTCGCCCATTTCTCCGTACTCCAATCGCTATGCTGTCTGCACCCTGCTAATCGGACGCTCCTGTCCGTAGACGGGAGCCGGACACAAATAGCCGGTCTTTTGGCAAACAAACCCCTCTCAGTCAGTCTTTTGGAAACAGTCACCCTTGTTACGCGGGTTCCTGTGGCTGCATACAGGTCCCGAGAGAGCTGAGAAGCTGTAGCCCCTCTGTTACGCCTGGCTAAAAATAGACAAATAGCGATCTTCTCTGACCGTCTTGGCTCTTGGACGACCTTGCCCAGGCTTTTTTGTAATGGATCCAGTATCCTGAAACTGTTTGCATAGGTTATACACCACGCTGGACGTTAAACTCTCTGCATATCTGGATTTGCGATTGGCTTGCTTCTAGCCTCCCGACAATTCGCCATTTTATTCCATCATCTAAGCGTTGGTGATTACTCATTTTTACTATTGCGATGTGAATTTAACCGATTGCTGCAAGAAAACAACAAGAAGTTTGCCGAGGTGTGCTAGCGAACGCTATTCGTCTTACCCTCCACGCCCTTATCATAAAGCTCATTCTTCTGCTGGCTCCGTCTACACACATGTGTACGCTTACGTATTTGCCGTACAAGATTTGCATTTTTATCTAGAAGCAGTGGTTTTTCCTTCAGTTCAGTTCTTTTCATGCAATTCGATAAAATATGCAAATTGTCTTAATTTATTTTACCAGTGTATCTCTGTCAGACTGTGCGAGTGCTTTCATGAAAAGTTCCTTAACTGTAAAGTATTTCTTTTGGAAAGTAAATTTGGTCAAGCCTTCATCAGTTCTATATGTTGTCATCCTATTCATGAGCTCGTACACAGTAAAAACGTTAACGTTCAATAGTTTCGTAAATACGAATATGGGCATCGGAGAAACATATAAAAAGCTGGATTTCGTAATATTTATAAAGTTCTTTAATTTTAAAATGCCGAAACAGGAATATTTTTGAAATTGGAAGTATATGTCTAGGATTAAAAGTTTTTTTTTTCGAATGTTTCGAAAAAGATGAGGAATTCGGCCAAACTGGACGTCGATTTCCGAAAAAAAGACATGACCGATAATAAAGCACGTATCAGTTCATACTAAAACCGTTACATACTGCGGTGTTATTTGGCAAGCATTTTGTATTTTTTTTTCGAGTATAAAATTAAGTTAAATATAAGTACAGGGATTGGGAAGCATCACAAAAAGTTAGACGTTTTTGTTAAATTGATATCTTTTTAATATTTAAAAGTACCCAAACATGAATTGTAAGGATTATAAGTTCACTAAGGTTTACTTTATTTTAAAACTTTTACTATCATCTCTTATTTTCCACCTCCGACCAGAATTAACGCGTGAATATGTTTATGCAAATTGTACTTGCTAATGCTTAAGTATTTAATTTGTGGCTTTTTGCCAAGAGCAGAGTAGAAGGAAGGAGAGAGAGCCCTTTTGCTACGAATCTTCACACGGCTTGCCATCTGTTCGCCTTTGAGACAAGAAGTTTAAACCTCTTGAAAGTTAAAGACGTATTGTAGTTTTCTGTAGTTTGCGTACTACAAACGTAGTCATTTAAAAGGCCAGTCTTAGCGATAGTCATCTGTGTAAAATATTAAAAGTTAGCTCTTATTTAAATTTTAGTTAGTTAGTAGTCTTATATTCTTTTACGTTCAGACCACAAGTGGTTGGTCTTTGTATCCCGAAGTTCGGGAATGTTTGTACAATCGATAAGCCAATAAAGGGTAACTTATCTTTGTTGTATCTTCTACACGCGCACGAACATAGTTTTAGTAAGCTCCCTGTTCCTTCTCCAGCCATGTTTGCAAAATCAACTACTAGAAGAAACACCAGTCCTGATAGAATATTCGCATCATATATGGCATTTTTGTTATTAGAAATTTATGTCTACAACCAACAGTTGCGAAAGTAAAGGACTGCTGCGGATACTGTGTATATTACAGATATATTTTTAGACGCTCTAAAATATTCCAGAACAGGCACTTTATCTGGAATAGTCATTCCTAAGTGTTACGTAAACTCATTATGCTTATTTCTAATAATCTGCGCTGTAACTTATATTTCCGCAAACTGCCCAAAATAGTTATAAGAAATTAAAAATGTAGTGATTTTAATAATGAGTTCCCGGGTATAACTAGTAATTTATAGCAATAGAGTAGAAAAACCCCGTTTATTTCTTCAAAATTGTTTAGTTTGATAATGAATATCAGACAGATTAAATTTGGAAGAATATTTAAATAGCTCCGTCGAATGCTGACACACTGGAAGCTGAAATGTTAAAAATATTTTATTTCGATCAGTGGCAGCCCATTTCCGTTAAATCTCTTGATTGATTGAATTTTGTGATTAAATTTAAAAAAGAAAAATGATACATTTTGCCGAGTAGCAAATCATCTCTTTTAAATAGCGGAGTTTTATGATTAAATTTGAAATATAAATAGCTTACGCTTTGTCGAATGGCAATAAATTGCATTTAAACAGTTAAGTTGTTGATGAAAATGTCACTAAATTTCCCCGAAATAGGGAATAAATACAAAGCAAATGACTCGTCTACCAGAGTGCATACATTCGGGAGGGAGAGGATTATATGTGACTCTAGGTGTCGCGTTCATTCAAGATGTTAACACTAAAGCTCCACCAATCCCACAACTTAATAAGCCCCGCTTGATGTAATCGTGGTTAATGTTATCATTCGGGTATTGTTATTGAATGGCATAAGTCTCGCCCTTTTATAAACGAAAACATGAAAAAGACATCTTTTGTTGGGATCCCCATCTTGGGTCAAAATATTACAGAATAATTTTTGTAGCTAAAGTGTGATTTTGATCTTTACTTTAACTTCTTCTTTCCTCACTAGAATGCAAATTATTGTGTTGCGTATTTAAGCTAAGCGCTTTTGGATCTTAATTAGACAGGAAACCACAGAATGAGTAGCTATTCCGTCTGAAAGACTTTCCGCTTTTCTGCTCATTTATCGGCTTTTAATTTTTTAAAAAAATTCTTTGGTGCAAAATGTTGATATATTGGTGATATAAATGTTATAGAAAACTTTGTTTTATACTTTTACAAAGAATGTTACATTTTACAGAGATTTTTCTGTCAAATATAAACTTCTGTTACAGGCATAACATAGGTGTTGTAAAGGATTTTGACGCTGTAAATTTTTTGACAAATTAAAGCGCTGCTGTAGAATATCTTACCAAGAGTAATGCAAAGCTGATAAGAAGAGTCGTTAGTGGATACTTTTGATATAAGGTCTGAGAATCTGAAAAGATTTTAAAATTCTGAGAATGTATTTTGCAACTTCTGAAAATATTAAAACATTTAGAGAAATAATTTAACAAAATCAAATGTTACGAAAATAAAAATGAAACTGTAATAACAAAACAAATAATAATGAAAAAATATATAACAAACTAAAAAACTAAAAAAATAGTAAAATAATATTACAAAAGTAAAACTATTATCATTAAGTTTATAAGCCACTTTTGTGACTGCTACTTACATTAATAACATTAATAGCTAAAATATGATAAATAAAAGAAAACTTTCTGGCACTCGCGCTGCGCTATTAGATTTTGCGAGCTCTATCTAAATGTTATCTGGGATTTGCATTCTGTGGCGACCGCTAGTTTAAACTTACGCTTTGGTAAATTATTTAAATATCTGGGTATGTACACTGGTGTCCAAAAGTTAAGCATAAATTGTAAAATGCGAAAAACATGGAGTAAATATTCGTAAAATTATTCCAAATTTCTTGCGGATATTAATTGGGTGAAGAAGAAACATTAGGTTTATGCAAAACTTTTCAGTCGACTACGTCCTGCGCGAAACACCTGCGCATGTCGGAAGGCAGAGAAACCGATTCACGCAGCATACGCAGTTCAGACAAGGTTCGAGCAACTGCTGTGCGAAAGAACGTTGTTAACCATCAAACAAGGTGAATTATGCACAAAGACGCCAGTTGGAGATGTTTGCCAAAGGAAGAATCGTTGGAATGCTGGAATCCGGACGTTCACAAACCGAAGTGTCTCGAATTCTGAATGTGAACCAGTCTGTGATCTTAAGACTGTAGCAGAGGTTTCAAAGAACGGGAGATGTTACCCGACGACCAGTATCAGGTCGACCAAGAGTCACAACCCCTCGCCAAGACCGATATCTGGTAATAAATGCGCAACGTCAGAGGGGCAGTACTGGGTTCGGCGCTCACAGTCGCCACAGGAATACGAATTTCGAGACAAACTGTTTACAGGAGACTTAATCATGCTGGCCTGTATGTCTAGAAGACCAGCAGTTTGCATTCCTCTCATGTCTGCGCAGAGACGCGCTCGTTTGAACTGGAGTTTGAAACATCAACATTAGAGTGTGGGAGAGTGGCCAATGTGATGTTCAGTGACGAGTCCCGGTTTAGTCTGAGTACTGATTCTCGTCGGGTAACGATATGGGGAGAACGTGGAACACGTTTTCAACCAAGAAACATATCGGAAAGACATCATTTTCCATCAAGGGGAGTAATGGTATGGGCAGGCATCATGATGGACGGCCGCACAGACCTCCACTTCTTTGACACGGGGTCTGTGACTGGTCAGAGATACAGAGACGAAGTTCTTGAGCCTTATGTTCGCTTGTTTTGAGGTGCTGTCGGTCCTGACTTCATATTGATGGATGATAACGCGCCATGTCACCGAGCGGTGCTGGTTGATGACTTCCTTGAAACGGAAAACATCCAGCGCATGTCTGGCCTGCGAACTCCCCTGATTTAAATCCTATCGAGCATGTATGGGATATGCTCGGGAGACAAATTGCAGCCCTTTCGCACCTTCCAAGCTCCGTTACAGAACTGAAGAGAACTCTTCAAGAAGCTTGGAACCGTTTGAGCCCACAACTCATTCATCATCTCATAGCAAGTATGGTAAATGGCTGTGCAGCGTGCGTGGCTGTCAGACGTGACCACACGCCTTATTGAACTGCAACATCAGTAATTTATTTAATGTTTTCTTTCATTTTGTCTTTAAAGTGTGAACCTTTGCGATTCTCAGATTTCTTTCAAACTGCTACTTTGGATAATAAAATTAATTATTATCGTTCTTTTGACTCGCTTCCTTATTTTATAACCATTTTACACTCGTATATCACGTTTCCCGCCATTCTGATTTACAGTTCCTTCTTTATTCACATAATTCTCAATTATGCTTAACTTTTGGACACCAGTGTAGTCTTTAATAACTTTTAAATTCAAAAATTTGTTTTTGCTTGATCTATACCGCCACAAGTAGCGATTTATCTGTAGGTCGAGTTCTGCCTGTTTATTTAAAACTTTTGCAAGTTGTTGTCCACTATTTCACACTGCAAAGTGGCAAAGAAATGCCGCCAAGTAAAGAAATATGTCACCCAGCAACTTGTTTCCGATTTTAGTCGCGCATTTATTTTTAGACGAAACAGCAATATACCCTAGTTTCTCTTGAATTTAGAATAACTCTGAGGATGTGAGATTTAGGCGACTTATTGGACATGTTAGTTGACTCTCAGTCTCGCCTTTTTGTTTGGCTTAAATTTCGCCTAACTTTGAGGATAATAGGTCCTCTTCTTCAGCAGCCCCAAAAATTTTTGCAGAATTCTCCTCCGTCCCCCGAAAAAAAAAAACCTGAATACATTACATCAGACTAAGACTGTTTTTTGCCTATTTTTTATATTTTCCTTGGCTCTTTCCTTTCCAATGAATGTAGGATGCCCTCCGAGAATTGAGTGAGATCAAGGGTCAAATAATGCATCGTAAATGTTGCGTCAAAGACACTATGAGCAGTTTCTAAAAAAATTTTTTCACTTTCGTAATAAAACTTCTGTAAAAGTATACCTGTTATACGTTTCTTGTTGAATTTTTGTTAAATTAGTTAAATTCCATTGTTACTTTGAACTCCTCGTTTAATGTTATCCACTGACAAAGGTGACTATATTAACTGTTCGTACACACATTATTTAATAATAGAAACTAACTATTGATATACACATCAAACTTAAATCGCAGCTTTTGGTCACAAGCGTGACTACAAATGGCAGATTAAAAAAACTGACGGTAGGCTTTCTCTTTCAGTTTAAAGATCCGCTGGTGTTTCATGCGTAAGACTACTAACGGAAGTGTGAGGATTTTATAGAACGGGTAGAGACATTAGGTACTTTTTGAAGCAGGAATACTGAAAAATGAGCAACGCTTTCGTCCGGAATCGAACCACGGACCTCTCGGTTACGCGTCGAGTGTGCCGACCACTACATCACGAAGGACTGCGAATAAGGTGGGAGCAGTACCTTATAAGAGAATAAAACAAACAAAAGGTTTTACACACACACACACATATATTTTATTTTTTTATTACATTCATTCATTCAAAATGACGCTATGTGAAATTGGTCGATGACAGGAAAAATACGATGCATAGATGTCTGCAGTTTTATTCGTAGTACATGTAAAATCTATAAATAAATTACCCAGTGTACCTCGGATAGATACTTGGCACCGATTAAAATTATGTTTCATTAAACCTAATTCCTTTTCATTACGTTGAAATCACCCATCATAATAAGGAGAATCTGCATCGATCAGTAAAGTACAGGGTGGTCATAAAGAAACTTTGCCAACATCTGCACTTCTAGCGTCCGTGTTGGTTAACCGATTGAGAGGGGATTGCGAATATAGTTATTTGGAGGTATGCGCTCGAGATTCTGTGAACGGCAACACATTGGCGCTCACAGTTACGGTTATAGTTACAGAAACTCGAAAATGTCGAATGGCAACGCCACCTTTTTCCGGTCGCAAAATATTAAGGGCGTGTGGAAACCCTAAATAGCGTTGGAATGTACCAATATGTCCAAAACTGGGGTGTTATGCATACGCAAAAAAGAGTTCTGAAAGCCGGCCAACGGAAAACGATCTGGGCGCACGCAGAAAATTTGCATATGACAGAGAAAAGACACCGATCACTGACGACAAAACATATTGGACGAAAGAATATCTTTATTTAGATCAAACATTTTGCACATGTTTGCCATCACCGGCAAGTATGCATTGCATCGGGAGACGGTGGACATCGGGAGACGCTGAACGTAACATGGCATGAGAGATGTTTGCAATCTCACGCAGTATAGAATCCTTTAAATCCGACAAAGTTTGCGGATTGTACAGGTAAACTCTGGATTTGAGATATCCCCCAAACCAGAAATCCATAGACGTCAGATCGGGGATCGCGGAGGTCACGGAAAATGATAATGGCGTGAGATGATGCGATCACCAAAATGTTGTTCCAGAACCCTTTAACAAACCTCGCTATATGTGGAGGTGCACCATCTTGCATCCAAACGATGTCGTTGCCGCTTACGCAATCCCGGTAGTAGAGTTCATCCAATTTTGATAATACAGTTTTACCAATTCATCACGAATTTTTCCCAGAAAGAGTAATTTTGTCACCGTGTGCGAGTTCCCGAATCACGTCTTCTCGTACCCGCCTGGCATTTTATAGGTTTCTTACGTTGAATATCTGGCGATCGGCGTTCTGTGATTGGTATCTTGCCTCTGTTACATGCAAATTTGCTATGAGCTCCCAGATCGTGTTTCGTTGGCCGGTTTTCGGAACTCTTTTTTGTGCATGCATAACAAGTCCGTCTTTGGTAGTATCAGTACCGTTCCAATGCTATTTAGGGTTTTAGCATGCGCTGAACATTTTGCGACTGGAAAAAGTTGGCGTTGCCATTCGATATTTTCGAGTTTCTGTAACTATAATCGTAACTGTGAGCGCCCCTGTGTTGCCATTCACAGATTCTCGAACATATACCTCCAAATAACAATATTTCAATATCATCTCGATCCGTTGACCGGAACGGACGCTAGAAGTGCAGATGTTGGCAAAGTTTTTTATGGCCACTCTGTGGTTTCAGAATAATTTCCTCAGTGCACTAAACAAGAACATCTGCAACTCACCTGAATTAACAGTTGGATGAATATAGATGGATTCTAAAATAAATCTTCACTGTACATTAACCGTTACATCAACCGTACAAATATCGCCTACTTCTGAATCCTATTATCGCTTACGCTGCTTAGCACTAAATTCTGTTAGTACACCATCTGCTACGCTCAATCACACCACCACTAGCATGGCGAAATAAAATAAAATACAGCACCACCCGACTGTCTGGTTATCTACAAACACCGAAGACGAGATATTCTCACATCAAAAGTTATTTTATTTGGATCTCGTGTCCCGATTGGGAAGAAAACAAGCTACTTAGGCGTCATGCTAAATCACAACTTCACCTGGAAAGAATTCCGTGAGCCAGGCTTGCGGGAAAGCCTACAGGATCACGTTCAAACTTTTTCTACTTTTAAAGAGTGATAATCTATCCTTGAACCCAAAAAAAGACTATCTTTCGGTCATTCGACCGATTATGACCTATGCCTCGCCCCACCTGGACCAATGCTACGGATCAGAATGTTAAGAAAATTCAAGTAGTGCAAAATAAGTTTCTTCGCACAATCACTGGTGCCCCATATCACGTCAGAAATAAAAGTTTTCATTTCGACCTGAAACTTGAATCTATTAAAGATTTCATCAATAGGATTAATGAAAATTTCTCCGCAAGAACTTTAATAAACACACCCAGCGAACTTCGCCAAAGGGCTTTCTCATGAAATCCTAACCGAAGACAAGCTTCTACTCCCATTCGCCGCCCACCGACTGCACACAAATCTGGCCAACCAATGACTGTGCAGATAGCCTCCTATGTACAGTAGTCGGAAAGCTACGTCCCATCATGACATTACATTCGCTGCTTTAGGCCACGTAACTAGCTAAACAGTGCCTGACCACAGCCCCTTCTACAACTTCGTCCAGTCTTGGCATTTTCTTGCAGGAAACAATGGGCTTCAAAGTTTTTCCCACGTCAGCTTAAACCTCATCTCGAGAATACCATTTAAGGACTTCCTCAGACGTCAGGCTCAATTCGGGATTCACTCAGGAATCCGAAAAGAGCAGGGACAGGAATTCTCCGCTGCATGCCAGAATAATCACAATAGTATCAAAGTATTATGTTAGATGACCTCGCACGGGATCGCGCATGCGCATGGAGCTTCACTAAAATTTGGCTATTTTTCACTCGTTACAATGCGTATACCCTTTGTCCAATTTTTAATCTTTTTTTTTTCTCCGGGGGCTGGCTAATGTATTCTTTAATGTCTAATGATGTATTTAGAATGACTGTAATATTTGTAGTCTTCAACATAATAGCATTCGCGTACACCTCAAATAGCGGCTTAATATTTGCTTCTCCATCAGACTATTATCGAGGAACTTTAAGAATCGATGTATTTTGTTAATATTTTACAAATACCATTCTTTTGCATAGCTTAACTTTTTCCTCCCAAATATTAGATTTAGAGATCTGTTCAAGCGGCGCATCGCATCAGCATTCAATGAATGCAATTTTATTGAGTTTTCAGTTAATTAAAACGTTGATTAACTTTAATGAAAGCAAGGATTCATCAAAGTGCAGTGATTAATGGATTATTCACTCGCCACAGTTAATGACTCTTTGCATTTTGTTAGGGCGGAGTGCCCAATAAATGAACATTCGATTTTAATGTTGTCTTTTAACATTATTTCAAGATTCGCAAAATTATCCTCCTTATTTAGGGAGCTTTTACATTAAAGGAATCTTTTTTTTTTCATGAAACTTAACAATTTTTATACAATAATGACCTCAGCAGTTTTCAGAGAAAATAGCTACCACTTACAAAAGAAAACTACGCACTCTTATAAACCTCATATAATTTTAAATATCGAAGATGTCCATATAATTGTAAACCTGTCAGATGTGTAAAATACTCAGGAAATCATAGTAGTAACATTTGCACGCTAAAAGAAAATCAAAAACCCAAATGCATAGTTTGCTCAGAAAATCAGAAAATCACGTGAGTTCCTACAGAGGTTGCAGCATATATAAGAAAACATTCGAAAATAAGGAAGCCAATTAAGAAATTAAAAGCATTCCTCCTCACTAGCCTCTTTCCCCTGCAAAGTTTGTGCTCCAAGCATGCGCAGTAGGCATATTTTCAGCATGGTAACCTTCGACGCTTGGCCAAAGAATATGGCTTGGCGATGAATTCAGATTTCACATAGGCATGGCACATACGAACCCTATAAAGTTTGTGCTCCAAGCAGTGCTCATACATACGAGAATTTTTTTAATAGCGACTAAAAGCGTGTGAGGAAATAGATGTTATTCATTTTTTCCACTCGTACTGATCTTTCTGAATTGCTTTAAATTAATGCTTAGGTTTATGTAACGTGTAATGATCGATTAACTTAACCATATTATTTCATTTATTGATTTGTCTGATAAAATATACACAGTCCAGTCACATTAATGTGACCACCACGTACTTTCCATGTCAGAGTTAAATAAACAATCACAGAAGGCAGGTGGCAGCACAGTGCAGTTGAGCGTATATAAAGGGTGTGTGAGGGCTTCGGAAAACATTTCAATCGTTGGCGTAATGCAGAAACGAAGCGATTTATCCGACTTCCAAAAGGGCATGATCATTGGCTTTCGGGCCAAGGGTGGAAGCATTTCCGAAACGGTTGAGTTTGTGAACTGTTCGCGTGCCGCCGTGGTAAAAGTGTACCGTGCATGGCAAAATGGGACTGTCCAAAATCAGCGACGTGGCAAATGTGGTGCACCACGGGCCATAGATGACAGAGGCGAACGACGGTTGCG
>KK116139.1:221206-244657 GCA_000611955.2 Stegodyphus mimosarum
TGCTGTTCCTTTAACAATAGATGACGTCACATGCTGGACCGACCTCTGGACTTTAAGCCTCACGCTCTTTGCTTTGG
The DNA here is from genome assembly GCA_000611955.2 of Stegodyphus mimosarum. NCBI lineage: Eukaryota > Metazoa > Arthropoda > Arachnida > Araneae > Eresidae > Stegodyphus > Stegodyphus mimosarum. The sequence goes on from KK116139.1 coordinate 221,284, forward strand.
CAACTCCCTCGCCAGTTTCAGATGGATAAGAAAGGACTTTTTCATCTTTCTCTTCACCCTTCTCCAAGCTCCCACCATGGGATTCATTCAGGATCTGATATCACCAGGCCCATCGCGGACTAATCTCAGTTTTACAGTGAAATACTGCAATAGCAGTAGAACCCTTGTATAATTACTTGTGTATCAAAGTAAAAGGGTTTTTTGACCACAGCCGCTTCTACAGTTCCGTCCACTCTTGGCATTTTCTTACAAAAGGTAATGGGTTTCAAAGTTTTTCCCACCTCAGTTTAAACCTAATCTGGAGAATACTGTTTATGGACATCCTCAGACGTCAGGCCCAATTCAGTATTCACTCAGGGATCTGGCAGGAATTCCACTCTGCATAGCAGAATAATAACAATAGTATCGAAGTACCATAAAATAGCTTTTGCTTTACCTCGACGCGGAGTTCCTGAAAAGTCCAGCACTTCCGAAAACAGACGAAGGAAGAAAGGCTGCTGAAGTGATGTCCGATACTGAAAAGAGAAGTAATTTCCCCTTTACGAAGGAAGAAGATGAACAAACGAAGATGTTAAAAGAATGGATAAAGAAACATGGAGCAGATAGTGTTCTCCGGATGCTCAGGAGTAGCTAAAAACATTATGAAGAAGAAGAAGGCAAAGCAAAAAAGAAGCCTCGCACTGCAGGTCGTCGGCAGATGAAACAGCGAGAAAGATTGCCTTTTCCCTAAAAAGACTGCAAAAATCCCAGAAATTCCAGAACCTATGGAAGTTTCCCAGGAAAACCGTTTCCAGGCACTTCTACCTGCACAAAAGGATGAAGGCGGAGTGCTCATAGAAGAAACGCCTCCACTTTCCCCACGACGCAGTCGATAGACTAAGCATAAATGAGTTTTTCAGAAAAACAGTACAGAGGAGTTTGTAACTCAAATGAAGTGGCATTCCATTTTCGTTTACACGAATATATTGAGGACTTTCGGGTAATGAACAAATTGCTCAAAGAGCAAAACATACTGTTTCACTTTCTACCAACTGTAGACCGAAAAACCAATAAGAGTAGTGCTGAAAAATCTATCAACTTTAGTAAAGGAAGAAGCAATATTCCACGAGTTAGAACGACGAAAATTTCCAGTACTGAAAATAAAGCAATCTCCCCGAAATCACAAAAGAAATCTCGAGAAATTGCCCATATTTCTTCTGGAAAAGAAACTTCTGGTGTCTTCTAGAGAAAAATGCAGAAGGTAAAGCCTCATAACCTGAACAATATGTATGTTCAGTTTAAACGTGATTACCGAAACATTTTCACCTAAGGAACGACCGATACAGTGTTTCCTATGCCAGGAAAAGGGACACTCATAATTTTGCTGTAACAATCTTGAACGTTGCTGAAAATGTGGAAATCAACATAGAAGTAATCTCTGTCCACGAAATCCAGAGGAAAAGCCGAAGTGTATCTTCTCTAAAGGAGAACACATCAGCAGTTTTCACGGCTCAGCACATACAAGCAGAGATTTTGTAGAGACACTAGATTATTTCGAAGCAGGAGGCATGAAAAATGAGCAACGCCGTCGTCGGGAATCGAAATATGGACCTGTCGGTTACGCGTCGAGCGTGCTGACCACTACACTACGAAGGCATGCGAAGAAGGCGGGACAAATACCTTAAATACTCTCCCTTTCAAAAGGCGATTGGGGTTTGGGGCGATCCAATCGCCAAATCCCGGTGGTGGAGAATCATCACCCACCACCTTTTTAGTTCGAGCGCCAGTGTAGAGACATTAGGTTATTTCGAAGCAGGAGACATGAAAAATGAGCAACGCCTTCGCCGGGAATCGAACCACGGACCTCTCCGTTATATGTCGAGCCTGCTGACCACGCTAGACCACGAAGCTACATCACGAAGGCATGCGAAGAAGGCAGGAGAAATACTTTATAATTTGAAAAGAAAAAGTCGAAGCCTGAGCCCATAGTTTCTAAACTCGACGCAGAAAATTTCCCTCCGGTGAAAACTAATAATAAAACCAGCTGAGAAGAACCTAGGAAAAATTTTATACAGTAAAAAGTAAAAGGAAAAAATAAACCCCTTTTTGAAGAATTAACCGAAGCAGTAACCGAAGGCTATAAGATGAAAAAATAAGTACATTTTTAAGTTCCATTATTTCCCATATAGGGAAAATTTAAGCTGTCAAATCTAAAGCCGAACAACTCTAGGAACTCTTTCAACCCGCAGGGATGCTGATAAAATTGGCAGAAAGTGTTTTCTCGACTCAACGAAGAGGAGAACTCAGTGGCTCGATGTTACGGAACACAACAGGAAACAGACTTTCAGATAGTGAGTTCGGGACATTTTTGGCTGGCAAAAGTGGACTGCGTTTTTGCCTTACTAATTGCTTCTTTTTAGGATTTTTATTCTTTTCTTCTAGTGCTTAAGGGACTACTAGTGCCTAAGGGACTTCTAGTGCCCATGGGACTATAAAGGCCTTCGGGTCGTAAACTTTTTAATGAATGATGATTTCCGATAAAACAGTTTAAAATTTCGAATGTGTATTTCTTTCTTCGAGGACAGAATAAATTTTTACCCCTCGCCAATCTATATCATATTTCCTCTCGTATTTTCTTCCTTTTTGACTAATTTTATGATAGGGAAATCGAGGGGGGAAAATTAATTTCTGAAGGACGCCGTTACAGTGGGAACATAACAAATGAAAAATAGTCATGGTTGAACTATCCTTAATTATCGTAGCAGTATTTCTTTGCAAGAAACCCATATTCTAACAAGAATGTGTAGTAATACTAAAATTACAATATCTCATTTCTCGAATTCCCCTGTAACTTAAACTTGTTCATTCTTATTGCCGTCTTTGCTACTCCTTAGCCTCAAATCGTCTGTCAATAATTATGGATGATGAACTCGGCGAAATCGTAGACTGAACGCCAATTCGTGTTGGCTTCGCCACGATAGTTCGGTTTTTGTATTAGGCTGGCATAAAGTTCAACAATATTAGAAGGGCGGCGTGACGTTCGCGGGTAGTTTGCGTGAAATTATCTTTGTTAGTAAGACGAAAATGATCAACACCTAAACGAATGCATTTTAAAATTTAGGGGAACTCGTTCTGTGAATGTAAAGGGAATATTTAAAAAATTTTCAGAACCTGGCGTTATAAGGCTACATTCTATCTGATTTTGATTAGACGTGCTGCCGAATTCCGCTAAACGAACTTCAAAGAGCCGAAAGTTAGGTTCGCTATTTCCGATCCGATAAGAAAAGTTGTTTATCTCACAAAAGCTTGAAAAAATTGTGTGATGAATATCTAGGAGAAAAAAAACTGAATAATATTGTGACATAACAGAAATGATTGAAGAATTTACGTTTAACTGCTCCTAATTTAGTTAATATTCGTAATTTTCATTCAAAATTTTCAATAGAATAAAAATGTCGTAACAAGCTGTTGAAATCTCATCGTGATTTCTTTCAATTCTACTTCGAGTAAAATCTATTTTTCTTCTCAGTCTCATTATTCTCTATCTGCCTCGACGATTCACAACATTAACCCCCATAAAATAATGTTTCAGGAGAAACATTCCGTTCCCAAAAATGCGTAGTCCAGTGCGAACCGCCTTCTTCGGCCACTACTTCACCGTCAGGAATTAAAAGTTTGGAGGTATCATGTTGAAATTTAAATAGCCTTTATGTTCTTTTAAAAGAAGAATAAGACAACATGTATATAAGCCTTTTCGAGAGTAAGCTACAAATATTTAGTTTTTATTTTATTCCGTTTCTTAAGCAATTTAATATCTTTAACAAATTGTTCTTACTTTCGATAAGAACTCAAGTTAACACACTTTTTCAGATATATTTAGAAATTAATTTTCAGTAACTCTAAGATGGGACTAAATCTTCTAGTAATAGAAGAAGGCTTTTCAAGTTTTGTTGCATTAAAACGCAGTCACCGGTTCTAAGCCGATTACTATAATCTCTTAGATGCAAAACATTGGACTCGACTCTCTAGCGTCAAACGACAACAAATCATAAAAAATGCTATCTTTTGAGATAAGTTATTCAAATATTAATCTCCTAGTTTGGTATCTAAACTTTGATAAAATTACTGCGATTATCAACAGTAAGGGAGTTTTTTACCAATGAAAAAACGGAAATTGGATTATAAGAAATAAATTCCTCTCAAACGCAAAAATTCTCCCCCCCCCCCAAATCAAAAATGAAATTGTTGGAAGAAAATATTTTATCCTTTAATTAATTTTTTCTTAAGCTAAGCGGTTTTTATACCGGTTTAATAGTCTACGAAATAGTTCTTTTTTAATATCTCTTTATATTTTAGATTTCTTCAAAACTTTTGCTTTGACGTTCAGAAATAGGTAAATAATTAAAAAATTTTAAAAGTGTCGTTATTAATTACTATGATTTTCATACTGGAGATGCTAATGTTTTGACTAAATGACTGCTCAGTGTTAAAAATGGATAACGTTTGGGTATTTTATTCGTAGGAAACTTTAGCAGAATTATTTCTTTTTTATTAAATTATGCATATTTTAAAGTGGTTATTTTCGTTATCTGCTTCCTTATATAGGTAGTTTGACATAAAAAGAAGTTTAAAAACGTTTTTAAATTTTTTAAAAAGGTTTTATAAAATATGCGTTTATTTAAAACTCATAAAGTCATTCATGAACCGAAAGCATAAGAATAATTTATGATGTAGTTGAACGGAAACAAGACATTAAATTATTCTTTTTGCAAAATTCATTTGCAACTCTATGTATCAAAAATAATAAAAGCATGGACGCCCAAACAGCTAAATCTAAATACTACAATTACGACATCGGAACTATAATGTTAAAAGACAAATACTGTCGCATTTATGAATTTTCTCTATAAGATTAATAGCCTTGTTTGGAAATACATTTACCGTGGCTCATACTTGTTTTTTGGACATTTGCGGTTTTCAGTTGTATTTGCAAATATCTGTTAGTAAATATTAATAAAATGGCTTTGTTTTTCTTTTATGTCGTAAGGTTTTTCCTAATTTTACTAAGTTATTTTAAGTTATGCGCCTATCCTACCAATTCTAATTTCAGCTTACAATTTCGTACTAAAATGTAATTTCAGAAACGCAGTGAATGCAAATGATTAAGAGTACTATTTAAGTCGATGTTTCACCGACTTCGATAGACAGAGTCTGATTCCCTGACTAGCGCGGGTTTGCCTTTTGGCTACGTTCTCTCTTAGATACTACGCTCGGCCCCTGCTTGTCTTCGCCGATTTAATTAATATTTAGGGGCCAACTACTTAGAATCCTGATAGCTTCCTCTATATCTTTCAGATAACTTTAGTTAAGCTTAGTTTAGTTTAATTTCCTAGTCATTTGAGTTCAAGCCTAAGTGGAAGCTTTGTGTGTACTCCGAGTTAGGAGTTGATTGTATTTATTCTGAGAAATAAAGGGTAGTTAACCCTTCTTAAGTCTTACGGGTTTGTTCGAACACACCTAATCGATTATTTGCTTGCCAGTGTTTGTGGGGTTCTAAGATTGAGCTTTGGATTAAATAAGTAAAACCCCACAATGTGATGATCATTTTCAAAAACTGCTTATATTCAAAAAAGATATTCAAACTGGTTTTGTTTAAAAAACGTTTATTCAGGAGGATCTGAAAATGAATTCACTTAAGTATTCGAGCATTTTGAACAAGCAGTTTATAGTTAATAAAAACAACCACATCCTTACTTTGTTAGCTTACCGGAAATTACACTTTTCAGGCACTTTAACCTGGATATAAATAAGTTTTTTGAGTAAGAATGTTCCATTCTTCCGTGAGAATTGCTTTTAATATAGCTTTCGAAGAAAGGTTTACTGTTAGTTTCTCCAGCTAGCTCCATACATGTTCGATACGGTTTAAGTCAGAAGAATCTGGAGGGGTTTTGTTAACTTCAGAACAGTTGTGTAAGGACCACAGGCGAATATTTAAAGACTATATGTTTGGGATCATTATGTTGATAGAACTTGAATGTATTTCCCGTTCCAAGGTTTCTCTCAGATTCTTTCAGTTATCCAAACCACCATCAAGTGAGCAACAGGTTTTTGATTCAGTTTTTCATTTGGGTGCGAAACCCTGCAAATGATTAAGAGTACTATTTAAGTGGATGTTTCACCGACTTAAATTAGTCAATGTTAGTCGATGTTTCACCGACCACAGTAGTTCGTCCGTCCTTTGTGTGCAAACAAGCCTGCACGCTGTTTTTCCACATCGTTTATAATCGTCATCGTATCAAGGCAACCTTTGAAGGAATTTCCTAACTGGTTCTTCGCCCCCTTCTGCGCTTGGAGTTCGAGGGTAAAGGACGCTCGTTTCGTTTTCGCTCGCTGTGATGTTTGTTCTCTCCTGCTACCTTTTTTACGCGATGTGGAATTTCGTGACATGTGTATAGAAGACCTGGACGACTGTAAGATTCTTTTGGAATCCCGATTATTGAAGATAGCTGCTATGATTTTTTCTCCTTGTGAGAGAGATAAACCAGATTGATAGCTTCGCTAAAGTTATATTTCTTCGGCCACGTGGCTTATCGGAAAAATGTTTGCGTTAACAAGATTTACTATTTTTTCAAGTAAATGACTATACTCTCCAGCAGAACTGGTACTTTATTTTAGCGTGGGTATTCTTACTTTTTATTTCTTTGAAGGAATTATCTCAGAATTTTTATTTGTTGAAAATTTTTATGTGAAAAATGTCTCAAACGTTTTTTTATTTGTTGAAAACTGTTTTGGAAAAAATATCTAAAACTTTTTATTTGTTGAAGACCCTTGGTGCAACGAGTTATCTCAAATTTTTTACTTGTTAGAAGAATGTTTTTAGAATGAGTTACCTCAATTTTTCATTTGTTGGAACAATATTTTTAGAATGAGTTACTTCAAGTTTTTTACGTATTTGTTGAAGACCTTTCTTGGGACTAATTATCTCAAAATGTTCTTTTGAAGACCCTTCTGAGAATGATTATTCCAAATCTTTTACAATCTTTTGCAACCCTGCAATTCTTTAACAGAAAGAGGAGTGACTGAATGATAGCATAAAACGGATACCATTATTCTATGCAATTGTTTTTTTTCTCTTAGTTTTAAATTCTACTGTAATTTACAGTAATAATAGCATAATCTGCATTAACTGCTATTCTTCTATTTACTTCCTTTCGTAGCTAACAATGCAGAGTCATTAGGTTATTTTGAAGCAGAAGGTGTTGTTCTCGTCGGGACTCGAGACCTGGACCTCTGGAATGCGCGTCAAGTATACTTCCAATTATACCACGAAGGCATGCTGAAAGAAGGGAGAGAATACCTTAGAAGAATGTTACCACATCCTTCCTTATACCGTGTTGTTTGCTGGACAAAATTATAATTAAACTAATAACGTAATAAAATTCTTATAACATCTATAGTTTTATACATTTTTTATGCAAACTGCAGCGCTTTATATTCCAAATTTTAGGAAACACTAATTTTTTAAATACAGTAATCTCGACTATCCTGGTGGGGATTATCCAGTTTGAGAATGATCTGTGAGTGGCGGTGGCCACGCACGCACACGCAACGCTATGGGCCATTCGACGCTATATGCTCAACATTATGCACATACACTCAATGCTGTGATTATGGAAGAAGATTCTTTCAGACATAAAAATCAGAGATTTTTAACAATTTTGAAGAAGTCGAGGCAATAGCTGAAGTTGTATGCGAAAACATTGAAAATATAAAATTCTTGGAAGATGTGGAGGAATGGCTTGATGGACCATTTCTCTGAGCCAGGCTTTCAGTGCTTGACTTGTTTATCGTTCCAAATATCACAAGAACACAACAAGCAGCGAGTGATAACGAAAATACAAGCGAAGAAGATACTGATAGTTAAGTTAGTTGTCAGACGACAATGATTTCTGCGGAAACTCTGTTGAACTCGCCAGATTAGAAGTCATAAAATTGCACTTCGAAACATATGACGCACACTTTGATAAATATTGAAAAGTTCTCAAAAACAAGGCCAAATACCTAATTTGTTTAATAAAGAAATACGTACAATATGCACGAAAATTGGTACTTTGGATTATCTGTGTTTTTTAATCATCCGTGATCTGCTTCTCTAGCATTAGCCCGAAAAACAGAGAATATACAGTGTTTGCTGGTTTTTATGTCATATTATACCTTTTACTTATTTTTAAGCTTTATCCTAAGTTTACTAACGGTTATTTTAAGTTTTGTATCTTTCCTCTCTTATTCTAATTTCAGCTTACGATTTCCTGCCAGAATATAAATTCAGAAACGCAGTTAATGCAAACGAGAAAGAGTACTATTTAAGTCTATACTTCACCGACTTCGAGAGAGAGAGTCTGATTCCCTAACTAGCGCGCCTTTGCCTTTTGGATACGTCTCTCTTAGCTATTGCCACGCTCGGCCATACCTTAGGCCCTTGCTTGGCTTCGCCGATTTAATTAATACTTAGGGGCCATCTACTTAGATCTCTGATAGCTTCGGCTATACCTTTCAAATAGCTTAGTTAAGCTAGTTCAAGTTTAAATTATTATGATTTTAAGTTCAAGCCCGAGTGGAGGCTTTGTGTAAAGTTCCAATTCCAAGATTGTAAATATACTGAAAAATAAAGGGTTGTAAACCCTCTTTAAGTTTTACGTGTTCTGTTCACACACTTAAGCGTTATTCGCTTGTCAGTGTTCGAGGGGTTCTAAGTTAGAACTTTAGAATTAAATCGTAAAACCCCACAGATTATTTATTGCCTTATAATAATAAATTTTAAAAAACTGATTTTAGTGACAGATTTGTATCAGAATTTTTTGTGTAATCCCAAAATTACAAATTAAGTATTTAGATTCAAAACCGATTAAAGAACTGAATGGAAAATTTGGATTACTTCGGCGACGAGGAAAAAAAAAAATTGACATACTTCACTTTACCTCGATAGGTGTGTAAACGAGCTCTCGACAACTCGGCTTTGATTCCGAAAAAAAAATCTTCTCACCAGATGGCGTTGACAAGCGACATCCAATTCTTCCTGATGACTCCTTAGCAGAGAGATCCTCCCGCCCTGTTTTCTACCCTTTTCTCCAACTCATGGCTCCATGCTTCAACCGCGAAGGGGGGTGTGTGCATTTGATAAGTGACAACTCGTTACCGGGTCTTTTCGGGGGGAAACCTCATTGACCGCATCATTACTGCTTATGGAAGCAGCGGGGGCGTCTTCTGTGTGTATTTCTGCACGCGCGCAGGAAAGAAAGAAGTCCATCTCTTTTCGTGTTGCCGAGGAAGTAAACAGGAATTTTACGGGAAAGTAGCGACAGACGTGACAGAAAAGTTTTTTTTTCTTTTCTTCTAAATAGAATATTAGGGTTTTCTTCTATTAAAAGTTGCTTTCAGAGCAAACGGTTTCGCATGGGAAACAAATGAGTCGAGCATCTCGGAGGTGCCTTGCGAGCAATTACGTAATCTTTCTTTCGTAACTTCTGTTAGGTTCTTTTATCACATTATTTATTTGCGGTTACGGCATAACAGAATTTATGTAAATTAATCTACAGTTTTTCAGCCTTTTTTTTTAAGAGGAGGAGCTGCTTTGGCGGCCGAACTGGTTAAGACAGCTGAGTACTGGTATAATACCCGGTATCCATCCCTTCGAGAATGTCTTATAGAATTTTATAAAAAATATCCCATAAGAGTATTTATAAATGAAACCCGTTGTTTATAAATAATAAAAGGATTTATAAAAAATGATAGAAGTTTTGTATTATTTGTAAATACTTTAAAAATAAATATATTTTATAAATCCTTTCTAACTAAATCCCATAATATCCTATAATCCCACAAGTCATATAAATGTCTTGTATTCTGTTATGTCCTGTAAGTCCTATAAAAAGTTAAACTTCTTTAAAACACCTTCAAATTACGGCCCAGTTTTCCATAAAGTAGGTCAGAGGCCTTCGGTAGAATTTTATAAAATTTTATGTAAACCACATAAAAAAATCAAAAAATAAAAGCACAGTGGCAAACTGCAAAAAGTAGGAGGCCAAAATATGCCCAAAAAATAGACATGAAATTTATATCTTTTCGTGTCTTTTGTAGAGTTATATGTAAAGATAAGAGGTCAGAATTTTTTAAGGCGCAGCAATGATTTGTGCAGGAACATGATATCTGATTCGATCATGAATCAGATAAATCAAGAATTAAATTAATTCCATGAATCCTGATTATATCTGATCCCATCATGAATCAGAGCAACAGTAATAGTAAATATAGAATTGTTTTATTCGAAAGAGCTGAACAGTCATACACATGCTGCCTGGATTCTAAATCATGAATCGGACAACATGGTATCGGGTGCAGTCAAAAATCATAATCAGTCATGAATCAGAAACAGCTACGAATTATGACATCTGATTCGATCATCACGAATCGAATACAGTCACGAATATCGATATCTGATTCATTTTGTCACGATGAAAAAGATTCAGTCCATCAACCATGAATCTGGTTCCGATCGCGATTCAGATAACATGATATTTTATCCAACTTATTCAACAATGATTAGCCCGAAAGGGCTGTAAGTCTCGAAATGCGATTTTGTTTGTTTCATTCCAGTTTGTTGACATTCCTGAAAAGTAAGATGTTATTCTTTCATATGAAACCCGTCTGCTATTAATGAACAAACTAAACTGTTCAAAAGCAACTGATGCAATTCTTAAGAATAGTATATTTTTTGCTTTTGGATCTGATTGATTTAAATAAAAAAATCCTTCATTTATAAATGAATGGTGGAATTATTCATCATAAAAAATTCATGTAACTATGACCTATATGATTAAAAACATTCAATATTTTTGTATATTTATTTATATTACATATTTTTCACGTTTTAAATATAAAGCCTATATATATAACGTCCTCATGTTAGACTAAATGCATAATCATCTGGTATCCTGTAAAACATTTTACTGTTCCACCTGGAACATCTCTGGATAATCTCTGCCGATAAAGCATATTAATCTTTCAAAGGGCCCGTTTGGGCAATCATTAAAATCTGAATATTTTCAGATTTTTTAAAATTTTATTTCCTTACATTTATTTTTTAAAAATAATGAATAAGGAAGCAAATGAAATGAAAATCACCTGAAATATAAACTAAATAGTTACAAGAGGACAGCTAGCTTAAGAATTACCGATCCTTGGTTGTTCGACCTGAACTTAAATCTCGACCAAATGTTTCACTGTATGGGAATTCCATATGTAGTGCGAATAAGAGCCAGTTTCACTTAAAAAGTCTTCCATGAAGGCATGCCTCTAGAACGTATTTCTCCCGCCTAATTCACGTGCCTTCGTGGTGTAGTGGTCAGCACACTCGAGGCGTAGCCGAGAGGTCTGTGGTTCGATTCCCGGCGAAGGCGCTGCTTATTTTTTATTCTTCTGTTTCCCTCCCCCCCAAAAAAATGACTCTACCTAATACAAAATCTGAATACTTTCAGATTTTTTAAATTTTATTTTCTTACATTTGTTTTTTAAAAATAACGTATAAGAAAGTAAATAAAATAAAAATCACCAAAATGATAAATGGTTAGGCCATTTTATTGTGGATGCATAGATAGGCGACTACTGTTACCTCCTATGAGGAGGCAGACAATTTACATCCATGCCTTCTCCGGCATTCGAACACGGTCCCTTCGCTATCGCAGTCGGCTCCCTAACCTATGTGCCGACTGGGAAACAGTTGGTTTAAAAGTATAGTTATAAATTTGTATCCACAATAAAATGGCCAAAATTAAAATATTCAGATTTTTTTTTTGGTCAGAAAGACAAAAAAAAAAATACTTTTTTTAATGCGAATTTGTTATTTGGTTTTAGGCTGTTTCTTGAATAAACAACTCTAATTTCTGTTAAATGAAATGAGCACACAGTCAGAATGATTTTAAGCGTCATTGTTAATTGCTCGACTAAGTTAATTCACGTTTCACGCGGGGAAAACCATAAAGAAAGCATTTTCGCCTTATAAAGTAATTCTGGTAAAAATCTAGGTTTTACAAGAATATTCTGGTGAATAATTAAGAAGGTTATAAAAGCCGAATTAAAACACCTCATGTCAGTTGTAGCTGTTTAAAGCGAACTGCTGTTTGTTTACTTGATGCTGTCATTTAATATTTAATTCATTCTTCTTAAGCACAAAATCCCACTAATCCGATCAAAACTGCACTGCCGGGGAATAGGGCAGCGGGATCTGGATATTTTTACTTTTTTTAATAGAGAAAAAAATTGATTCAATCAAAATTTATTAAAATTTATTCAACGATTAATTTATTAAATTTTTTCCCCGAAATTCTTGCGCGCAAAACTCGTAATGAAACTTTCCAGCAGCAGTTTCTTTTGCGCCAGAACAAGAACTGAGAGAAATTACTAGCAAGATCAAAGATTATGAAGTATAATATGATAATCTTGGAACTATACTTTTAAGCGAAATTATCTTGTTTGATTGTTTCTACGAAAGAGGGAGGACAAGAGATACCGAACAGAAATTTGTTGTTGATATAGAAACAATACTACCTTTCGAGCTTCAATAATTAAACGAAATAAGGATAAGATTTAATATTTTTTACTTTCGTCATGTAGAATTTATTCAAATTTTAATATTACACTTCTAAATAATGCACACTGGAGCACTACTTCTGTGTTAAACTACGTTACAAAATTGTCTTTGCAAAATATTTATACTGGTACGGATTTCGTATTTATTTAGCTATTTATTTAGAATTGTAATTAAAATTGCTTTATTTTCCCGTGCAATGCGGACGATTTTTTTAGAGATAGCTACGTCGGAAAAGTAAAAATAAAACAGCGAGTGCATTTAATATTTAATAAATAAATATCTCGCAGTTCCTGTTGCCATCCACGAAAATCGAAGTTTTACCAGAATATTCTAGTGAATAATTAAAAAGGTTATAAAACCGAATTAAAACACACCTCATGTCAGTTGTAGCTTTTTAAAGCGAACTACTGTTTGTTTACTTACTGCTGTCACTGATTGTAGCGAATTCGTCGTGAAATTGGATTAACTTTATCTGTTTTGAATTCAGTTCTGTTTAACGTTTGAGATATTGTGATATTGTACGAATATTTCTCAGGAAATATTTCAGCATTTGTTTTTAGTTCGTGTGAAAAGAATAAATTTTATTAACTTTTTAACGACTTGTGCATTCAATCCATTACGAACCGTACGCAGGCAACAATATTTTACAGCGTTAGCTTAATATCAGTTTAATTAAAAAATGTTACTTTAATTTCTTGTTTTTCAGCATGCTATTGTTGAAGATATCTGGACGAGATTTGTAATAAAATTAAACAACGCTAAAGGTGTTTTTATAATAATATAAAATGTACAATGTAAATACACTGTTTTCTATTTTTAAAAATATAATTTGTTTTGTTTGAGTTGTGATACATAATTTTATTCTCACTGCATAATTCCATTAACGTGAAATACTATTTTTTTAAATCAAAAATTGAACTTGTTTTAAAAAGAGATTTAATTAACAAATTTCTTCTTAACATCTTTCATATCTTTCTCATAAAAAGATAGCTTCGTATTATGACTTTACGGAGAATGAATAATTTTACTTGAAACTCAGGCACTTGAAATATTCTTACGGATTTTTTCCCTATTCCGCAAGCTAAAGATTCCTATGCCGCAAGCTAAAGAACTTTTCAATTTTTTGTTTGTTAAATAAATTCTTTCTTTTTATAAATAAATTTAATAAATGTGGTACAGTACTTTTTCACTTTAAGCTAAGAAATGTATACATAAATGAAGGAGACGATTTTGTAGTCAGCAAAATACAAGCTTTTAAGTTCTTGATGTGACAAAAAAAAAAAACAATTGGATATACGTTTTTTGTAATGCGAATTTTTTATTTTGTTTTAGGCTGGTTCTTGAATAAACAACTCTGATTTCTGTCAAATGAAATGAGCACACAGTCAGAATGATTTTAAGTGTCATACTTAATCGCTCGACTAAATTAATTCACGTTTCACGCAGGGAATACCATAACGAGAGCACTTTCGCCTGCAGCCAACATTTTAACCTGGGTTCGAGCTACCAATACTCAGTGGTTTGATTCTCTCTGCCAATAGCGAAGGCCTTGCTTATTTGAAATAAACAAGTTTATAATGACTTACAAATTTATAACTATACTTTTAAACCACTTTTCCAGTCGGCACATAGGTTAGGGGTGCCGACTGCGATAGCGAAGGGCTCGGGTTCGAATACCGGACAAGGCATGGATGTAAATTATGTGTCCCCTCTTAGGAGGTAACGGTAGTCGCCTATCGATGCATCCATAGTAAAATGGTCACCATTTCTAGTCTTAGGTGTGACCAGTGCCGAAAAAACGCAAGTGCCCGCTATTCGATAAAAAAAAATGACTTCGGCAGGAAGGGACTGGAGTTTCTTCATTTACGAGATTGTAATGTAGGAACATTTTAGAAGCTTCCAAGGAAGTTCTTCCTTCCCTCTCTATTTGAATTCCGTAGAAGCTTCAGAAATTTTTATTAAAATGCAAATCTTTTGAATGTTTTAAGATCCGATCCTTTCCCGTGGGAGGCAAAAAAATTTGTTTTGGACGCCACTTCTCGACCAGACTTCAACATCAAGAACTGCAACATTGATTATGGTAACAACAACAGCAAGTCTTTGAGCCGCCTGGTTTGCTTCCGCTCCAGTTTGGAATTCCAGGTCAGTATCCCCTAGGAGTGGTTCGAGGTAATCGAGAGATTGGAGGAAAGGATTACCTCTTCCTTTCACCCCCAATCTCTCGAAAATATTTCGGCTCACCGTGTATTTTGAGTGCCCTCTTGCAGCCCAGACACTGTAGCTTAAAAACATCTGATGTAGCTCAAACAATTGAAAATACACCTTACTTTTACTTGATAAACCTAACTTTCAATATGAATGACACATACCAAGAAGCGGGGACATGTTTTTATTTTTACACATAATAATTGAATTAATTTTAAGTAAAAATGAAGAACAACCAACAAAATATCCTAAAGTGAAAATTTAGAAGCATTTTAAATAAACATACGCTGTATTTTGCTTCAAAAAATTGAGAATACACCAATATGTTTTTTCTACGTGGCTTCTATTTTGATTTAATGTTGCGTAATCTTATCTTAAACCTTTTCACTTTAGCCATGAAGTTTGTCATATGAACTTTAAGACAGACTTTAAAATAGAAAACGGCACCTCGAAGAGAAACCGGTATTAATGTAAGGAAATTTGTAATAAGATTATATAAAAAAGGAAAATCGTACTGTGAAATAGCTAAAACTGTTGATAGACACATGTGCGTCCAGAAAATCATTGGAAGACTTAAAAGTAATGGACTGAGTGAAAATAAAAGTGGAAGAGGAAGGAAAGATATTATGTCACCAAAAGAAAAATTTTGAAAAGTATAAAGATTGATCCTAAAGTAAAGTGCAATCAGATTGACTGCAGAAACATCTCAAATCATTGGCAGAAATGTATACACGAATAAACAGGCTGCATTTAAAAGAAGACTTGCTAGAAAGTCACCATTCATCAGCTTCCAAACTCAGAAAAAGCGTTTGGAGTTTTCAAAAACTCATCAACTGAAGACGATTAACTGTTGCAAGAAATTATATTTACTGATGAAAGAAAAATTCAACGTTTTCTGCAGCGACAGTTGTCGCACAGTTTGCAAAAAATCCAACACGGTTTTGGATCCCAAAAATTTACATCTTATAGTTAAACATGGTGGCGTCCCCGTTATGGTTTATGGTTGTATGGCTTCAACTGGGCTAGAAAATTTAGTTTTATAGATGACATTATGAATCCTATGGTTTACTTGGATGTACTTCGCATTAATGCAGAAAAAAAGAAGTTCTAAAAAGTTAGGCTTCGATTGAAATTGCATATTCCAGCACGAGAATGACCTCAAAGCTTATAACATCAAAATGTCGTGTCTTTTTCATTGTAAACAATGGTTATACACACCGCCATAGTACCCCACACATGAATGTCGGGCCACACACGAAGCAGCGGTCCGAAAGCACAGAATTCAAAACAATGTTGCAAGAAAAATGGGGTAAAATATCTTCAAATACTTGCAAAATGTTGGTCGAATTGGTACCACAAAGTTTGGAACAGGTCATAAAAAGCTGTGGGGTTTTACTTACTTAATTCAGTGTTCAATCCTTGAACCCCACAAACACTAATAAGCGAATAATCGCTTCAGTGGGTGAATAGAGACGTAAGACGGACGAAGGGTTAACTACCCTTTATTTCTCACAATAAATATAATACAGTGAATTCCTAACTCGGAGTGTACAGCAAAGCCTCCAATTGGGCTTCAACTTAAATGCATATGAAATTAAATTTAACGAAGCTTAACTAAAGCTAACTGAAAGATATAGCCGAAGCTATCAAGATCCTAAGTATTTAACCCCTAAACTCCTTAAATCGGCGAAGTCAAAGGGCCTAAAATATGGCCGAGCGTAGCAAAGCTAAGAGAGACGTAGCTAAAAGGCAAACGCGCGCTAGTCAGAAACTCAGACTCTCTCTCGAAGTCGGTGAAACATCGACTTAAATAGTACTCATTTGCATTAACTGCGTTTCTGAAATTACGTTTTGGTAGGAAATTGTAAGCTGAAACTGAAAAGACAGAAAGATGCCTAAACTTAAAATAACTGTGAATAAAATTAAGATAAACCTTACAAAGCTAAAGAGCATGCAACAAAATATTGAAACTTTCTTTGTATGTGAGACATCAAAAAAATTTCACTGGTGTATTCTTAATTTTTTGAGGCAAAAATCTGCATATGTTATTGAAAATGCTTCTGAATATTTTTCATTTTAGGATTTTTTGGATAATTGTTCTTTATTTTTACTTTAAATTAAACTATTTGTTCTGTGTAAAAATTAAAACGTGTTTGCTCTTTTTGGTGATGGGTTATTTGTATTGAAAGTTAGATTTATCAAGTGAAATAATGGTGTATTCTCAATTGTTTGAACCACTGTATATCTTCTACGGAGTTCAAATATGGGACTTCCTTATGACAGTTAGCGTCACTAACCGCTATCCCCTGTGAGCGACGATTGCTATCACGGCAAGAAAATTCATTCTACTAAAAATATTTAAATTCTTTAGTTTATGCAAATACGAGTTGGAAGCCTCGCTTCCTCCCACTGCCCATCGAATTCTATAAGATTCCGTGAATGTGATCGTATTTTTACTTTAAAAAAAGATCATATTGATGCATTCATTTTATGAGGATGCTCTTAGCAACGCTCGACACTTAATCTCCTAATATCAGACTTCTAAACTGATAGTTTTTCTTTAATTGCATACAAATACAAACATTTAGCTCTTTAGTTTCTGTACGGTCTCGCAATATAGTACTCAAATTTAAAGTGAAAAATCTTGGTCAAATATTTTAAACTGGAATTACAATTTTTATTTTATTTTCTATAACGAGGCTAAAATTTCCCTCAGTACGAGTACAGTAGGATTGCTTTAAAGCAGCGGGATACTGGATAAGAGGTTTTTCGCCTAATTGAATATGTATATCTCTACAGAAATTATTTGCTCCTTTGTAATGCCGTAGAGCTGTGCTGACTATTACACCACGAAGCCATTTTACGGGAAGAAGACGGGAGAAATACCTTATATGCGCCCCATTTTAAAAGGCGACCGGGGATTAGGGGACCCAGTCGCCAAATCCTGGTGGTGGAGAATCATCATCCATCACCTCTATTAGTTCGGGCGCCACTGTAAACACATTAGGTCACTTCGAAGCCGGAGACATGAAAAATGAGCAATACCCTCGCCGGGACTCGAACCTCGGACTTCTTAATTACGCGCCGACCGTACTGCCCATTACACGACGAAGGCATGCTAAGAAAACAGAAGAAGTACCTTATAAAGGATATCTCTATATATTGCAGCACTGTTTCTGATACATCGGCCGCAATTAAACAAACAACATCAGAAATCGTACAGTTTGTTTAAAATCAAAGCGCTAAAAATTTATTTTATATTTCAGAAAAAGACAATTAAAAATGTTATTTTAAAATTACCATATTTATTATGACACGAAAGTTAGGAATTTCTTAATCTGATGGCATGCGACTTTAATGTCAGCCTGCTTAGAACATTGTAAATATTCGCTGCGTATAAAATAAAATTTCATAACATCATTACAGACGCAGAGGAACATTTCTGGATAAGTCTTTTGAAGGTTTGCAGCTATTCATCAGTTTTCTACCATGCAACTTCCTTGCTGTGCGTACTGTTTTCCTTCTCCTTCTCCTCATCTTTCTCCTTTCCCAGTACATGTTTGACATGTTTGATTATTTCTTTTTCATCTTGAGAGCCTGGCCCAAAAAGAGAATTATGTGCATCATCTCTATACTAATACTAATCTTCTCAGAATATGTTAGTAAATCCAAAATGTCTGACACAAGTGCCAAACGCGTTTTAAAACTAAGGTAATCCATGTCACTCGGTTCGCAGTCTAAACGATAATGATCTTAGACCACAAATTACACCAACAGTGAAGTAATGTTCTTTCCATCTTTCTATGAAATTATATGTGGCGAAAGTATATGTGCCCTCAAAAGAGAATTATATGCATCTACCTAGGCCTGCATCCCCTCTTCACTAATACTAATCTTCTCAGAATATGTTAGTAAATCCAAAATGTCTGACACAAATGCCAAGCTCGTTTAAAAACTAGGGCAATCCGTGTCACTCTGTTCGTAGTGTAAAGGATAATGACCTTAGACCACAATTTACACCAGCAGTGATGTAATGTTCTTTACATCTTTCTATGAAAGAGGGAATGTGGCGTCCTGCAGTGGGCTCTGAAAATCGTGGACATTATTATCAAAAGTCACACTTGAAAGTATAAAAAGGTATCAGTAGTTCATATTCTGGGTAATTTTTTGATTCACGAGCCAGAAAGGTAACGCTTAAATGTTTTCAAAATTTAAATCTTCAGATATTACATTTTAATCTTCAGCCTGTTGCATATTTTTTTTAATCTCATAGGCCTAAATTTAGACTTTTGAAAGTGCCGTTATTTTGGTATTGCCGTTTACGAGAAATTTTATTGTGCAAGTACAGGGACCGGGCGAAAGTATAAAAGGTCAGATTTCATAGTTCTTAAATTTAAAGATGCCAAAACATGAAACTTTGCGTTATATGAAAGATTTTTGTAAATGAAAGTTGGGCAAGCAAGCCGGCACTCTATTTTTCCACATCGTTCATATTCGTCATCGTATCAAGGCAACCTTTGAAGGGATTTCTTAACTGGTTCTTCGCCCTCTTCTGCGCTTGGAGTTCGAAAAAGGTGAAGGACCTTTTTTTGGGCCTTGTTCCTTCTCCTACCGCCATGCTGATGGTGTGATATTTGTTCTCTTCTCCTACTTTTTTAAGTTATGCGGAATTTAGTGATATGTATATAGACGAGCTAGACAACTGTACGATTCTTTCAAAATCCTGATTATTGAAGATAGCCGCTATAATTTTTCCAGTTGTGGCAGAGATAAACCTGAATGATAGCTTCTCTAAAGTTATATTTCTTCGACCACGTGGTTCATCGGATAAATGTTTGCGTTAACGAATTTTACTGTCATTTTCAAAAATGATGATAGTCTTTGGCAGAAGTGGTACTCTTCACAAACGTTTGAAGGATTTGCGTTCTGAGGGCCTTTTTTCTAGACGGATGATTACAGATTATTTTGTGTCGATTTGTGTTTACATTAGTGAGGCCATTTCACTCATGTCACGTGTTAGGCCATTATTTTATAGATCTGGTTAGGACAATGTGTATTCATCAGCAAAATGGTTTTGTTAATCTGGCTAATTTATTTGTGTTCTGATATTTATTCAAGAAAATAATAATGCTTGTAAACAAGAAATAAAATTGATGTCACATGTGATACAAGTTGTCATCACTCTGCATCTGCCTTTCCTAATTCTGGGTAAGGTATTTATTTAATTAATGTTCCTATGCTAGGTCACATATCTCATCTTGCATGCGTAAGTTTATTTTATGGGTTATTAGGGTTATAATACAATGTTAGCTAACCTTATAAGTGTAAGTAATTCATCACTTCTGAGTGCGCTTAGTTTATTATCACAGTCACACTTCATTTTAACTTTTAATATCGTAATCTTCATAAAATTTCTAAGAAAAGTCCGTGTCCACGACCAACGGCTGCGAAAATAAAGGCCGGTTAAAAACTTCTAAGAACACTGTTAAAAAATACACATTTTTAAAATTTGATATATGCAACGTTAGGCTCGCAAATAGCCACAAGTAGTTAAGGCTACCTAACACTTATAAGGTATTTCTCCGCCCTTTTTGGCATACCTTCGTGGTGTAGTGGTCAGCACGCTCGACGCGTAACCGAGAGGTCCGTGGTTCGATTCCCGGCTAAGGCGTTGCTCGTTTTTTAAGTTCTCTTGCTCGAAATAATCTAATGACTCTACAAACATTTAATTAAAATAATCGTAAGATTATAAACGAAAGATTTAAAAAAAAATTATTAAAAAAATTCTCCTACGTCTTTCAAAGGACGTTAAAAATTTCAATCCTATCTTATTCGGAGGACAGAAATTGGATATTATTTATATTCAAAATATATGAACACTAACTGTATTTTCATTCCCTAAAAGACGAATCAACTCCAGCTCGTAGGATTCAATACGACCTCTTTCCAGAACAGCGAAAATTTAAAAATTTAATCATAGTATCAGCCTTGCCTGAGACCTCACTCAAAGAATTTGAATGGAATCGAAGAACCCACTTACGTTCTTTGGTTGAACGGTCCCACACGTCACATACGAAAGATGAGATAAGGTATGCTTTTGTGTCCTCGTCCTCCTAGATCGTATGCCACACCCTTTTTGCATAGCAGCCTTTGCTTAGAATGCAGAGAAAAATGAAGTCGAGCATAAAAGGTAAGAAGTAATACAAAGATTTTTTTCTTTTACAGGTGGAAAGTCTAATGTGGTTCCTAAACATCCTAAACGGGCAGGGCTTGAAGGGTTATTCACTTTTTCTGTCAAATCTTGCAGAAATTCTTGAAAAAATATGAAAACGTTTCAAACGAAGATATCCACACAGTTCTTTTTACTCGATCTTCTTACCTTTAGAATTTGGATACAGCGGTACAAAATAACATTGATTGTACAGAAAAGAAGACGGTACCGAAAGGCTCACTCTTAACATCGGGAGGTTCGTTATATGCCAGGCTCGTTACAGCAATGTTTTACTGTAGTTGGTTTTAAGAGAACTTTTATTATTATATATCTAATGCATGTCCTTACAGGGTTACTAAAGTTCGTGTAGAGAACAGTAGAAAACAAAGTAACTGTTAAAAAGTAGCAGCAACTATTAATTAGCTATATTAAAGATGTTTTCTTAAAAATGTATCGTTCGGGTACTATTGCTTATTGCGCGCGTAAAAAAACATAAGTCTCAGTTTCCTCAATATATAAATTTACGATTCTAAACTCATTTCTTTAGCTTCCTGCCTCCAAATAAATTCTAATGTCTCTACAAGTGGCGCCCGAACTAAAAGGTGGTCGATGATGATTCTCCACCACCACGATTTGGGGATTGAGGCCCCTAATTTCCAGTCGCCCTTTAAAAGGGGAAGTATATGAGATATTTCTCCCACTTTCTTCGCATGCCTTCGTGGTGTAGTGGTCAGCACGCTCGACGCGTAACCGAGAGTTCCATGGTTCGATTCCTGGGGAAGACGTTGCTCATTTTTCCTCCCTTCTGCTTCCAAAATAACCTAATAACTTTACACACTGGCACTTCCATACGGCTTCGAACATGTAGGTGGGCTGGCTGCATGGGCGTTTTCCGCATGTGCTGCTTGGATATGAGTTAATTTCCTTTGAAAGTCCTCCTCGAAGGCATCTCTCTCTTTAGGCAGATAGACCTCGTGCGCTTTGCCGTTTCGAAATAACGTAATCTAACTTAACTTGCTAATGTTTTTGTGTTAATGTTGGCAAAATAACAGCGGTATCCTAGAACGTTATCAAATTTCGAATTATGCACCTCATTCATAAATATTTTACTCGCAAGCATTTGTGGATTTATTGGATTAAATATGCTGATAAATTACCAATTAATATATTGAAATTATGAAGCATTGCGATACGGAATACTAAAGATTCGAACTTCAATATTTCGTGAGTAAAATCTTTTTATGCATAAATAATATTCATCAGAATATTGAAATATTGCTTTTATTCATTTCATTTTAAAACAAACAGTTCCTGATGATAATTTATTTTATGTATGGGAGTTAACAAGTGAGATTATACATTTAGAAGTTTTGTTCAGGTTAACATTATTAAATTCTCCTGCATCAATAAGCTGGAGATTTGGAATTTCCAAACATCATCGGTTCAATATTTTTATTTCATTTTACACCAGTTCGGTTATAATCGGAAACATTTTTAAACTGCTTTCTTAGTTGTGAAATATTTTTAAAGGGCTTTTTCAAATGAGTGTATTCAGTAATTATTTAAATTTGAAAAAATAAAGTATTGAATAAATAGTTAAAGGAATAATTAAAACAAATTAGTCAACTGCAATCATTGAATAAACATTTCTACATAAAATAAGAACGTTTGCGTGTTTCATTAAATCCAAAACTCTTAAGGATTCTTTTTTCGTTCTACAATGTTAAATTTAGATGCAGTCATTACTTAAACAAAAGCTGAAAATAATGGAATGAATAGAAGACGTTATTTACACTACTTTCATTCATACTGATCGAAATCTTAGATTTAATTAAATCCTTTTTCTTAAAAAAAGTTTTATTTCTGTCTTTGGTAGAGGAAGAATAATAAGAGGCTACTTACTTAATTCCATACCTTTTGAAGGATCAATATTCTATTTAATTTAAAGTTAATTTGTATCAATAGGTGTTTAACTAATGCTAAAATACTTGATTTTTATTAATTCTTCCGCTCTCCCATCAGAAAAGTGAAAGGGTGCTTTAAGAGATCTGCTCAGTTCTTGGGAACTTCAACTCCTGTGCTTTATGTGATTCGAACTCGAGTTTAATTACACTCATGTCCATAAATTAAGGATAATGCAAAATCCGGCAAAGGAAGAGATAGAAGCAAAACAAATTTGACTTATTTGTAAAGCTTATTTATTAAACAAAAGGTAAACAGCAAAAAAAGATGCTATATGTTTGATATTATTAAAAAAATTAGCGATTTTTTCTCCCTGGAGCAAATTACAAAAAAAAACCTATTTACAAAAAACCAATATTACATGGTTGGTA
>KK116139.1:247020-291464 GCA_000611955.2 Stegodyphus mimosarum
TTCCAGCAGGACAATGCGAGGTGCCATACAGCTGCCAGTGTACGTGCGTGGTTCGAAGAGCACCAGGATGAGTTTACCGTCCTCCCCTGGCCAGCAAACTCACCTGACTTAAACCCAATCGAGCATCTGTGGGACCATCTCGATCGAGCTGTTCGCGCCATGGATCCTCAACCGCGTAATCTAGCGCAGCTGTCCACGGCATTAGAGTCGGCATGGCTCAACATCCCAGAGAACACCTTCAGGGACCTATGTGACTCTCTTCCTGCACGTCTCGCAGCAGTCCGCTCTGCGAAAGGTGGTTATTCTGGCTTTTGACAGATGGTCACATTAATGTGACTGGACTGTGTATTTTATGCACTCTCTAAGCACTTATTAAACGGGCTGTAATTTACTTTTTTACGGACTGAAATCTTACGCATTCACTTTGCCAAATTTTCGCACGTACTAAGTTTACTCATATTTACTTCACGTACTGAATTTACTTCCACGCGTTAAGCAGCACTTAATGAAGCGGCTGCCATTTATTTTACAAGATAAAGTTTAAGCATTTTACGTACTCACTCGTATTCACTTTACGCAGAAAGAATTACAAAAATAGCATAAACGAACAGGTAAATCGTTAACAGATCCAGATCTTAAGAGATCTGTTAACGATCAAATAGAGCCTGTATTCTTTCGTTCCGTTAATCTGTCGAGGTATCTGTTGAACAGGCAATAAATTTAAAGAAATATTTAGAAAATGTTGTAATATGAAGACCATCAGTAATATTTGCGAATTGTCTTATCATGGATGCTAGTTCTTGTATGCTTCTCAAAATAAAGCAAGAAATTATAAATTTACCCGGTGGTATAATAATTCCCACATAGCACAAAAACATTCTTAGGATATCCTGAGGATGTTGCTTGCGGGATATGGGTACATCCTCAGGACATCCCGGAATATCTCCCGAACCTTCTAAACACATCCTGCAGAGGGCTTAATGTCACATCCCAGTATATCCTCAGGACATCCTCACTAAGTCCCGTCGACAGCGAACGTGATGTTATTAGGATCTAAACTCCAACTTACTACATCCTCAGGATATCCTGGGATGTCCCACTAACCTCCTAAATACATCTCATTATATCCTACGTACGTCCCATTCATATGTTATTAGGATTTGAAGTCCTACTTACTACATCCTCAGGATATCCCGTAATATCCCGATTTCCTCCTAAATTCATCCTCCTGAGTGCTTATGTCACATTCCAGTATATCCTTAGGACGTCCTATCTAGGTCCCACAGGCAGCATACAGGATGTTATCAAGATTTGAAATATTAGTTACTATATCCAGGAATATCCTTTTAACCTCCTAAATATATACTCCTGACTGCTTAATGTAACATCCCCAAAAATCTTCCTTACATCCCAATGAAATGTGTGAGGGTGTTGTGATGACCTAAAACCTACTTATTTTCCACAGTCTCAAGTCCTTTTCTTATGGTTACTATGGAAAAATAAGAAATGTTTAGATTTTTTTGAAAACTGAATTTTCGGTTTATTTAATAATTTGTAAATATATCTAAAAGTGAGCAAGAGAATTGAAATGAATTGTTAATAAAACTTTTTAGAAGAGAAAATTTTAGAAGAGCTTTTATTTTTAAGATATTAAAAATCTTTCGATCATTTTCAAACATCCAATAGCTAAGAATATTCTTCGATATATTCATAATTAAATTATTCTACAGAATCAGTTTCTAATTTCAGTTAATTTACATTTAAATTCAACAAAATTAACCATTTAAAAATCCTTAGAAATTAAATGAATCAGCTTTCTTTAATACATGTAATGAATGCTTGCCGCATTTCGAGGTCGAGTCCCTGAGAAGGATCGAATTTGAAAGCCTGTTATGTCTCTGTGGCACAAGAGGACACTTATCCGGACAGCCCAAAGTCCGCTCCAGTGGTTTAATGGTAAAGGAACAGAGAGGGGAGACTAGAAGGAATTCTTCTTCAGAACTGGGACGGAACTGGGCAAAGTCCTACTTTCCCGATAGGCATATGCCAACGACTAAAAATTCGTGGACTTGTTCTAATAAGCGGAAAAGTCCCAACAAGGGAAAAGTTACCTGAATCATCTTCAAGCCACTGTGCAGAATTGCAACCTCATACAAGTGCCTTTCGCTATGTATTTAGAAATGACGAAAATCTTTTTATCATTTCTAAAGCCACGACTACAATACTACGGAGTAAGATCTGTGGCGTATCAATCGAAAGAAGTTTTTGTTACAAAAAGTGGAATTTCTGGAATATGAATTTTAATCTGTAAAAATAAGGAGCAGAATTATGAAAATGAGTTATAAATTTGAGCGAATAAGGAGTAAAATCTATGGCGCTGCATCGTGTCGATAAGGAGAAGTCCCTGTGACAAAGAATCTATGAAAATATGAATCAAAATCTGCGGTTGTAAGGAGCAGAACTTTGACAATGAAGTATAAATTTGAGTTAATAAGGAGTATAATTTGTGGCAATACGGTATAAATCTGAGTTGAGGATTTGAATAACTCAGTCAATTTATCGCTATTCAAATCCTCAAGGGTTTGATGGCGATAAATTTTTCCAATAAAGAGCATATCTATGGCAAGTACTGGATTCTGTGGAATATGAATCAGAATCTGAGGTTGTAACAAGCGGAAGGTTTGACCATGAAGAATAAACCTGAATGAAGAAGGAGTAGAATCATTTCAATAAAAAGGAGTATCTGCGACAAGAAGGAATGGAATTTTTTGAGTAAAATCTGTGCTAATAAGGAGTAGAATTTATAAGAATAAGTTATAAATATGAGCCAAGAAGGAGTGTAACATCCAATTTTGTGGAATAAGAACTATGGAATCTGAATTAGTGGTAATCAGGAAATAACATTTAAGGCAATGAAGTAAAACTGAGGCAATAAAACTGAGTTAACAAGGAGTGGTACATCATATCAATAAAAAATCAATATCTATGACAAAGACTGGAATCTCTTCAATGTGATAACAAGAAGTAAAATGTGTAGCAATGCGGGTAGAGTCATTAGGTTATTTCGAAGCAGGAGTCGTGAAAAATGAGCAACGTCTTCGCCGGAAATCGAACCAAGGACCTCTCGGTTACACGTCGAGCGTGCTGACCACTACACAGCGAAGGCATGCGAAGAAGGCGGCAGAAATAACGTGAATCAAGAAATAAACGTGAATCAGAAATAATGAAAGAACAGGAGAAATAAAATTGACTCAAGAAGGATTGCATTTCTTGCAATAAATCGTGTCATATGTATATCTGATACAATTTTTTACTGAACTTGATTGAATGTGTTGAGTATGACAATTGTTATCTAGATCTTCAGCTTTTAAAGTTACGGTAACATGAAAAATGCAGTTTCGTATTTCTTCACATATGGATGCTTTTACAGGATAATTTTGCTTTAAACAAGGATTTTATTTTGATAGCTTTAACATCAGAAAATGTATACGTGGAGTCTTCTAATATTCGCTTCTAGAAGAATTTCTAGAAGACACTTCTCAGTATACTAGTTAGTTTTCACTGTCTTCTATCCTACTATAACCTGAGAGCTTCGGCTATTTCCTTACTTCTGATGGCACCGGCACGCATACGTTATTTCATAGCGTGTTGTTGACCATTGTTGGTTAGGATCACTTTCAAAGCCCCATACGTTACGTGCTGCAACTGCCAAAAACGTTATCTACGTTTCATCGGCAGTTATGATTTCACAAATAAACCATCGTTAAATTATTTTAGAGTTTCTTTACCGATTCTGGCAAGCTCCGCGTTTTCACTTTCTGTCAATTGACGGAAGACCCAAAGACAAACTTATTTGTTCTTATGCAGTTTTTCACCAATAGTTTTATGTACAGCTGCATATCCAATGCTACGTTTCTTCTTTATCATTTGGTAAGTACACAACGCAACCCCCCCAAAAAAAGGGGGCAGTTAAATATCTCCTGTTCTACTGGGCCAATTGACGAAATTCAAATTGCGTTTTTCATGTCTCGAAAGCGCGACTTAGGAAATGGATTAGATTTCTATATAGCATTTTTCTAACATAGTTATTTTGACACCAAATCGGACTTTTTCTGAAATGATATGCCACGTTTTTTCCATATTTCGTTTCTACGACTCAAATGATGCCAAACTGCAAAGTTTTGATAAAATCGCAAGAGTTGTTTTTAAAAAATTGGCTCTCAATTTAATTTTAGCTCCTCAATGTTAATTCAATTTGGTACGTATGTATTAATAGCTCTTTTTTATGATTCTTATTTGATTCCTTCCTATACAGTTCGAAATTTAGGTTTATTCCAAATAAAATTTACCCATTTCTTATGATTTATTTTTAAAATTCGTATTTCTAAATATCTTTCATAAATTTTTCGAAAAAAAAAATTTGAGCTATAACCTATAAAATGTTTACAATCATCTTAAGGTAGATGCATTTCTAAGCACACCTGCAAAAAAATTAGAGCTTTTTATTTAAAATTTCCGAGGATACACATAAATTTATATAATGGGGCGTTTTGAAGTTTGGCATGTTTGCTGAAAGCGATCATAGCGAAAATGGGGTTTACGCACATTGTTAAAATTATTTGAAAATAAGAACGATGTGACTTTTTTTCCGCTCATCTGAAATGTAAAAAGATAAGAAAGATGTGATCTGTTTTTTTCCACTTACCGACAATAGAAGGGACTGGAAAATAGGTTGCCATCTATTAAGAAGTTCGCCAAGTGAATTAATGTGCGCTCAAACTGAAAAATAGCGCCAAGTTAAATGTTTGAATTTCTCCGTAAATTTCGCACCAAATTTTACAAAATGTAATATTTAGGCATAATTTGAGTCGTAGAATCAGAATATGGAAAAAAAGTTGGTACGTTATTTTAGAAAAAGTGCAATTTTGTGTCAGAATACCTATGTTAGAACAACGCTATATATAAATCGAATACATATCCTAAGTCGCGTTTTCGAGACATGAAAAACGCAATTTGAATTTCGTTAATCGGCCCAGTAGGACGGAAGATATAAAATCGTTCCAATCTTTTTTCGCAGTATACAGATTGATTAACATATTTCGTACGCTCGGCACATTTTGTGCCACTAAAGCTGATAAAGAAATTCCTGTATGTCCTTCATGTAGGAGAGAATTTCACCCTCTACGGAATTCTATAAACCAAACGACATGAGATGGCGCTTCATTTCCATTTGATAAATGTAAGCATTCTTCTTGATTGAGCCTCACTTTAAAATCGTAGCTGGATAATATCTTTCAAAATTTATTTTACGGATTTCACTAATTATCGTCTGAGGATGCAAAAGAGTTTAGATTTGCATATCTAACGAATAATTTTTGTTTAGCGCGCATTGCCTGATGTCTCTCTCGTCTACGTACTACAGAATAATGAAAGCAATTTGTTAATGCTCCCCTATTTCGTATATGGCAGGGTGGATTAATAGACATCCGATTTGCGACGGAAGCGACGAAATATATGCAAATAATACATTTCTAGGTGATTATTTGGATTTCGAAGCTTATTTGGAGTGGATTTAGTTTTTATTTTTAATGCCTACGAATCAACCACGGAAGAAGTCAATTGACAATGCAAATATGATGAAGAGGCAATGATTAAGAATGGGAAGGAAATTACGCAAATTTCTGGCACTGCCTTTTATTCAATCAAACAAAAGCGGAATTCTCTTTCAAGACTCTGACACTCAATTTTGGCTGCTATGCCGCCCGAAAGGAGAGGGAACTTAACTTTATTTGCACGAAATGGGATTTTACGCTTGCAGGAGCATCGACGACATATTGCTACAGTCCACTGACTTCCGACTCGTAAGTTCATAAAGTTGCAAAAGAGAGCTTCTTAGGAAAGAGTTAAGGCAAATAATGAGAAAATAGAATTCGAAGACGCAGTTCCAGTTAAAATTGGAATTGGAATTTTAACGAGGTTTCTACATGCTGAGAACTTCTTTAAATGCGCATATTTTATGTGATTTGATAAATTTAGTTTTCATCTGTTGAACAGTGATTCATTAAAATGAGGTATTAAAAACCCTCTAACCGGCAGAGCCGTATATATACGGCATAGAATATTTTTTGTGATATCTGTAAGAACGTATATGTACGTTCGTATTAAAACATGTCAAAGAAATAAAGGCAATATAATAAAATTACACAAATCCAAGTATAAAATACCAGGAGAAGTTTTACATTAAAATCAAGAAAATAATTTTTTCTCATAGTAGTTTTGAGAAATTTATACTTTCTTAGCTAAAACTCTGGACGGTCAGAGGGTTAAGACATATAATGAGGAAATGAAGACACATTTTTCCAAACAAATGACTTTCCCCAAATACACATTATACATTATACACAGTCCAGTGACATTAATGTGACCATCTGTCAAAAGCCAGAATAACCACCTTTCGCAGAGCGGACTGCTGCGAGACGTGCAGGAAGAGAGTCACATAGGTCCCCGAAGGTGTTCTCTGGGATGTTGAGCCATGCCGACTCTAATGCCGTGGCCACCTGCGCTAGATTACGCGGTTGAGGATCCATGGCGCGAACAACTCGATCGAGATTGTCCCACAGATGCTCGATTGGGTTTAAGTCAGGTGAGTTTGCTGGCCAGGGGAGGACGGTAAACTCATCCTGGTGCTCTTCGAACCACGCACGTACACTGGCAGCTGTATGGCACCTCGCATTGTCCTGCTGGAAGATGCCATCATCCCGAGGAAAAACAATGCGCATGTAGGGGTGAACATGGTCCGCAAGGACAGATGCGTACTTGTATTGATCCATTGTGCCTTCCACAATGATCAGTGAACCTAGAGAATGCCAGGAAAACATTCCCCAGACCATAATGCTCCCGCCTCCAGCTTGGACCGTTCCGGCAATGGTTGCAGGGTGGTTCCTTTCAGAGGTTTCACGCCTTATACGCCAACGTCCATCTGTCCGATGGAGCATAAAACGCGATTCATCCGAAAACGCAACCTGTCGCCACTCAGTGGACGTCCAGCTGCTGTACTGGCGTGCAAATTCTAGCCTTCGCCGTCGATGAACAGCAGTCAGCATAGGTGCACGAACCAGGCGTCTGCTTCGGAGGCCCAGACGCAGCAATGTTCGCTGAATAGTACTTTGGGAGACACTTTTGGTAGCCCCTTGGTTCATTTTGGTGGTCAGTTGCTCAACGGTAGCCCGTCTATCTGCCCGAACGCATCTCCGCAACCGTCGTTCGCCTCTGTCATCTATGGCCCGTGGTGCACCACATTTGCCACGTCGCTGATTTTGGACAGTCCCATTTTGCCATGCACGGTACACTTTTACCACGGCGGCACGCGAACAGTTCACAAACTCAGCCGTTTCGGAAATGCTTCCACCCTTGGCCCGAAAGCCAATGATCATGCCCTTTTGGAAGTCGGATAAATCGCTTCGTTTCTGCATTACGCCAACGATTGAAATGTTTTCCGAAGCCCTCACACACCCTTTATATACGCTCAACTGCACCGTGCTGCCACCTGCCTTCTGTGATTGGTTATTTAACTCTGACATGGAAAGTGCGTGGTGGTCACATTAATGTGACTGGACTGTGTAAATAATGTTTACGTATATTTATAATACATAATATTAATGATGCTGCAAGTGTGTATTTTATTTTAACTAACCCGTTCTTATGATTTAAGCCCTTGCTATAACTTGTTCTTCCCGTATTTCTCACCAGAATGCAAATTAGGGTTTCACACATCTGAGGTGAAGGCTTTCAATGTTCGGAACAGAGCATCTGCTGAACTCTCGCCTCGAGTTATATTCCGGCTTTAGCATCTTGCCAGCCGATTTTTTAAAATACGCGTCGGTAAAATTCTGAGCGAACTCAGATACTTTATTTTAGGTGGTAGTTTCCGAGATGCCTTTAAATTTTAACGTTCTATTATGTTAATTTCGGTGTCTGCAATGGAGCAGGCTACGCCTGTTCCGTTCAGTTTTAGACCTTCTTCAGTATTTGTCATTAGATTAAGACTAAGCAGTAACTCGCTACCATTCTAGCAAGGTCTGTGGGATTTAAATACAAGCTTCCAGTTACAGCTGCATTATTAATAATAATTGTAAGGATCTTAAGTTTAACTAATGTTTATTTTATTTTAAAACTTTACTATCATCTCTTATTTTCCACCTCCGACCAGAATGAACGCGTGAATATGTTTAAGCAAATTGTACTTGCTAACGCTTAAGTATTTAAGTTGGGGCTTTTTGCCAAGAGGAAATAGAGAGAGCCTTCTTGCTAGGTGTCTTCACGCGAGCTTGCCATTAGTTACTGTCCGCCTTTAAAGCCAGAGGTTTTAACCCTCTTGAAAGTTAAAGTCGTATTGTAGTTTTTCGCAGTTTGCGTACTACAGACGTAGTCATTTAAAAGGCCAGTCTTGGTGCTAGTCATCTGTGTAAAATATCAAAAGTTAGCTCTTATTTAAATTTTAGTTAGTTAGTAGTCTTATATTCTTTTACGTTCAGACCCCAAGTGGTTGGTCTTTGCATCCCGAACTGCGGGAGCGTCTGTGAAATCGATAAGCCAATAAAGGGGAATTTTAACCCTTCTTATCTTTGTTGTATCTGCTACACAGGAACGAACATAGCTTTTAGTAAGCTCCCTGTTCCTATTCAGGACTCCAGCTATGTTTGCGAAATTAATTAGAAGAAACAGTAGTCCTGATATAATGTGTACGTATTCATGTACTGTAGAGACATTAGGTCTTCTTGGAAGCATAAGATGGGAAAAATGAGCAATGCCCTCGCCGGGAATCGAACCACACACAAACCTCTCGAATACGCGCCGAGCGTGCTGACCACTGCACCACGGAGGCATGCCGAGATGGCGGTAGAAATACCATATAGTATATGGCACCTCGAAGCCTGAATTTTGAATTCCTGATCACTGTTTTTTTATTTATTTCATGTTATGTGCGAACTTAATAAATATTTCATTATAGAATTTAAAGATTTAAAAACAATGTACGTGTTTCAGTTGACAAAGCATAAGATATTTACGGTTCAGATTTAACCGGTAATTTTAAATCAATGCGCTTTCTCTTAGAAAGTCGCAAATAGCTCTCGTGTTATTTGCCACACCCAACCAAAACTTCTCTCAGAAAGTTCCTTTAAGAAAATGTCTCACAGACTTTTAAACTTCTTTAGAATCCTTTAGGACAGTCTAATAACATCTGATTTAATTCATCACGCGGAAAGGACGTTGCAAGGTGCGATTTTGCTTCTTTAGCTTGGCGAGACGCGATTGGGGAGGGCAAGAGAACACTCCTTCCTATCCGATAGAAATGCAGTGTAAAATATTAATATTGTTGCGTGCGTACGTGTTCGTAATGGATTGAATGCACAAGTCAGTTAATAAAATTTATTCTTTTCGCACGAAATAAAACAAAATACTGAAATATTTCCTCAGAGATATTCGTACAATATCACAGCATCTCAAACGTTAAACAGAATTCAATTCAAAACAGATAAAGTTAATCCAATCTCACAGCGAATTCGCTACAATCAATCACAGCATTTAGTAAACAAATGGTAGTTCGCTTTAAACAGCTACAACTACAAATGAGATGAGGCGTTTTAATTCGGCTTTTATAAGCTTTTTAATTATTCACCAGAATATTCTGGTAAAACTTCGATTTTTGTGGATGGCAACAGTAATTACGAGATATTTATTTATTAAATATTAAATGCACAGGCTGTTTTATTTTTACTTTTCCGACGTAGCTTTCCCTTCAACGTCTGCGTTGCACAGGAAAATAAAGCAATTTTAACTACTATTCTAAATAAATACGAAATCCATATAACAGTATTTTATGCCCATAATATCACAGCTTTTTACTTTTAATACGTCCTAAAAAGTTCATGTTAGATCACCCTCTAAGAGTTGCTTTATATTTTTGGAAAGAAAATTTCCTACAGAATTCTTGGTGTTCGTCCTACAGAATCCAATGTTGGTGGCTTCTTGATAAACGTTGTTTAAGGGCGTGGTAAATTCATCAATTGTTTCAATTCGTCAATAGATATCAAAGTTATTGTCTTTTCTTTTAGGCGGATTTTTCTTGAAGATATTATGCAAAAGCAGCGAGTCTCTATGGGCTCTTTGACCTTGGGTGATTTGATTTTTGAGATACCCAGTGTAGCTGTGATCGGGATGAGGTCCGAAGTGAGAGCATCCATAGTATCTATTGCCATAGGGATGCTAGAATTAGTAAGCATTAAATCTAAAATGGCAAGCTGTCTTTCTGGGAGAAATGGTCTGTATGCAGCTTCCTTAGGTGCATAGACTGAGATGGAATCATCTCAGTCTATGCACCTAAGGAAGCTGCATACAGTTATTGTAATCTGTTTAAGTTATTGTTTCTACAACCCCAATCAGTGTGCTTTGCATTTATATCTCCGCCAATAACGAATGCTAGCATGCTGTCGGTGTTAATGGAGGAGACGGCATTTCAGTAAGTCTGGAAGGAAGAAAACGTCTTTATAACTTGGAAAAAAGACTGAGACAACCACAATCTCGCTGCCTTTCACGAATTGCCGAAAATTATTCTTAAACTTACACCCCCAATTACAGAAAACGATTAAGAAAGCAGAAACGACTCTGATTATTTGCCGACTTCTTCGGGACCATAGTTAGTACTTTTGGTTCAGCACGTTAAATACACATAATTTTCAACATAGCTATAATTTGTAAATTTTCTTAATTTTGCACACAAGTGTGTATCGGAAATTAAACTTATCTTTCAATTGATAAATACAAACATAAATTACAAGCCTCTATTTGAAACCTTGTCTGACCGGAAATGTTCCAAGAAAAATCCTAGAACATAAAAAGAATTCTTTTCACCAGTTTTTCTTAAACACTTTAAAAATTGTTAAAGGCAGTTTAAATCCTTTCTATACCCTTCATTATCGTCATATCGTTCAAAAATGTTTTCAAATATTAAGACATGTGTTTTACAAAAAAATAGTCAAAAAGACGAATAAGCGGGTAGAAGAAATTCCGCATTGTATGTAATCAGAATTCGTTTAACTCTTCCTCTAACTGCAAAAATAGAGGTTTATTTGATTTCAGTTCTATGATCGTTTAGTTATTTGGATATTTGCACGTAATTAAACTTTCATATAATATTTGATATATAATATTTAGCAGAAAATTATACATCAAGGTAGAAGGTATAAGTTTATTTTATAACTTCGTTTTGCTGACCGGTCAAAATAAATTATCAACTCGACGGTGAAAGAAGAAATGACAGACTATATATTAACGAATAATCTTTGTGTTTACCAAGCTTTTTGTACCTAGTTGTATTACACTGGTTATCGTAAATTAACGAAAAATTACAAAAATAGCGATAACTCCCTCAAAAATAAACCAAAACGTGTAAAATTTGAATATGTTGCCAAGTAAAAGTAGCTGAGTAAAACAACAATATACAAATTAGTGGCGCTGCGCTCGGAATACGTCATGTGCGAGAAGCATAAAAGTCCATGTTTGAGAGCAAGCCCACATATTTCACTGTGATAGTGACATCAGAAATCTGAGATAGCCCATTCATAACCATTGTTACGTACCTCCAGGCATCATTTGCCTGCAGAACTACGATGGAGAGCCATTGGGAGACTAGAGGCAGGACAAAGTCAAACAGAAGTGGCTAGATGGCTAAATTGGAGTCCTTCTGTGGTTCATAGACTTTGGAGGCAATTTTAAACCACAGATTTGGCATCTAGGTTTTCAGCCAAGGACGGCCAACTGCTGCGACGATTGCCGATGACCGATATTTGACATTATGTGCATGCAGGAATAGAACCGCTACTCCGACTCTTCTTAGATTCTGCCTTGCTAGAGCCACCGGAAGGTTCGTGTCAACGTCAACTATGCTTAGAAGGCTTCACGAAGGTGGACTGTATGCGAGGCGACCAGCAATTTGCGTGCTGCTCACATCACGCCATAGGAGGAACCGTTTGCAATGGTCACGACATGTCCACTGATCACTGGAGGACTGGACCACTGGAGGGCTGTTCTCTTTACGGATGAGTCCAGGCTTAGTCTAGAAAGCGATAGTAGACGTTATTTGATATGGGGAGAATCTGGAACCCGTTATCGCCGTCAAACATCCGTGAAATAGATGCATATGGAAGAGGCAGTGCCTGTGTTTGGGGTGGCATCTCTTTGGGTGGACGCACAGAACTCCATGTCTTTCCAAGGGGAACGCTAAATGCTCAGGTTTACAGAGATGACATGCTTGATGCTTATGTGCGCCCACATGCCGGGACAATAGGTGATGCTTTCCTGTTACAGGACGACAACGCAAGACCACACAGGGCTCGCATCGTACATGATTATCTTCAACAGGAAACAATTATGGGCATGGAGTGGCCAGCTCGATCCCCGGGCTCGAATCCTATCGAGTACGTTTGGGATGCTTTAGGGAGACGTCTAGCTGCTCTTAATCTGCCCCCTAAGACCCTTGCAACTGCTTTGCAAGAGCAAAGGCTCTCGTTTCCTATGGAACTGATAAACCGCATAATTGAAAGCATCACACATCGCTGTATCTGCTGTATTGCTTCTAGAGGTGATCGTATTCCATATTTAAGTTACTTTTCCTGTAGCAAACTGACACCTTCGATTTGTTAATTTTATACCTTGCTAATTTCTATACTACCTTAATTGTCTGGTAATTTCTTTTTATGTTATTTGTTATCTTACTATGTGTTGTATATTGTGAGTAAGTTTCATAAAATTCTACATGTAACTTTTTCAGTAATTTTGTGATTTTTGCTTAATTTATGATAACCAGCGTATATTCTTCCGAAGTATTTTACTGAATGTTTATGCACTTTTGAAGCTTTGCTACTTAATTAATTATCAAAAGCAGCAGCATATGATTTACTTATTGTTTGAATTTATTTTCTAGACCAGTGTTTCCCAACTTTTTCCCAGCCCCACCAAATCCTCTCTAAATTTCTTATGCTGCCTCTAGCATATGTATAATTTGTAATACTCAAAAATTGAAATGTTCATGAAAGAAATTTTAAATGATAGTTTAAATATCTATGTCTAAAACGAAAATTTTTATAAAATATTTAAAACGTATTCCAATGTGAAAACATTTTTATGTATAACATTATCATATTTGTATACTTACATTATTTTTTATTTTGGGGAATAAAAATGAAATTTTGAAAAAATTCGACTTCTTGAAGAAAATTTGGAAATTTGGACTTCCCCTAAACTTTGAACGAGTCCATTTTCGAATTGTCCCCCTTAGCCATTGAATTGCCTCTCCTGTGGAGCGTGGGACCCACGCTGGGAAACACTGCTCTAAGCCCTTCAGTCTACATTTATTTATTCCAATACGGCGACTAGGAAAATGAAGAAAGTACGTTCTTTATATATTTTGTAGTATTAAAAAAGCATTTAAAATATAAAACCCAATTAAAAGAAACCTGAAAGCATTCAGATTTTGCATTACGCCCAAAGGGACGTTTTTTAAACATTCTGTGTGTTATCTTTATTTATTAAATATCACGTTCTTCGCTCTTAAACCATGAAATTCAATTCGGGAGCAATATCGCAAAATAATCCTAAAATGAACATTTCTTTAGAATTTCCGATACCCAGTCTCGCGCACTGGAGATAATTTTTTTTTTCAATATGGTGTTGCCGTTCCTCGCTTTGAAATCGGAGTTTGTTAATCAGCAATTCTTCTGTCTGACAAAATATGAAGTATATAATGAAACAAATTCCAAATTAAGGCTTCCAGATATTCGGTGGAGGATTACGTTATTCAAAATTTGATGGCTCTATGTGCCGTTGTTTTATCACAATGCATGTATTTATGCAATCGAGAAGCATATATACACTCAAACTTGTTTTTGTGCGGCGGATAGGGACCGCATGAAAAATCGTCCAAAATTTCACGAGTAGTTATAAAAAAAGAGTCGTTTAGAGTTGACATTTTTTCCAGTTACCATGTAGTCGATGATCAGTTTTTGCTACGACTGTTGTTTAACTAGATGCTCTCGATAGCCAGATATACAAGATTGGATCTTCCTTTTTAATTGATTATTTATTTTATTTTTTTTATTGATAACTTCGCCAGTTTTGTAGCAATTTGATTGAAGTTTTCATATATCGCACAAAAACGAATCGCACAGAAAAAGACCGCAGAAAAACAGGTTTGAGTGTATATTTATGCAGTCTTCATAGTTTAATTTCTTTAAATATAACACAGGGTTGTAATATTTGGTGGCAATAGTTTGAAAAATCAATCAAAGCAAAATGCCAAAACGAAATTAATAGCCGTTCTGGGCTAACACCCTCCGGTCTAACAGTTACAAATTAAGTTGTCGTTTAGAATATTGCTGTCACTGCCATATTTTATGTGTCAATATTTAAAATTTGTAATTTCATTTGTAATTCATTAATGTTGTGTTGCTGTTACTTATGCTCACTTGTCTGACGTAATCAGCCCAAGCCCACGAAAATCCTCGCGGCAAATAGCGTTAGATTGCGCTTGTCGTTGGCAACAACCTTGAGCACCTAAGAGCTGACAGTGCGTTTTGGCTCAGTTCCGTCCCCAATTTTGATGGAAAGCATCCCGGGGGGGACGGGTCGAGAGTCTTCCACCCCTCTCCCCTCCTACCAAACCACACAAGAGGACTTTTGGCTCGCTGCAAATTTAAAGTGCCGCCTTGCCGCACCGACACCATACACTTGCAAACATCCATGCCTTCTCCGGGACTCGGACCCAGCCTTTCGGCTCGGTAGTCAGCGACGCTAACCACTATACCGGTTGGGCGGCGGTATTTTGTTAATAATTACATGTAATGTGTAAGTACATGTAGAGTAAGTAATTACATGTAAATGGTAATTTTAGTTGTTGTATGATAATGGAATTTAGCAAATACCCAAATTTGTTTAAAAATTCTGTAGTTTAGCTAATTTTAAATGTAATTTTAGGGAATCGAAGGAATTTCTATTTAATTTCATTTTTTTCTCTCAGTTCTTTTTCTTCAATTTTTTCTTTCACTTTTAATTAATTTGTAAGTAGTCTTTCGAGCCAAAGCGGCTTATGATATTCTTTGAATATTCATATTTTTAATATTTTTATTGTTATAGAATCGCATATTCTGCAGTTTCAGTAACGGAATTAAAGGAAAATATTGTCGGATATATAATTTTTTATACATTTCAAATTCTTATGTAATTATAAAGATAATAGAGTACCATTTGTGTAACATAGTATAAAAAAAGAATTTTCACAAAAGTAATAATAATTTTTTATTCCGCTAAATAAGAATAAAATTACTTGTAATTAAAACGTTTTTACAGAACTGCCATCATTTAAAAAAAAAGAGTTTAGTTTTTTTTGTCATAGATTTAACAAGATATTTGATGTTTTTCGATTTTTTTTTCTTCTTGGGCAGATGGTTTTCCTTTAAAAGAAACCTAAAAGTGTTTAGCCATTTTCTGTAAGGCATCGTTTTTCTTAAAAGCAAAGTGTTTAAGCTTTGCCTACAAGAAATTTATTCCACAGGCAGTGGAATAAATTTTGTTAATTTATTTATTTAATGGACAATGTACAAAATGTTTTATATGCTCCGTTAGCGTTTTTAGCTGTTCTCATACTACATGTGTTATTTAAAACTAAATGCCGATAAATTAAATTAATCTTTGAATTGTAATAAAAAATAAATACCAGACTTTTAATCCTGAAATATCCAAGACTATATAATACTTTCCTACCGCTTTCAGCTTTGATACATGAAACCAAAATTAATTTTTATTGATCCGTTTCGGTTGTAAGGTTTTACTTTAAACTTAAAGTTTTATGTTCTCTTTCCTGTGAACTCTTATTTCAACTTCCCGTTAGAATGAGCACGCAATTCAGCTTTATGCTAATTTGAAGTGGAGCCAAGTTTTGTATTTAAAGGTTAGCGAGGAACTTCTCAGTGTGAGAGAGCTTTTAGTCTCAGATCGCTTCGGCTCTGTTCGACGTCCACCGGACCAGCTAGTATTTAAGTTCTAAGCCTTAGCGCTGTTACTCTAATACTTATTGAAGTAATCTAAGTGCGTTAGTATTAGCCAAATCTTGCTACGCGCCATTGATAGTTTAGAATAGAGGCCAACCTCGCGTTTAAAGCTCCGAGAGCAACGACTACTTAATTTTCTATTCAACTTTATTTTAAATTATTTGATTGTTCAGTTTAGACCCGAGTGCGGTCATTATTTTCTGTTATCCCTTCCGAGTTGGGAAGTGGCTGTAAATAGTGGTTTAATAAAAGGGTAATTTTAAACCCTTCGTACGTGCAGTTATTCCACCACTGACATAGAACATAGCTGCATTCAGCTACCTGTTCGAGATCAGAACTTTGACACTGTTGCGACAATGTTCGCCGAAAGTATGCACAGAACATTCAGTCCTGATACGGTAAATGCGATATCAGGTCTTTATTATAATCAAAATTTGGGATGTTATTATTATAAAATTTGATTGATTAAAATTTTGCTTAATGTTATATTATTATAATACATTTGTTGAATCTGCTTCATACAATTTAGCTTAACTCTTTGCGGTGCCTAGGCGTAAAAACACATTATATGACTAAAGGACGACAAAAGTTCATGCAATCAGGGTCAAGAAGCCCTTAAACGAAATTGCTTTTACGTAATATGTGACAAAATATCTTTTGCATTAAAACTACGTAGCAAAATTTACGAAGACATTAATGAGATTTTAAAAATATTTCATACAAACTCAAATGACAATGTGTCAGTTCAATCTGAAGGTACCACATTTCTAAAAATGGTATACAGTGAAGACATTGATACAAAAGAACTGGATAAGGTACTCTTGCAATTTTTATGACTCTGTGAAAGCCAAACTTTAACTTTGCCATCGGACATGGTACGATTTATAAAGACTACAAAAATTGTATCGACATTTCCAAATATGGAAATCATATTACGTACATTTATAACTTTGCCTTTATCAAATGCATGTGGTGAAAGATCGTCTTCGGTGTTAAAACGCGTTAAACACTATTTACGAAACTCATTATGTCAAGCGGAATTAATTTCTTTAGCTCTATTATACTGTAAAGTTTATAATGAGTTTTCAACAGTTATTTTAAGTTTTGCATCTTTCCTATCTTATTCTAATTTCAGCTTACAATTTCCTGCCAGAATGTGAATTCAGAAACGCAGAGAATGCAAACGAGAACGAGTACTATTTAAGTCGTGACTTAACCGACTTCAAGACAGAGAGTCTGATTTCCTGACTAGCGCGCGTTTGCCTTCTGGCCACATCTCTCTTAGCTGTTACTACGCTCGACCATATCTAGGCCCTTGCTAGACTTCGCCGATTCAATTAATACTTAGGGGCCAACTAGTTAGATTCTGGTAGCTTCTGCTACATTTATTTAAGAACTTTAGTTAATTTTAGTTCAAATTATTAGTATTTAAGTTCAAGCCCGAGTGGTGGCTTTATTGTAAAGTTCCAAGCAGGAACTGATTGTAAATATCCTGGATAATAAAGGGTTTTAAACCCTTCTCAAGTCTCACCTTTTCTGTTCACACTTAAGCGATTATTCGCTTGTAAAGCGTTCGTGGGGTTCTAAGTAAGAACTTAAGATTTAAAGAGTTAAACCCTACAATACATAAAAAAATGCGTTGGACAATATTAATTACGAAGAAATAAGTGATAAATCTGCAGAACTGAAAGCCAGAAAAAAGGAATTTTGATTAATTTCATGATCATTTTAGTTTTCAAAACTATGTTTTGACATTTAACAGAATAAATTCCGTTTTCTTAATTTATGACATTCAAACAAAAATTTCCAATTCTATTGACTGTATTGCTATATAATCAAATGCATGTTTATAATTATAGCCCGGGTGTCGGCAGAAAAAAATGTCTAGGCCCCTAAAATAGGCTATTCCATCCCTGAGGCATCAACACCACCTAATGGCAAAAACAGTAGACACCCAATATTTATCTTTCAAAGTTAATATTCTCTGTCATGAGTAAGAAACTGAATTAGAAAAAAAATCGACGCATTCCTTAAGAATACTTTTCTCTCCTTTGTTTCTGAATTCGATTGATTGAAACAAAACTTCATCTCATTCATAAGATAATAAAATAATATCCATGAAATAACTAAAAAACATTAAATGGTTTTTAGGATGACATTATACATTTTTTTAATTTTTAAAATACGAAGAATATAATCCAATGTTCCCATGTTAGTTTCAACGTTTACTCGTTTAGTATCCTGTAGAATGTTTCGCTATTCCACCTGGGCCAACTCTGTTAATAAACTATATTTAACTATTAATAAGCCATATTAAACTAATAGTTCTTTCAAGGAAACCTTTAAACTCTTAACCTATTTTTTTCTTCATTGTATATTTCTTGAGGGGGGGGGATTACTATTCAAAAGAAAAGTCTCGTAGTTTCTCTTCAAAATCTGCTTTTTAGTAGCTCGATAATTTTATTTTTAGTCACATGTGACTGAGAATGTTAGCGTAGTTTAAAATTTTAATTAAATTATCAAGCTTATTCTTTTCTTTCTTGTTTTTACTACACTAGTTTTTTTACTGCATTAGTCGCTGCACAGCCATCTATTATAGTTGTTATAAAAAAAAGAAGAAGAAAAATATCTAATGATTTCAATGAGTCCGGTTAGTGTTATTTCATGGGTCCAGCTGGTAATTAATAATAATTGACTGAGCATATTAGCGTAGTTTAAAATTTTAATTAAATTATCAAGCTTATTCTTTTCTTTTACTAGACAAGTCTTTTACTGCATTAGTCGCTGCACAGCCATCTATTATAGTTGTTATTGAAAAAAAGGAGAAGAAGAAGAAAAAAAATATCTAATGATTTCAATGAGTCGCGCTAATGCAATTTCTTGGGTCCAGATGGTAATTAATAATAACGCAGATAAAGGGCTATGTTTAGTGCTTTTAAATCACTTAGTTTGTCAATCAATGATAAGCATATTAAATTTGACTGAAAATTAAACGTTGCCGAATGGCAAAACATTGGCTCTTAGAAAATAAAAGGGTTTTATTTGCAGAAATAGAACTATATTTCTTTGATCGGGGCGGATGCTGTTTAAATTTGAAAGAAATTCAAAATTTGGTGCACATGTTTAGCTGAAGGATTATGTATGCTGAAGGTCTGGTGGCAAACGTGTCACCGTCCACAGTAGAAAGAACCTACACGCTAATTATTTAAATAGTACAGATTTTACTAAAACCGTACATCCTTCAAAGTTTTTGGCATCGCTTTTCGTTTTCAGAAAAGTCACGTATTCTATTTATGTAATAGAATAAACTTCAGTAATAATATAATTTAATGAATAATTTTATAATAATGATTTTTAATTTAAGTAAAACGGTATTTCACTTTAATAGCCAAATAATTGTATTCAATCTTATAAAATGCCCTCAAGAATTAATCTTTTAGATCTTGAAATAATATTAAGATAGTCTGAATATTTCTGTGAAAGGAAAAAAAAAATCTGCAGTTAATGTTGTACAAACTCACCGGCCTGTGTGACGAAACAACTTTAATGCAGAATCGATACACCCGAGGAAAAGCAAAATTAACTCGGTACATAACGAAGAAAAATGGGCTGGGAATGAAAAAATAGCAAGCCATCGATAAGTACTAAATCGGAAGAACTTTGCTAAATTATCCGGAAGGAAGTTGTGTATATCAGGAAAGAATGTTTAATTACTTTACTGAGCAGAAAACCTCAGAGAGTACTGTAAATAATTACTAGAAAATGAGCTATCGATTCTAACAGGAAGAGGTGCGTACTCAAACTAACATTAAAGGATCTTAACATCGCAAATCGAAATATAAATGGAAAAATTTACAAAGATTTTACTTGTATGGATGTTTGACTTTCAGCCCTACCAGACTGACAAGAATGCTTTCACTCCAGTCTGAGTTAAGATGACAAAACTCCTACGAAGGTTAAAATAACTGTTTTTACTTCCTTGTACGACGTAAAGGAAGTATTGTAATCAGGAAAAATTTCTAGTATCTTATTTCAACGAAAATATCCATTTTGACCGCTATCGAATGCAATTTAACGATATTTTCCCCTAATATACGTACGTAAAGACAGAATAACGTACTGTTTCTCCCAAAACGGATTATAAAATGGATTTAAAACGGATTTAGAAGATATTTCTTCGTGACATCTGTACGTAAATACATATCTATCTCGCATAATTCAAAAATGGGTAGTCTCAGAACGTTGAACCTCACCAAATATATAAATATATACATATATAGTATATAAATATGTTAAACACACACACACACATGTATATATATATATAATATATATATACACATATATACTCAGTCTGTTACTCAGCACGGTGAACTCAGTTTTTTATTTTTGTATGGTGGTAAATTGTGCATTTTTTGCTTTAAAAGCGACTAAAATATGTTGTTCGTATGTTTCGGTTAAGGTCCTTATGTGTTTAGTTAATCTGCATGCAATAGCTGTAGAATTTATTTAAAGTTGTTCAAGTGAGACTAAGCCTAATAAAGCCGCCATATATGTTTACATTTGAAACTTAGAAGAATAAAGTCGCATTCAGTGTCTTTTGCCGAGCTGTACCAGGTTCGTGCACGGAAAAATCTGCCTTTATGCCCGCTGGTCGAAATGCTTGTTTTTGCGCAGAAGCTCTAATTTTAATAGTAACAAAAATAACTGTTTTAATTGTATTTGGTATTTTATGTTATTCTATATTTTTCACTTTTTAATGAAGGTGGTTTGAGTTTTATATGTTTTGCGTTCCCTCGAATAAGAGATATACACTTCTGGCTACTGTAAATGCAACACCCTGAAGGAAGCATGCAAATTACATGAAATTTACAACATGCATTAAGGGAGGTGAGATATGCAAATGATTAGAATTTCAGCGCAGACGCACATCACGCGCGCCTGTGGCGCCACTTCAAAGCGCTATTTAAGGTTTGGAGTTTTCGACGATTTCAAGTTCGGCAATTGTGTTTTTCTTGTGGTTTCTTTCAAAAAAAAAAAAAAAAGATCAATTATGCCTGGTAAACAGCGACCATCGTTTGATCAAGTATCCGAGTTCGGCAAAGGAAGGATAGTGGCCTACCGAAGTTGTGGATTATCTTTCAGGGAAATCGGTAGTCCTGTTGGACAAGACCAAACAACTGTAATGCAGATATGTTACTGTCGGATGCAGGAGGGTACGACGGACCGACGTGTTCCATCGCATCTACCTCAGTGCACCACTTCACGCGATGACAGGAACATTATGCGCATGGCAGTGACGGATCGCTCAGTCACATCACGAACCATAGCACAACACATTCAGTCATTCAGTCTGTAACGCATCATCCAGTGTCTGCGCGTACCATTCGACGCCGTTTCCAGTAGAGTCGTCTGTTCTCAAGAAGTCCATTGCTCCGTCTACCCTTGAC
The DNA here is from genome assembly GCA_000611955.2 of Stegodyphus mimosarum. Lineage (NCBI taxonomy): Eukaryota > Metazoa > Arthropoda > Arachnida > Araneae > Eresidae > Stegodyphus > Stegodyphus mimosarum. The sequence goes on from KK116139.1 coordinate 268,574, forward strand.
GCAGAACCACAGAGGTCCACCTGGTATTATGGTATGGAGCGGCATTAAATATCACTCTCGCACTCCTCTAGTACGCATTGCCGGTACTTTAAACAACTAGTGCTACATCTCCGAGGTGTTGGAGCCAGTTGTCCTTCCTTACCTTCAGGTTTTGCCCACAGCCATATTTCAACAGGATAATGCTCGATCACAAGTGGCACGCATTGTCCTAGGGTTCTTTGTCAATCGTCAGATTGAATTGCTTCCTTGGCCGTCTCGCTCTTCGGATCTTTCGCCGATAGAAAACATGTGGTCCATGGTTGCTGAAAGATTGACCTAGATTGCATCCCAAACTGCCACACCAGATCAACGTTGGCAACGTGTGGAAGCTGCTTGGTCTGCTGTACCCCAAGAACACATCCAAAGTCTCTTTGAATCAATGCCGAGGCGTGTGGCAGCGACGATCTCCAACAATGGCGGCTGTTTCTGGCTACTGATTGTGGAAGGAACCACACTTCCCACAAGTCTATAAATGTAATCATTTTATACTTGGTAAACATGTCATCTACTAAATAAACTTTGTTGTGATATCTCTTGTGTTTCTTGGTGTTGCAATTTGGGTGGCCAACAGTGTAGCTGTAATGAAATTTGAGGAAATAAGTTTAAATGCAGCAAGAATTGTGTATGTCATGGAAATCATGTGTTGTCCACATCAGGTTTTATATTATCGCTTTAAATTTAAAAGAAGGCACCCCTTATGCTGCAAAATAAAACTCCCTCTATTTTCGGGTCCTTAAAATAACATAAATGAAAGATTTAATTTCAAGTAACTTAGTCTCAGACGACGTACAAAATAGCTGACACCTAAACTGGAAGGATTTTAGATTAGAAGCTTTAATTCTAAAATATTCAGACCTTCAGCTTAAATACTCTACAATTAATATGCATTACGATGAGGATTACGGAACGAAGACGCTATAATTGGTTTATTAAATATAAGTTTCATATAATAATAATTGGTTGATTATCAAAACATGCTATACATTAAGAAATACGAAGTTAGAAAGCGAATGTTTCAAAGCGGTTATGCAAATTTACAAAAGAAGTTGTTGGCACATTCTCGTTATCTGAAGAACAAACGGCATCTTATACGTGGAACCCTTTAGCAAAGCTCGAAGAAATTAACTACAAAGTTCGACTAGAGTTTTGAACTTTTGATCTCCCAAATTTGCCAAAATTAATTTCACGGAAAATGCTCCAACGTTTAAAAAAGTTCGCCAGAAGTAAATCAGTTTTCTCAATTGCGCATATGGCCATACTGCCATTTTCTCTTTTATTAATACAGTTCGCAGTTCCATATTTTAAGACCCCCATTCCGAATATGATCTCCTGGAGTTTATACAGGATTACTTTCCAGTGTGGTTTAATTTACATTGGCCAATCAAAGAGAGCTTAAAAATTTCGTTCTAAGGAATATGAGACAAATGTTAGGAAAAAAAAGCACATAAATCCTCTGCTGCCGATACTGTTGGTAAGAAAATCACATTTCCCATTTTTTGCCAAATTATTCAAACAGTATCTTCCGTGGGCGAATTAGATTTTCTAGAGAAGTTTCACTTTCATAAAAAAATATTTTTCTACTTAACGATCCCTATTCCAATCTGTCTCAAAATAGCTTTTAAGGAAATTATCTCATAGTTGTTTTCATTTTACATAAATAGATGGCGTCAGTAGGTAGACTTCTGCGTCTCATTGTTATTGCCTTAATACAGGCTTTCCTTACGTCATTTGCACTTCTGCAGCTGAAGAAACGGGGATCAATTTTTAATTCTTCGAAACTATTCCTCCAAATGTATGAATATAAGGGGATTCTTGTTGTCTAAACAACTCCAATAGTTACTGAATTATGTGTCATCTGTAGAACGTGAAATTGGTTTCTACATGTGTAATGTATATACGAAACCGTTTATCTTAAAATTCACCTCTGCTCTTTCCAATGTCTCTCAGATATTTTACCGTAATTTAATAAATAATCCCTGTAAGACCGTCTCGTCTCTAAAGTGTATCTGTACACTGTTATCCATTCATTAATTTAACATATTATGGCATAAATATCACGAAAATAACAACATTCTTGGGTTTTACTTATTTAACTCAGTGTTCCATCGTTGAAACCCACAAACACTAATAAGCGAATAATCGTTTAAGCGCCTGAATACAGACGTAAGACTTACGAAGGGTTTATTGGTTTACCCTTTATTTCTCAGAATAAATATAATACAATCAACTCCTAACTTGGAGTGAACAGCAAAGCACCCACTTGGGCTTGAACTTAAATGGATATGAAATTAAACTTAACTAAGCTTAACTGAAGCTAACTGAAAGATATAGCCGAAGCTATCAAGATTTCAAGTAGTTGGCCCCTAAATCTTAATTAAGTCGGCGAAGCCAAACAAGGGCCTAAAGTATGGCCGAGCGTAACAATAGCTAAGGGAGACGTAGCCAAACGGCAAACGCGCGCTAGTCAGGTACTCAGGCTCTTTCTGGAAGTCGGTGAAACATCCACTTAAATACTACTCTTTACTCATTTGCATTAACCGCGTTTCTGAAATTGCATTCTGGTAGGAAATTGTAAACTTAAACTGGAAGGGAAGGAAAGATTCCTGAACTTAAAATAACTGTTAATAAAATTAGGACAAACCTTAGAATAGAGAAAGAGAAGAAAGAAAAAGAGTGTTTTATCATTTGATTGAATAACAAAACAAACTGCTGAAGAATTTACCTGTAACTTAAAATTTGTAGGGTCGCAAAGTAGAGTTTCAATCATTTTTGTAAACAATATCCTACGCCTTGCAAAAGACACGAAGAGTGCAAAACCCCCATTCGAAGGCGTGAGCTTGGACGGTATTTATACTCGAGCGGACCAAAGCGATGAGGATAAAAAAACTTCCATTCACTGAACAGAAATTAAAGCAAAAGTTCTTGAGATTCACTATTTGCTTTTCCGTACAGTGAAATTTTTTTGATTTTTTTATCGTAACATCATTTGATTGATTTTTGACAACTCTGTCAAAGAATTTGAACAGAATCCTATTTACATTCTCCGTTTCAAAGGTCATATATATCATATACAAGAAATGCCCTAGGATGTCCTAACAGATGCTTATTGTGTCCTCCTCCTCCTGCTACGACTATGACCTCATTCTTAGACTGGAAATTACACCTGTTTCGCATAGGCATTAGGTAGAACACAGAGGGTTCAGTACCGGGGCCTGAAGATACAGCATCGAGAACAGGACAGGATTGCAGAGTGAAGATTCAGACGCAGATGGCCGAGCAACCATACACGATTGGTTCCGACACCCTGGACTTATCTAAAAAATGTTATAGCAGTGCACACACCCTGAGACAGCCTTGAGAATACCCTTATAGTCCCTGTCGAACCAAAACGGACCACCGAACAGAACGGTGGTCTTATGAAGACCGTTAATCTGCCCCATACTGTCCACTCCCAACATACGGGCACAGCGAGTGACCATCTTAAAACCTGTGAGATTCGAATGTCTGACCCGGTCTGTCTGAATCCCAGTCAGAATAATGCCAATTAACCGCATTAATAAGAGAGCTAACTTATGCGTTGGCACACCTTCCCCATGTCGAAGGAGGACCCACGGAGGGAATACGGCATCCAGAGGGCGGAAGTGTACCATTCATGGAAGTAGGCCCCTAACCGGTTTTCCCCATACAATACTTTGAAACACCGGATGGTGACCAAAACATTCCGTCACTTACCATTAAGATCAACGAGTTTTGACACGATCGTATGTAAATATTTTGTAATTACGTCGTAAATATGCACATAAATGTATATGTTTTCTTTTCTACAATATTTCAGAGTCCTAAGTATGTGAAAAGAATACATTTTTAAACAACGTTTCATTCTGAACGGAACTAAACGCTATATTTTTTACAGAACAGTTTGCTCAGAGGGGTTTAATTTGAATGAAATATTTTCACAAGTCTTCGTTAATTACATTAGTTCGATTTTATTCGGTTAAGGATTACAAAAATTAAGATCAAAGTTTATTGTATTATTAATATTAAAATTATGCATTATTTCTTTTCTATTTATAGAACTTCTTCCTAAAGTACTTTCTCAAATATGAAAAGAATTTTCGGGCATCTTTTAAATAGAAAAATCTAAGTCAGTTTATAATTAATGCTGTGTTAGTCCATTTCAAATTAGAGCGCCTTTTATTTTAATAATGAAATACGTTAAATAGTACTTAACTTTCTCTGAATATTTCTGAAAGGGAATAAAAAAAGAATTTTTTTATAAATATTATTTAAAACTTGTAACTGAGTTATGAAATGTAAGGAAATAATTCTTTTAATTATCTAAGCAGATTTTTTTACCCTTAATTTCAAAAATACATATTCTAAAACTCTTCTTTATTACTTCCTTAAGTACGCAACTCATGGAATTTGCTTTACGATACCTTTTAACAGATTGCTTTCCAGTAGGAACAATTCTTGCTTAAATTGTTTTATAAACGTATCTGTCAACGGGATTTCAATTTATGTTTACAATTCAATGTTAAGGTTATTATATATTTAGATAATATTTATAATCATTATAAAATTAGATACATTTAATAATTCGATTTCTTCACGGTAACTTTCACAGGAGTTTAGGAATGAATAAATCCTTTATTTCAAATATATTTATAAATAATTTAATAAATATTTACGTATTTCGTTAAAGGCAGATACACGCGTTTTGCAAGCATATGCATAAATACCCATACATATTTCATATTTTTCATTTTCGGCATGTGCAAATCTTTACTTTCTCTGCATTCACTATATTTTTCGAGTAAAGTAATTTACAATAATTTAGCATGTACCCGAAATTTTTGCCTAAGAAATATGTATAAAAATAATTTGAATGAAAATTACACGTATTATTTTTAATACCCACTCAACGGTCAGTTTTTCTTCGAAATTCCTCCACGATGGCATCTCTCCCTCGTCCAGATAGGCCTTGCATGCCTTACTCTATTTAATAAAAATTTAACCTGATCTTTCGGCTTTCATCTCTTCTTTAACTGAGTTGATGGAGCCTTCCATCTTTTCTTGGAATGCAGCAAAGACAGTCAGAAGCTGTCTTAATTGTTCTTCCATCGTTCTTGTCACTGGCATTCACTCGCAAAACCCCACTCCTGACACCAGTTGTTACGTTTTTCTCTCTTTCTTCTTCGTACGTAAGTTAAAGGATTCGCGGATTTGGAGTGAATAACGACGACAGCACTTAAAGGAGTATCGAAAGACACTTTATTAGCCAGGATTTTTCAAGATAGCTCTAAAAACACTTTTACAATCGTCGAAGAACTACTATAAACCGGCTGAGACAGTCAGCGACACAGCCTTCAGACTATCAGGCTATAACAGTAGAGACAGCTTCACGGCAAAGCACCAAAGAACAGTTCCCGACTCGGCTCGGTCGTTCTGGGAACTCCGCGTACTCTCGAGACTCTCCACGCTAGAACTGGCGATGCACTCCACGATACGCTAGAGTAGAGTTCCCGACTCAGTTCAGTCGTTCTGGGAGCTCAACACACACTAAGATAAAACTCGAAGCTCGAAGATGCACTAACTCGCGATACACTGAGAGACTCTCGATGCACTCGACGACCAACTCGGTACTATACTACGAGACACTCGCTCACTGACTGACTATCAACTCTATAGACACTTCACTGACTTCGCACTGACTCACTCTCCGCGTACCAGCAGGGTTTATATAGCTTTTGGCTTGTATTTGAGAACATTCTGGTCTAAACCAGGACGAATTCGTTCCAGAAGGTTCTCCGTCCGTCTATGGAATATCGCCGATTTTGTCGCCAAATGGGCGATTTTGCGCCAAATATGGCAACACTGCTTTTCCATGTCATTGTCTGGTAGCAGGTTTAGGGTTAGGATAAGCTATCTTACCGCACCTGGACATTTCGTAACAATATACACCGCCCTCTTGCATGTGATTTCCAGATGAGATTTTTTTTAAACTGTTATCAAATGAGAAGGCTGCTCCATGGGAAATTTTCGTAATTCCGAGCACTCTTCTTAGCTTTCGGATATCTGACACTGCAATTCCTTTAACTCCATTCTTCCTCCCAATTTAAACTACTCCGGGTACGCTTGAATCTGTAGAGAACTTTAGACTGAATGCGTGACGGAATTACGCGCAAAGAAACGACTCAAAAATAAAATCTTAAACATGAATATCCAATATTTATCAAAGAACTATTTAGAATATTTACTCGGATCGTTTAATTAAACATTGAAAATGGAAGGGAAAATAATAATTCGGATTGATATTCCTCAAAACTAAGATCAGTGCCTCAGAAAACATTATCATCGAATTTTCATCTCAACGAACATCAGAACAAAAGAGAAAGCGAACGTACTCGTAAACAGAAGCACCGAAGTTTATTTCTTGATGTGTCAGCACATTCTTGAATATAATGAAAATTAAAAAATGTGTCTGTTATGAAAATTCTAAAATATTTTCGAAGCATGTTCGATGTTATATTACCATTAACATCACGACAGAAATATGAAATCGATGACTTTACATTGTATTCATATGTAAATGAGTCGGGGTGATTTTTAAAAACCTTTTAAAATATTTCTAAAGTATATTTTAGTCGAAATCTTTATTGTTTTCTCGTTTGTCAACATAATAAAAACTCGACAGCAATCCTTCTCGAAAGGAAACGGAAAGAAAAAGAAATTTCATCGAAGAACGAAGAATTAAATAACGAAAAAACGTAGGAACAACTTTTTAACTGGAAGCTGAGGGAATTTTAATGCGTGGCTGATCTTAGACCTGATTCTAATTTTATAATTCTTAAATTTAAAATATCACCCCGAATGGCTTCTAATACGAATAAAGAAGTGTGTTCATGTGTATATGTTTCTCGTGCAATCTGCAGTTCTTGAGGAAATTTCTCACACTCGAACTCCAAAACAAGAGGAAGATTACTGTCTACATAACATTTACCAAAATTTATCCCACGGGGTCCGCACTCTTTACATACATACATTCATATTTATTTATTCCGTAGTTCAACAAACTTTTCATTAAAATATTTTGTTAATTTCGTTAAAAGTAGGCAACATAAAAGAGGTGTGTAACCACTCAGCAAAACACTTTCGAATTTAATAAACAAACTCAGCGATTTAAAAGAAAAACGTTGCGGTTGGCCAAACTGAAATACGTTCGTATGTATTACCTTTCTGCGGAGCATAAGCTGTTTAATTTTTCTTTCAAATTTTACTCACTTCTTAATTAACAAACTAAGCGATTTGAAAGCTCATTTCAGTTATTATTAATTGCTAGCCGGAAGCAACAAATTACACTAACTGGATTCGTAATTTATTGAAACTATATGTAGTGTCCGTTTCTTTTGTTTGTTTGCGCGAGTGTCAAGACAGATTAAGACAGATCTACGATTTTACTCCTATCCTGAGAAATTTTGCACACTTAATACTTAAAACGAGAGGAAGGTCAATGTCTACATCCGGTTTCGGAAAACTGTACCACAGTGTTCACGCACAGTACGTCTACATCAGAACGGTGCATTCACAATACCTGTCTTGCATTCTGAGGTTACGTTACCCACTTTAGGTTCTGTCTAGTAAGGTAAATGGATATTTATTTCTGCATATATACACAATCGAATGTAGCTATAAAGAGCTTCAAACCAAGCGAAAAGTTGGTCCGCTGAATCCCATCAGATAAGGAAAAAACTCTGGATGTGTACACCACATGACTTCTTTGTACGGATTATTAAATTATACGTAATTTTCCTGCATTTCATTTAAACATATTGAATTAACAGTTAACGAATTTTGAATTACATCTACTTCGTCGATAGCGCTTAAATCGCAACAGAATAAATGCACTCTTTAAAGTTCACGATATTTATTTACCATAGCCACACTTCGGCGCTAAATACAGACGATTCAGCGCTGCTTACCTAATGCGCATACGCTACTAATTAATTCAGTTCAGTTCTCACTTCGCCGTAAGGCGAAAGTACATAAAAATTCGAAATATTTTCTTTAAAAATTGAAAGATATAGAAAAACGAATTAACAAAAACAATTAAAACGATAAAAAAAACGAATTTTTACACTTAAAATTACAATTTGTACGCAAAAACAAGCTAATGATATTTCCAGAATGATTCCACCATAATTTAATTCGAAATGATAAAAGAAGGCGTTACTTTGTTGTTATGAAGCTTAGTTTCTTTAGATTGGCAAAAATTCCACTATTCTGCTGAGATTCATATATAAACAAATATGAGCGCTATATAATCAAAAATTAGGCTTAGCCGCACTTAAAAACTTTTAAGTTGTTGATAATTCCGCAATTATTGTACGCATGTTAACTAAAGGCATAAACTCTTAACCGAAAGATAAGAACAACATAATTCAATCATTTTCAAAGCAAAAAATCCACAATTTGCAAACATATACTAATAAAGAAACTGAGCTGAGAAACAGATTGAATATATATATACTGTAGAGTCATTAGGATTTATTTGGAAGCAGGAGACATGAAAAATGGGACACTAACCTCTCGGTTACGTGTCCAGCATGCTGACCACTACACCACGAACGCATGCGAAGAAGGCGGGAGAAATTCCTTATATACTCCTCCTTTTAAAGGACGACTGGGGTTCTGGAGACCCAGACGCTACATCTTGGTAGTGGAGAAACATCATCCACCACCTTTTAGTTCAGGCGTCACTGCAGAGAAATTAGGATTTATTTGAGAGCAGGAGTGATGAAAAACGAGCAACCCCTTCGCCGGGAATCGAACCACGGACCTCTCAGTTATGCGTCGAGCGTGCTGAACACTACACCACGGAGGCATGCAAAGAAGGCGGGAGAAATACCATATAATACATATATTTCTATACTTTTGGTGCGGCCGATTGCAACCAAAATGCGAGGTGCACATCTGCATGTAATAGAAGTCGTGTATACAAAATTTCAACGTTCTGAGGCTAGTCGTTTTTGAGTTGTGCGAGATACATACATATGTACGTACGCGCAGGCGCCACGAAAAAAATCTCTTCAGAATCCATTTTAAATCAGGTTTATAATTATTTTTTTTGGGGGGGGGAAGAGTTCTTTATTCTGTCCTTACGCACGCATGTCACTCAAAAACATCGTTAGACTGCATTCGATAGCGGTCAAAATGGATATTTTCGATGAAATATCAGACCCGAAAATTTTCGCGATTAGAATACTCCCAAAAGATGTCAGTTGTCTCATAACTAAATTTCTTTTCTTTTTTTTTTTTTTTTTTTTGACATACGTTAATAATTTTGCACCAAAAATCAGAAAAATCAGTTAGCAGAGAAGGCATGGCATAGGACCGTCCTTTAAACGCCACATTTAATCTTTGACACGCATTTGAAATTATGAATACGTGTCAGCTTCGAAAGAGGGACGACCGATATCTCAATCGAGCTCGATTGATCAATTCAAGCTCGATGGCGATAGATGGTGTGTACAGGGTCATGTTCTTGAGTATCATGTGATTAAACTGAAGCGTGTTTGCGGGCGCCTACGAGACGTGGCCAGTTGTCGAAATGGAAGCGTTGATGAAACAACGTTATAAGATTAAATTTTGTGTTCGTCTGAAAAAAATCAGCATCGGAGACTTTTGACATGACGCGTGAAGCTTTCAACGATGAAGCATTAGCGAGGGCAAGTGTTTTTCGCTGGCATAAAGCTTTTAAGGAAGGCAGGTAAACTGCGGAAGATATTGAAATGAAAGTGAGGAACAACCTTCAACGAACCTCACAAAGACAATGATTAACACAGCTGCGTTTATCATCAAGGAGGACCGTAGAATCACAGTACGTCAGTTGCATGCTCTCTTGAATATTTCTGTAGGAAGTTTTCACTCAATCATGGCAGAACATTTGCGACTGAAACATGTTTGTACGCGGTGGATTCCGAAATTGTTGACACCTGAGCAAATGCAGCATAGAGTGGATGTGTGCACAGAATGGAAAGAAAGACTGCAATAAGAAGGCGACATTTCTTAAAACGCATCATCACGGCAGACGAAGCTTGGTTGTATCACTATGACACAACCGTGAAACAACAAAGTAGTGAATGGAAGCATCCGTCTTCGCCTACTCCGAAGAAAGCAAAAAGTGTGAAATCGACTGGTAAAGTTATGACCATAATTTTTTTTTTTTGATTATAAAGAAATTGTGTATCAACACGCTGTCGAACCCGGTAATACCGTAAACAGCTCGTACTGCGTGAATGTCCTGCGAGCAATGGTACAGCACATTCAAAGGAAACACCCATTGCTCCGAAATGGCTTCCTAATTGCATCATGACCATGACCGACCACATATTGCTCGTTGCGTACAGGATGTTTTGCAGCAGAACAACGTAGAGATTTTACAGCACCCTCCATGCAGTCCTGATTTCGCTCCATGCGATTTCTGGTTGTTTCCTGAACTTAAGAAACCTGTCACATTTGCTTACAAGTAACTCAGCTCCCATGAACGCCCTCTGGCGGAAAAAGACAAAACGTAGTCAGTTGAACGTGTGACGCGTCTAATAGAAGTCGTATCGATAGACCGTCTCCGTATATATTTGAAACATAATGCTTGTAATGATTGTAACCTGTAAATATTACGTAAATATCTTTCACATGTTAATTAAAATTTCTGAAAAAATTCCTAGTAGTGTTCCGCAGTGATTAGAATTTCAGCTTAGACTAACGGAAATAGAAAGGAAGACGAGCAGTTCCAGGGCAGCCTTTTAGAAGGTAAGTGATTTTTCACTTATCTATTTATTGATCTAAAATTTTAATACCGAAAAGTTGATAAAATTTTAACAGGGCGCCGAACAGGGACTGCCAGCAACTGCTTTTCCTTAAATTAACTGTTAACTGTCGAAATTGATATCAGTGATATAGATAATAGATGTGCATAAATAATTAGTGAATTGTTGATACTTGTTGAATTATTGAATATTGAACAATGACTGAATTAATCGATACATTGAAAAAGAAACGCGGCTACATAAGGGCTGCCGTTACAAAAGTAATTGGCCGAATCGAAACTGAATTATCAAAAACAGAAGTGAATGCAGAGGAACTAGAAATTTCCTTAGAACTCTTAAATGAAAAATCAAATGAGTTAAAACAAACAGATTCCGATATAGAAAAATTAATAAGCATAAATGATCTAGACCAGGAATTAAACGGTGTTGACGAGTATCGTGAAAGAATAACTACATTTAAATACAAAGCCAACAAAAAATTAAAAGAATTTAATTCAGAACAACAAAAAATAAGTGTGTTACAGGCCACTGAGCAACTTAGTGAAAATATGATAGAAAACGTCAAAATCGAAAGTCATACTGTAAAGCTTCCTAAACTTACCATTCCGAAGTTTTATGGCGAGAGTTGTGAATGGTTGACATTTTGGAACATTTTTTCATCAGCCATACACCAAAATAAAACGCTCGACGCTATAAGTAAATTTAACTATCTCAAATCCTTTTTGGGTGGTACTGCTTATAACACCATTGACCGTTTCGATCTAACCGAAGAAAATTATGAAACTTCAAACTTCTGACAGAAAGATTTGGAAATAAAGATGTATTGATGAACGTCCATATAGATAAATTATTGAAAATAAAACCTTTAAAGGATTCTAGTGACATTCAAAACTTCCGTACATTATTCAACTATATACAGAAACATATTCGATGTCTTGAATCATTAAACATGACCTCAGAAACATATGAAGCTTTATTAACACCTATATTACTTATAACATTGACCACAGATTTGGTTTTGGAATGTAATAAAACAGTTCGAAAGTCAAATTACGATTTGAATCATCTAGTGGAATCTGACCAATTAATTGCGCGGGAACGTACATTCTCGATGGTACAGCCAAAGATCGCTTTTGCGACGCCGTAAAACCATAACAAACTTAGTGAAACTAGACATATTGCGAAACACACAGCTGCGGAATTAACGAATACAAGTTTGCGGGGCGAAAACCTCCATACATATTCTGCGACTCTTCTGATCACGAGTCTATAATGTGTAAACAAGCATCTTTATGGTCTACTGAGAAAAAAAACAGAAATGCAAAACGAAAGGAGTATGTTATCGCTGTTTACATCCACGACATCTTAGTATTAATTGTACTTCTACAGTAAGATGCGAATTATGTAAACAACGACATGCCACTATAATGTGTTTTAAAAACGAAAACGGGGAAATTAAGGAAGAACAAACTGAAAATAAACCTTTAACGAATAATTCGTCTTATGAAAATGTAATCTTGCAAACTTTAATAGTCAATGTTTACGGAAATGGTGAAAGCAATTTTATTAGAATAATTTTAGATACCGGAAGTAGCAGATCATACATCAGTGCATTTCTTGCCGAGAAGTTGAAACTAAAATCTTTAGGTCAGGAAAGTGTGATACATGGGCTTTTTGGAGGTATAGAAAAAAGGGAAAATCATAACAAATATATAATTAAGTTACGTAATCCAGAAACGGGATTTACATGTAAAATGGAAGTTATGAGTCAAAAAACCATATGTTCACATATTCCAAAATTGGAGGATAGGGACTGCATAAAGAAGCTGAAGGGTAACAAAATTTTTCCCAGTGATGTAACTATTAGTGAGAATTCTTGCTTATTTGAAAAAAACCCTAATGAAATACACATGCTTATAGGAGCAGATTATGCCGGAAAACCTTTTACAGGGGAAATAAAACACATAACGGAAAGTTTAGTAGCAATGAATACCCACCTTGGCTGGACAATATTAGGGAGAACGAGGGTCAAAGGAAAAAATTTTAATGAAGCTCTTTTATCCCTACACATTAGTGACAGAAAAATTTGTGACTTGTGGTCTCTTGGTTCTGTCGGAATAACTGAACGAGCTCTTTCCCAAACAAAACAAGTAATTGAAAAAGCTACAGAAAATTGTTTTATCCGTACTTTAGAAAGAGATGACACGTGAAGGTATCAGGTGTCACTTCCATGGTTTCAAACTCATCCTGAGTTGCCAGATAATAGAATCCTTGCAGAAAAGCGTCTGAAGTCTTGCGTGAGAAGCCTTCAGACCAAGAATTCCTTAGAAGCATATGAAACTGTTTTAAAGGATTGGGTAGAAGAGGGAATTATTGAACCTGTCGATATTTTGGAAGCAGAAAGGAGCAAAGGGCATTATCTGCCTCATAGAGCAGTGTTTCGGGAAAATGCGACTATCAAAATTCGACCAGCATTCGACGCATCTGCAAAGGAGAAAAATTCGGTATCCCTAAATGACTGCCTTGAAAAAGGTCCTAATTATCTTGAATTAATCCCAAAAATTTTGACAAAATTTCGAGAGGGAAAGTATGGGGTAATTTCTGATATAAAAAGAGCCTTTTTGCAAATAGGTGTGAACCCAGAAGATAAGAGATTTTCTCCGGTTCCTGTGGTGGGAGAAAGGACAGCCTGAAAAACTGATTGTATATCGACACCGAAGGGTTGTATTCGGCGTAAATGCCAGCCCCTTTTTACTTGCCGCGACGGTTAACTACCATTTGGAAAATGTACCAGAACAACACCAGGAAATAGCTTCAAAGCTAAAAAACGCCATGTATGTGGATAACTGTGTAGCGAGCATAGAATCAATTGAAGAATTGAACTCATTTATCGAGGGATCGAGAGAAATAATGGCTACTGCGAAATTTGACCTAAGAGGTTGGAAACATAATAGACTTAAAAATGAAACTTCAATTCTAAACTTTTGTGATGAAGATTATAAAGAAGTTGTATCAGTATTGGGACTGAAATGGGACCTGTTTGACGATACTTTGTCACATAAACGATGAAGAAAATCCTGTATCGAGCAAAAGATCTGTTCTTTCCGAATTGAGTAAAATCTTCGACCCAATTGGGTTTATTAGTCCAGTTACTCTCATGCCTAAACTGATTCTGCAGGAGTGCTGGAAACGGAAAATTAACTGGGACACGAATCTACCGAATGATCTAGCAAAGAAATGTTTTACATGGTTATCTCAGTTAAAATATTTGAAAGACATCAAAATTCCTAGACTACTTCGCAAAATAGACGAAAGTACGACTATGCATGTATTTTCGGACGCAAGCAAGGACGCTTACGCGACCTGCATTTTTCTTAGACACAGCAGTGAGTCACTTGTCAGTTGATGCAATCAGGAGCTAGAGTTGCTTCCCTAAAACCACTCACCATACCTAGACTAGAGATACTCGCTTGCACTACTGGAGCCAGACTTTCTCATACAATAAGAGAAGATCTGAAACTGAAAGGCGTTCCAGTTTTCTATTGGGCGGATTCTACAAATGCCCTCTTTTGGATAAAACAGAAAGAAAATTGGTCCACTTTTGTAGCAAAGCGCGTGAATGAGATTCGAAACTTGAGTAATCCAGATCAATGGCATCGCATTCCTGGAAAGTTCAACCCTGCGGATTTGCCGTCTCGCTGTTGTTCTGCTAAGGAGTTGAGAAAATCCGAATGGTGGAAAGGACCAGATTGGATCTATCGACCTCTAGAAGAGTGGCCTCTTGCAGATGGAGAGCATCCTGACTTAGACATAGTAAATGGAGAGAGAAAACGAACTGTGGTTTCAGCCAGCAATAACACGAATACGAACAAACTTAATCTTTTTGGCAGAATTTCAGATTTTGAAAAGATCGTAAAGGTCGTGTCTTGGATCTTTAGGTTCGTTAAAAATGCAACTGCACAATCATCTGAAAGAATTCATGGTAGAATCTCAGTCGAAGAAATAACAGGAGCCGAAACAATGATTTTTCGGCTGATCCAACAAGAATCTTTTGAAGGATTGAAAGACAAGAGGATACGTGCGCTGCAACCTATCATGGACTCCAATGGCCTTATAAAAGTGAAGACACGTATCTTTCAGAGAGATGATGATGCTGACTTTCGTTACCCAATTTTACTTCCCTCGGATCATCCGCTAGCACTAAAACTGATCAAATCTGAACGTGAAAAGCTAAGTCACGCTGGAGTACAATTCGTTATGCGCAGTTTACGTGAAAAATATTGGATTATAAAAAGTAGAAAGACAATACGCAAAGTTATTCAAAAATGTGTGCGATGTCGAAGGTTCGACCCTGATTCATGTAAGACTCCTCGAGCGCCACTACCTGAAGACAGAATAAGAGATGCCTTAATATTTGAGATTATTGGCGTTGATCTGACGGGTCCATTGATCTTAAAAGGAGGTCAGAAAACGTGGATTGTCATTTTTACTTGCGCGATATATAGAGCAATTCACTTAGAGCTGGTCTCATCTCTGTCAACCGAAAATTTCCTGCAAGCCTTCAGGCGATTTATCGCTCGAAGGGGTAGACCTGTCACTGTATACTCCGACAACGGAACCAATTTTGTTGGAACAAATAATTTGTTTAAGACCATAGATTGGAATTCTATATTAGAAAATGCAACAGTTAGGAAAATTGAATGGAAATTTATTCCTCCTTCCTCGCCATGGTGGGGAGGGTGGTGGGAAAGATTAATTGGAGTGCTAAAGAGAATTCTTCGAAAGGTACTTGGAAAATCTTCTCCGAATTACGAAGAATTGTTGACAGTCACTTGTGACTGCGAGAGCATTATAAACAACCGTCCTCTCACTTATTTGTCAGAAGACGTAAACGATTTGAGAGTTCTCACCCCAGCAATGTTTCTAACAGAAATTCCAGAGACTGGAGTTCCTGAATTAGATCTTTTGGATTCCAAATCCATCAATAAGAGATACCTTTACCGAGCCAGATTGAGAAACAACTTACGAAAACGATTTCGAGCCGAATATTTAGGGCAACTAAAACAAAGCTCAAAATTCATCAGCGAACCATCGTCTGTGAAAGTTGGTGATCTTGTCATCGTGTCCAACAATGAAAAAAGGATAAGCTGGCCCTTAGCTAGAATCCTGGAAATTTTTTTATCTGACGACGGACACATTAGACTAGTGAAACTGAAAACTGCCCAAGGGCAGATTATAAGACCCACTAAGAACCTCATACCTCTCGAACTCAACTTTACACCTGAGTCGGACATTAACGTGAGGTACAGAACTCGACAAAGGACTTGAACTCTAGGTCAGTTGAGGTCCATCCTCTGCTGATACTGGACCTCAAGGTGGGAGTGTCACATTTGCTTACAAATAACTCGGCTCCCATGAACGCCCTCTGGCGGAAAAAGACAAAACGTAGTCAGTTGAACGTGTGACGCGTCTAATAGAAGTCGTATCGATAGACCGTCTCCGTATATATTTGAAACATAATGCTTGTAATGATTGTAACCTGTAAATATTATGTAAATATCTTTCACGTGTTAATTAAAATTTCTGAAAAAATTCCTAGTAGTGTTCCGCAGTGATTAGAATTTCAGCTTAGACTAACGGAAATAGAAAGGAAGACGAGCAGTTCCAGGGCAGCCCTTTAGAAGGTAAGTGATTTTTCACTTATCTATTTATTGATCTAAAATTTTAATACCGAAAAGTTGATAAAATTTTAACAAAACCATTACGAGGCAAACATTTTGCAAGCAACAAAGAATGTGTAAAAGCTGCGGCGGCAGTTTAGAAAAAGCTCTCGAAAAATGGATTTTTACATGTTTTTCTGAAGTGCACAGAACGTTGGAATAAATGCATTACGTGCCGCGGTAGTTATTTTGAAAAAGACCATGTAAATGATGACAATTAAAGGTATTCTGTATTTTTTATAATTTCAGTGGTATTGAACAGCCTTCGTATGTGCATTTCCGTCGCCGGGAACCGAACCCTGGAACTCTCGAATACGCGTAGAGTATGCTTCCAGTTACATCACGAAGGCAGGCGGAAAGAAGGGGGCTTAGCACTTTGCGACGCATTTTATGGGGCTATGCAAGTCGGATGTTTATGTAAACAAATCACAAGCGATGGCCGTGATAAACAGGAATATTTAACGAATCAATAAGAAATTTGTGAACGGGTCATCGTGAATTTCACCGACAGAATAACTGTCTGCCAAAAACGTGGAGGTGGAAGTATGTCGGATATTGTTTTCTAGAGTTAAATCGGAGAGCGTATAGGAGAAAACAAAACAAAGACTTCTTATACCGTGTAGAAACTATAATTACAGGAGCCAGATGGCACTGTGCGTCTGACTTCTCTTTAAGTTGAATTAATTGCGATTGAGGCTGCGAAGAATGATGAAATATGAAATGTTAAGTGTGAACTCTATATATAACTGTATTTATAAGTGTTTTCTTATCGTCTTGTATTGTCTGTGTCGTCAATAAAATTGAATAAAATATCTTGGATTGATCTCGTCTGACCGGTAAGAAGCTTTGATTATTTTATTTGTTTGAATGTTGAAATAGAATTCTAAAACGAAAGCGATTTTTAGATGTAAGTTACATTATACCGCTTTGACTAATTTATTGAATTTTTACAAAGTGTGGAATTCATAAGATACTCTGTATTAGGATAATTCTTCTATTGCATTGTGTTGTAAAATCTTATTTTCGTTATCCACAACTCCTAACACATTCGAAAAAGATTTGGACATTTCTCAAAATTTTGAAGAAGACCCAAATAACTTGAGTTTTGAATGTCTGCACCAAAGTCAAAACAAAAAAAAAGAAGTTTATAATAAGCATGTGAAAATTTTTGCTTATGCAAAGTTGTTCTTTTAAAATGCTGCAAACCTGTTGATTATTTGGAAGATTAGTTAAAAATGTATTCATTTTTTTTCTTTTAGAAATTCCAATTTTAGATCGAGAGAATATTTTCTCTTCCTCCTGAGCAGCTGAATAACAAAAGGAACTAATTAACTGTTAAATAAGTAAAAGTAGAAACGTTAATGAGGTTCACTTTCATTTTCAGACCTTTATATATAATGAAAAATCCAAGTTTATTGACAAAATAGTATCTAGTGACAGGTAGGATACGAACTGCTTGAAATTTAATTGAAGACCCCCCCTTCTTATCTAATCAGAAGATCCTTTTCTTAGTGCCAACTTCCGCACGACGAACAATAGCAGCCCCACCTTATATAGAAAGGCTGAAATACACTCATGTCCATAAATTAAGGATAACTCGGAGTCACGCGGAAATCGAACTCTTAAATAAATATATCACCTGTAAAATCACTACACACATGTTCAAGAATCATACGCAAATTTCAGGAAGTAACCAAATGACATCGATGGTACGTCACAATGACGAGAGTGTAAGAGAGTGATATATAAGGAATACAGGCAAAAAAGTAAAATTGTTTGCAGGCGCTTTATAAGCATTTCAGTGCAATAACCGAATAGTTATGACACAAAGGACGCATTTGGATGATTTTTTACGTGGTAGAATTATAGGCGGTCAGGAATGTGGGCGTACCCAACTGGAAGTATCAGACGAACTTGGAATTGCCCCAAGTGTCATCTCCAGGCTTTGGCAACGATTCCGAGATGATGGGAATGTGAGTAGACGTTACAGCACAGGTCGCCCCAGAGTTACAACGCCGAATGAGGACCGGTATTTGGCAGTTACTGCCAAAAGAAACAGGCGGAGCACAGCCTCAGATCTGTCTCGTCAGATCTCTTCAGCCACTGTGTCAGGACTAAGTGTTCTGTGCGTATTCTTGGCAAACATCTTCGTGAACAGCTGGAAAGTCTCTAAGTCCTGATCTGGAACAGGGAGCTGAATGCAGCTATGTTCTGGTTGTAGATACTGTGCTTCAGTTGTATAATAACTGCATTTGAAAGGGATTTAAAATCCTCTTTTATTAAATCAATATTATTTACAAATCACTTCCCAACTCGGGAGGGATACAGAAAGTGAAAGACCACACTTGGGTCTAAATGAACAATCAGATTAATTTAAATTAAAGCTAAATAGAAATTTGATTAATCTTTGCTCACAGAGCTAATCGCGGAGTTGGCCTCTAACTAAATAGTGCATAGCAAGAATTACTAATACTAGCGTACTTGGATTTATTTCAATAAGCAATCACGTAGTAAGCACTATGGCTTAGAATTTAGCTGCTAGCTGGTCAGGGGAACGTCAAACAGAATGACCGTGATCTGAGACTAAAAGCTCTCTCACAGTGTGAAGTTTCTAGCTCTGGTTTAAATAGTACTTGCCTCTACTTCAAATTAGCATAAGCTGAAAACGCGCGCTTTTTCTCACGGGAAGTTGAAACTGAGAAGACATAGAAAGATTTAAATTAAAATAAAACTTCGTTAGTTTAACTAAAACCTTACAACTGCTACGACAATTTCAAGGCAGACCGTGTACACACGCTTAGGGCAGATAGGTCTATATGCTCGTAGACCTGTCAGATGCGTTCCACTTACTGCAACTGACTGTCGCCTGCGGTTAGCCTAGAGTAGAGAGCATGCATTGTGGACACCGCAACAGTGGGCTTGTGTGATGTGATGTTTTCCTACGAGTCTAGGTTTAGCTTGCAGTCTGGTTCTCGCCGGACTTTCATATGAAGATTTCCAGGTACCCGTTACCACCAAGAAAACATCATTGAACGACACCGTTACGGAGGTGCAGGAGTGCTCGTTTGGGGTGGAATTATTCTGGGTTCCAGAAGTGACCTGCATGTTGAAATTGGAAACGTGACGAGCCAAATCTATTGGGACGTCATTCTGGAACAACATGTACATTTGTTTCGGGGCGCCATGGGCGCACAATTTGTGTTTATGGATGAGAACGCCCGTCCTCACCGTGCAAACGTCGTAAGCAAATGCCTTCAATCGGAGGATATCACCCGTATGAACTGGCCAGCATTCTCATCGGACTTGAATCCAGTAAAGCACGTGTGGGACATGCTTGGCCGACGAGTTGCAGCCCGTCAACCTCCTCCTACATGTCTACCGGAACTTCGGAGAGCGTTGCTTTTTGAGTGGTGTAATATCCCCCAAGATCACAACGATAATTTGTACTCAGCATGCCTAGATGTTGTACGAACGGTACGGCATCGTCTGGGAGACGTACAATGTATTAACAATCATTCCAACCATGTAATATTGGTTTTTTGTAAATAGGTTTTTTTTGTAATTGGCTCCTGGGAGAAAAAATCGCTAATTTTTTTAATAATATCAAACATATAGCATCTTTTTTTGCTCTTTACCTTTTGTTTAATAAATAAGCTTTACAAATAAGTCAAATTTGTTTTGCTTTTAACTCTTCCTTTGCCTGATTTTGCATTATCCTTAATTTATGGACATGAGTGTAGAAGAAAGGAAACTCAACAACTGCGCGATTTTACATTTTGTTTTACGTCGCAAGACGATGGGTGCAACAAAAAGTCGTTTGTCCTTATTATTGGAATATTTCATTGAGACTTCAACTCTCTATTTTCGTTTATCACATGTTGTAGAATGGTGCATACAAAAGAAATATTAAATTAAAAATCTGGTATATGTTAAAGTAAAAAAGAATTTCTTTTATAATCAAATTGTAGTTTTATAATGCTTAAAAACTGCTGAGCCAAATCTTGTTTATTTTGCACAAGAATTCAAAAATTTCCAAGTAGTAGAATACATATATATACATCAATTTTGACCTACATAAAACCGATAGATTAATGACACACAAAAAAACTGATACACAAACGCATACATAGTAAATTTTTTGATTATGCATAAAAAATGTGTATAATTTACAGATATTCTTTATCTAATCTTATTAGATAATAATTAATCTTAATTACAAGTACAGAATAGCTCATAAGAATAATTAGAAGTAAGAATAAAGTAGCAATATTAGTAAAGGATATTTAATAAATAAAGAATACCTAATAAGAATAATTAATTTTTATTAGATGTCCTTTACTTGTTTATATAATCCTATTTCTCCATTTTTCCCTTCCTGTAAGCTGCTTTTGGCTTCGAAACGTAAAACTAGATAGTAACCCTCAGCTTTTTGAAACGGAGGGGTCTTCTTCAGAAGATACACGTTTTTTCGTGTAGTTCGGCTGTGGGCAGAGAAAGGGGAAGGGACTTTAATTCGCGCAGTTAGGTTATACCGTAGTGACAAATACTTGTAAATTGCTTTCCCATTTTCTGCTTTCGCATTTAGAGCCAGTGTTATTGTAAATATAATCTCTATTTCCTTCCCTGGTCAGGTTAGGTTAACTGCTTAAGGCGACGAGAGGAGCCATCTTGCAGAAATTTTTAAGACAAGCTGCTGTGAATCGAAGTTAACACACTGGGAAAACCACGAAAATTCCCATGCACTTTGCAAGAGCTACTTTTCTTTGCACGCTTCATTCTTTGATTACGCGCGATGCCATAATCGGACTCTGACCATGTATTATCTAAAACAGGTCCCCCTTCTCCTTATTGATTTACACTGCTGGCCACCCAAATTGCAACACCAAGAAAGACAAGAGACATCACAACAAAATTTATTTAGTAAATAAGATGTTGACCAAGTATCAAATGATTAAATTTATACACTTCTGTGAAGTTTGGTTCCTTTTAGAATCAGTAGCCAGAGTAGCCGCCATTGTTGGAGATCGCCCCTGCCACACGCCTCGACATTGATTCAAAGAGACTTTGGATGTGTTCTTGGGGTACAGCAGACGAAGCAGCTTCCACGCGTTGCCAAAGTTGATCTGGTGTGGCAGCTTGGGATGTAATCTGGGTCAATCGTTCAGCAACCATGGACCACATGTTTTCTATCGGCGAAAGATGCGGAGAGCGAGCCGGCCAGGGAAACAATTCAATCTGGCGATTGACGAAGAACCCGTGCAGAATGCGTGCCACTTGTGGTCGCGCATTATCTTGTTGAAATATGGGTGTGGGCAAGCCCTGAAGATAAGGAAGGACAACTGGCTCCAACAACTCAGAGGGGCAGCGTTGGCTGTTTAAAGCACCGGCAATGCGTACTAGAGGAGTGCCAGAATGATATCCATTACCGCCCCATACCATAAAACCGGTGTAGGACCAGTGTGGCGATGCTTAACGCAGCTGTTCAGCATCCTCTCTCCACGGTGTCTCCAGACTCGAATCCGACCATCGTGATGTTGCAGACAGAAGCGTGACTCGTTAATAAAGACAATTTCATTCCATTCTGCCGTCCACATTCTTCGTACATCGCAGCATTGGCGACGGAGACGTCTGTGGTTCTGCGTCAAGGGTAGACGAAGCAATGGACGTCTTGCGGTCAGACGACTGTGCTGTAAACGGCATCGAATGGTACGCGCAGACACTGGATGATGCGTTATAGACTGAATATGCTGTGCTATGTTTCGTGATGTGGCTGAGCGATCCGTCACTGCCATGAGCAAAATGTTGCTGTCATCACGTGAAGTGTGCATTGAGGTGGATGCGATCAACCACGTCGGTCCGTCGTACCCTCCTGTATCCAACGGTCACATATCCGCATTACAGTTGTTTCGTTTTATCCAACACGACTTCCGATTTCCCTGAAAGATAATCCATACTCTCGGTAGGCCACTATCCTTCCTCTGTCGAACTCAGACACTTGATCAAACGGTGATCGCTGTTTACTACGACGCATAATGGATCGTTTTTTGAAAAAAACACAAGAAAAACACAATTGCCGAACTTGAAATCGTCGAAAACTCCAAGCCTTCAATAGCACTTTGAAGTGGCATAACAGGCGGGCGTGACGTGCGTCTGCGCTGAAATTCTAATCATTTGCATATCTCACCTCCGCTAATGCATGTATTTAAATTTCATGTTACTTACATACTTCCTTCAGGGTGTTGCATTTACGGTGGCCAGCAGTATCGATAAAGTGGTCGTTTGGTTTAATTGGAAAAACACGAG
>KK116139.1:291504-337837 GCA_000611955.2 Stegodyphus mimosarum
AGGATGCCTTCGTGGAGGATTGTCTAAGGGAATTTGGTTCATATCGACGTTACACATGGGAATAGCTGAAATATATGAAAACGCCTGTGTTGAAATTCTCTATTTCTATCAAGTAAATATCTTTCATGCAACAAATGACGAGTTTAAATGTAAAAAATAACGAATTCACACTGTTCTACGAGGAAAACTTTGAAATAAAAAGGAACTTCAACGAAGCTTTTCCGAACTTGATCCAATCTTTCAGCTAGCCTCTAGGGGGCGCTACACTCTAATAGCACGAGTAACACAGCCGAAACATAAAACGCAAGAAAATCCGTTAATGGCAGTTTGAGTTGGATCATCGACCCGAATTTCGATTTCGACGCCAAGCGATACTTTTTTTTTTCCATCTCTCACTTACTTTTTTTTCTTTTCTTTTTTTATACTTCTTCACTCACTTATGACCAAAACTCTTTTCTTCAATCCTAACTTTTTGTTCCGCTAGTTGGGCCACTTGCAAGTATTTTTGATCCTGGAGTACTTTTCTTTCCTTTTTCTGTTTTTCTTTACTTATATTCGTTTTATCATTCCTCAAACCAGCATCCGTTTTCCCCGTCAGTGGGTCGTCGATTGCGATTTTATGTAATCATCGTAATCGATAAGATTATCGGACAATCGATCGGAACGAAACCGACACCTAGAGAATTTGTTGGCTTTACTTTGTTAGAAGCGATGCAGCTCCCCCAACCTACGAAATTACACCGTAAAAAAGAGGGTCAGTAAAAAAAAGGAAAAAAATGCGTAAATTGCAGCTTTTTGATTCGCCGACGCCTTATATATTTCTTCCATGTTAGAAATTACGACATAGTATCGGGCTAGAGGATTTCCTTCTAACCCAAGATCGGCTAACATCACGTAATAAAGACATTATTCACGAAAACGGGTTTAAGTTTGATGCGCAAAATAGAAGATTGTAGCACCGCTGTTCTGTACAGAAAAAGAAGAAACATTTGGAACATGATGAAACCTGAAAGTATCGATTGCTTGAGTGATTAATGCGGTGGTATCGAAACCCAGTATAACACTTTTAAATCACAATCTGTCTCAGACTATAGCGGAAACAGTATACTTTTCAAACATGATGAAAGCTGAAAGAATCATTTGCTCAGCTGATAAATGTGGTGGTAGCTTAACCCAGCATGATATGTTTAAAATTTGAAATCCAAACCCTTCGTTACTTTTCCAGTTTCACAGACTGTTCCTCCCCTCCCCGTGTGAATAGGTGTGAAAATTTCAAATGACATTCTTTTATACAGTCTAACAAAGATTCCATTAGCGTTTGACCCCATTCTTTATAAATCTATTCTGAAAGTCTGAAGCTGAAATCAGAGAAGCAAGAACGAAATGTCACGTGCAATCTAAAGACAAGAAACCACAAATAAACCTCTTAGAACAAGCTCTCTGCAGTAAACTGATACAATGCATTTGGGGAAACTGCACTTGCTACTGCATACCTTGGGAGGGGGGAAGAAAACAAGATCGCAATCTCGGCCGTTTTAGGGCGGTTGTGGTTGTCTGAATGAACGGCCGTGTGGGGCGGTTTGGTCGTCAAAGATTTAATACGACTCATTGCGTTGTTCGCAGAGAAATTAATAAATTTTACAAGAAACCTGAAAGAACTGTCTGCTCGGTAAGTAAACGCAGCTGTATGATGCTATATGACGTATTTCAACAGCGCCGTATGACGCTGTTGAAATGTCTCACTGTATTGTTTTATATAGAGAAAAAAAAATAAAACGTTTGAAAAATTACCAATTGTCTACTCGGCCGTTTCAATGGAGGTGGAATGTAATGCAGTGTGACTCAGTTAAAATGTATCCTTGTGTTGTCCTCGCTAGAAAAGAATAAATTTTGAAAGAATCTCTGGTAGTTTGATTAATGCGTAAGCAGTGGGAAGCTGATTAATGAGTTGACTGAAGAGGAAAGAATAAATTTTCAAATATGATAAAAGCTGAAAGAATCATCTCTCCGTTTGATTAACGTGATAGTAGTGTAACGCAGCGAATAGTCTCTGACTGTATGTTCTCTAGAGTGAAAAAATATGCAGAATTAGATATTGAAATGTCTGCTGTGTTGTATAATGCGGTTAAAACATCTCGCTGTATTGTTCTGTAATGAGTAAACTTATGAAAGATTATTAAACCTTGTCTGCTCAATTGATTAATGCGGTGGCAGCAAAATCTCTGTTTTTCTCCCTAGAAAAACAATAAACTGTTGAAACATGCTGAAAACTGAAAGAAATGTTAGCGTAACGCACGTAATAAAGATATTATTTTCAAAAGTGGCTTGACTCTTCATGCACGAAATAGAGAACTACAGTCCTCGGAATACCAGATGCTTGAACTTCCAATTATCCGGATACCAATTAAATATCCGAAACTTCGTTTATCTGAATTGCTTGGTTCTTGTTTTTAAATCACATAAAAATTAGCTCGTTTGCAATTTTAACTACACTTATTTTGCATGCATCATTAAAATCATACTGTTTCGGATTTCGAATTTAGTTAGCTATTTATTTAGAATTGTAATTGGGATTGTTTTATTTTCCCGTGCAACGCAGACGATTTAGCTACGCCGGAAAAGTAAAAATACAAGAGAGCATGCATTTAATATTTAATATATAAATATCTCGTAGTTGCAGTTGCCATCGAGGAAAATCGAGATATCTATAGATTTTATCAGAATATTCTAGTGAATAATTAAAAAGCTTGTAAAAGCCGAATTTTAAACACCTAAGCTGAGTTGTAGCTGTTTTAAGCGAACTGTTGTTTACCTAATGCTGTTACTGATTGTAGCGAAATCGCTGTGAGATTGGAATAACTTTATCTGTTTTGAATTGAATTCTGTTTAACGTTTGAGATATTGTGGTATTGTACGAATATCGCTGAGGAAATATTTCAGTATTGCATTTATTTATTACAAACTATTGAATGGAAGAGCCTAACAATGCGAATGCATATGATTTTAATAATTTTGTTATTTTTTACTCCATATCAATTAAAAAAGTAATTTTAGCTGTCCAAATTTTATTTTATACAAGGGAAACAATTTATGCATTTAGCCATGAATAAACCTTTATTATTATATGTTAACGGCAATGAATGAAATGCTGTTATTCTATAGAACAACTAAGAATTTTACAGAATGCCCGACATTTCTTGGCAAAGTATGAACTATGAGAATTCTTGTACTTTGTCTAGGTTTTGATTCGGCACAAGACCCAGGCAGTATAGGAAAGCGACCCATGCTATATTTCGGCAAGTATGAGAAAGGGTCATGATAAGGACATCATTTTAAAGGGTTGCATTTCTCAAAAATGCGAGCGTTATTTTGAAAAATAGTAAAAGAATGACATTCAGAAACCTTTATTCAGAATACGCCAAGAAAAATAAAATTTTTACAAAACAAAATTTATGGCTTACTTATGAAAAAAAAATCTACGAAAATGTATGGAATTATAGAATGAACGTGTCGGAGACGTATTTCATGTTTTGCCTGTTAGTCATTTGGCATTCTATAGAGTGCCTGGGAAATCAATACACCAGTATAGAGAGCGCCAATGCTATATTTAGGCAAAGTATGAGAAAGGGTCATGATAAGGATATCATTTTAAAGGGTAGTATTTCTCAAAAATGCAAGTGTTAAGTGTGCTCATGTATGAAATGTTAACCGTTTCACATCGCCGGCCAGTTTCCGGCATTCTATAAAGTGCTTATTCTATAGAATGGAGGATTTAATTGATACATTGCTGGCATTTTAATGTGACAGTTAATTACTGATTTACAAAGATATGTTAGAGTTAACTTAAAATCACGATTCATTCAAAGACAGCTCGGAAACAGGAAAGGGGAATGACTAATCCTGTTAACCATTTATCCTTATTTTTACGAAGTTTAATTTGGAACATTTATGATTATGTGAATATTGTAACATTATTCCATTCTGCATAATGTAACTAACTAGAAACGCTTTTGCTTTCGTGATCGCTAGAAACAGACAGACATGATACTGGTCAGGAAGTAACAAATCCTCTACGACGGTATCCCTTCCCCTGGGCAGATAGATAGCCCTCGTATAGATTGGGATATTCCAATAACCAGCCAACCTAGAACAGAGCCTATTTCCGAATAATGTTCCTTATATATCTCAAGTCAAATAATTTTAGTAATTCTACCCATTTTTCACCACGTTTTCAACTCTCTCAAAGTTTAAATACTCGAATATACATTGAATACATTTGTGTTTTTTAGTTCATATTCTATGCATAATTATTCAGCATTTCAATACACGTATATGTCATTGCCTGAAATAAAGTCTTGCATCACAAAAAGGCTAATTAATTCGATTTTATTTGATTTTGATTTTAACTTGAATAAAATTTTCAGTTTATAATTAACTGGAAGTGAAAGGAAAAAAGAAACTAATATTTTTCTCTCGAAAACATGATTTCAGGCTGATGGTTAATTAAAAGAACGGATAAAAATGAAACGTTTTGCATGCAGACAAAAATTACAGTCGAAAACAATTTGAAACGAAATTTTCGTTTCACCACATTTCTGTATAAAATTTCAAATACCGCATCGAAAAATTCTTTTACAGATTTAGAAAACAGTCTCAGTTCAAAAAAAAGATGAAAAAAAAATTCTAAATGGGATGCCTCTTTCATTGTGTCCTCTGCTTGAAAGCGAAGTGGGAAAAAAAGAGACAACCGTTTTATGTTTCCCACGCTTGAAAATACTGTTGCCATTTTTATTTTCCAAACTTTTCTAATTGAGCTTTCACCTTATTACGCGTCGACGAAGAAGCAGAGACTTGCATAATCAGCCTAATTGCAATCGCATCTCGGCACAACTTTCATCCTTTTTTCACGGAGAATAATTTTTCTTGGCGGCTCTGAATTTTTTTTTAACGTAACTGTTGTGTTTGCGCGTAGTTTTCCAAATATGGGGCTTTGTGGGGAAGCACTAGCTTGAAGTAACTATCTCATTAGCCGAAAATTTTTACCTGTTTCTTAAATACTTTATATATATATATACATAATATACGTGAGAGGCGGGGAAGAATTCTTTCATACTGAAGAGAAAAGTGTTCTGGATTCAATTTAACGTGGAAAGAAATGCGACCAAGAAAAGGCCATAGCACGCTCTGTTAGGTAATTCGTGAGGCATGTTTTTAATTCTTTAATGTCTGATTATTTCACTAGGGAGAGAAAAGTATTTAATTTAATCTCGAAATACCAATCAAAGGGTTCACTGCTGCTCTTCATTTCGGTTTAAAATCCGCTTCATTAATCCCATTCGTAATGGTGTAGGTTATAGAATTTGTCATTGCTGAAGAACTGCTTCTGAACCTCCATCAATTGACAGCTTAAGTAGTTTAATTTCGATAGTTAAACTTCACTTGATAGTTAACTTTTGGGGCCGAATAAAAAGTACGGTGTTAATTTGGATGGCTTATGAAGTGCAGTCAAAGACATATCTGATGTTGCAAGCACATGTCTTCGTGTCAGCTCTGTGTTTTAAACTGGAAACGAGCTTTAAATAAAGTATCATTTCTTGTTGACAGTTGATGTAAACGAAATCTAATTCTTTACTCCAGTAAGTCGAAAATTTCGTAATATAAAACTTTGGATTCTATTTTATTGGGTATTATTAACGGTTATGTCTTATTTCAGGCTTTCGTGGCTGAAGACTTTTCTAAAAGTCATGTCATTTTAGCCTCTCTTGATGGGGTAGGTAAAATCGATTCCCGTTTCAGTCTTTCCATTCAGGATCAACACAAAACCCGAAAGTGCGAAAGGATGTCCCGTCACCGTGTAAAGTGATGTCACAATGACTCTTCGTCCTTTTAAATTTTAGATACTGCTTAAATAAAACAGCCATTCGCGGTTATACCTAATACATGAATTATTATTATTTTCTTCAAACATAATTATAAATCCTGAAAGCTGAAATATCGAAAGTAAAAAATCACACACTTAAGCGATTATTCGCTTAAGTGTGTGATTTTGTGGGGTTCAAAGGATTTTGTGGGGTTCAAAGGTTTTGAACACTGAATTAAATAAGTGAAATCCAGCAGTACAAATCACTAATTACATCATGCAATGCATTATAAAATGTCTGCACGTTCGTATTTCATGTTGTACACGTATTTACATATGTCGATTGATAAATGTAGTTTGTTAAAAATGTCCACAAACATTTATCCAGTACGTGCTTAGAAATGATTTCCACATACAGGTTACAACGCCAACAAAAATTTGATATCATCTGACTTCTATTCTAAATTATAGTTGTTATATAATTTATGCGCCAAAATAGATAATTAGACGTACAAAATAATGCAATAACTAGTTAATATGTATTTAATTACATCTTAAAAGCTAGAGAGTATTTTCAGGAGGTAAATAAACCAACCAGATTTGGTCCAGATTCGGTTGGGGTTTTGATTTTATTGAGAAAAGTTTGAACTCCCAATGGATCAAATTCGGTCGCAAAAAAGTTTCTGAAAGACTTCCATTGGTATCGTAAAGCAAAAGACAGAAAGATGGAAGTATCTTATGGAATTGCACTGTGCTTTACCTTGCACTGTAAAGGATACATACGAAGTATGGGGGTGTGACGTAACATTGTCTTTTGCCTGTCTACAAACTCACCGACTATTTTCGGAAAGGACAGAATAAGATGGAAATTCACTCGCTGCAGGTGTGAGTAGTATAAAAAGCAAGGAAGGCCAAATATTGTAAAATTGAATCAACACCCAAAGCATTGACGACAATTACGAAAACCTGGGACATACAGATTATCTTAGTGGCATTTCTTTTACTCTCGTAATACGAATGTCAATAAACACTGATTTTGTTGTTTTTATCGATCTTTATTTAAAAAAATATATAAAGTATAGAAAATATTTTTATTTATTTTTAGGTACTAAAGCTGGATGTGAATTGTGCTAAATAATATAAAAAGTCGATATTCGTGTAAAAAGGTTTTAGAATTGAACCTACAAAGAAGATATTGAGGCTATTTCTACACGTCACAGTTAATGGTAAACAGTAAAAAGGTAATTATGTTGGAGTTTTTTTTTCTTAAGAGTTTAAGTTTTAAAGTTAAATATCAAATGAAAGTCAAAATTTGGATAACCATTCTAAATCACATGAATAAGGCACATATTGCATGAGTGTAAAGTTTGTGACATACATGATAAACACAATATATACTGTAAAACTAGTGTTCAAATAAATAGTAAATAGTGACCAAGTACTCCAACAGATGATTAAGTTTGCGTTGTGTTAGAATTTAAAATACTATTGGGTCCAGTGTTCTAAATTAAAAAGTGAAAACATTACAAGAGTAGTTAAAATTAAATATAGGATTTATTAAGAGATAACTGACTTAACACAATTTTTACATAGGTGGTGGTGGAGAGGTAACATATTAAAACAGAATTTTCCTACCGTTCCAAACAGTGAAGTGAACATTGAAGATACAGGCTGCCCTTAACATCAGACAAGCGAACTTCTGCCACGTCACAGAGCAGCCACATTTTTCGCTAAAAGGAAAAGAATGAAAATTAGAAATCTGAACAGGAAAAGGTAGCTTCGGAGCCTTCCGCCCCTTCTATGTGGGATTCGTCCTCATTTCGTCGCCCAACATAGGTGGTTTTTCTCCACCATTTTCTTCATACATCGTTCTATGATAACGCAGACAGCAACTCTCGTGGCTCACAGATAGTACTTTTCTCGTCGTCTCCAACGTCTCTCCGTCTCCGTCTCCCTTCCTCGTAGCTCGCTCCCAGCCTTTTTCCTCCTTTCGCCAAATGCTCGTTTGGCGATTTGAGATGGTAAGAGACAGGCCAACTGCCCGGCAACCCCAGGGGAAAAACACACAGGAAGGTGAAGCCAATGTAGTTCGAACTCCTGAAATTGGCGAATAATCGCTGATCCACCAAGGTCAACCACCTGTCAGCAAAACTAGCCTCGTCGAGGGGTCCCAATCCAGCGTTGCAAAAGCCTGGAAGTAAGCAAAACCCCCCGTCCCCTTGACCATGGCGTACGGTTAGTAACGTTGAAATTACCCTCTCCATCAGGGTGCAGAAGTTTCCAGTGATGACAGATGCTTCTCATACCACTGTCTGGCGGGTGAAGAAATCGAAAACATCATCATAAATCTTGATTCCCCAAAAGGCAACGGAAAAAAGTTTTCGAAAGAATATGGTATTAGCTTTTTTAAATAATAATTAATACTTCAATGGAGAAAAGTACTTCAATTAAAATATAATAATTACATAGATAATTTTCTTAGGTTTATTACAACACCAAACACGACCACCATAGTAATAAAATGAAAATTACTTCAATTAAAATATAATAATCAAGTATGAAAAATTTTATGTTTTCGACAACACCAAAACGACCACCATATTAGGTAAACAAAACTTTAAAAGAATTTAAAAAAAAATTGACCTTAAGGGTCAACTTAACAAGAGATTAAACATTAAGCAACCAAGTTAAGAAAAATATTAACTAAACAAAAATTTAAATAGTTAACCAACTACCAAAAGTAAAAGAAGAAAAATTAATTACTCAAGCAACTTAAAAAAAATCAGCGTTAACCAAAACTGGCAAAACAAATTAAATGACAACAATTACTTTTCAACAAGGCAAAGAAACTTAAGTTCAACTACAAAATAAAAACAAATTAATCTTTAAGTCTGAAGCAGAAACAAGTTAAATCATTACAATTAAAACATTTTAATTCACAACTGAAATATGTAATACATAACAATTATTCCCAACTCATCTGACATAATTTTCTAGTATCAGCTGCTAGATTTGTGGACAAGCCGTTGCTAATAATCGATATTGTAAATTTCTAAAAAATATTTAAATTCTACCAATGACGATCATAATTTATTTTTATAATGCCTATCGCACATGGACATTTAGAGCCTTAGAATATATGCTGTTGAGACGATAACGTCTTTCGTTTATAACGCTCGTTTCTTAGCTTAATTTTTGCGCCGAATCAGTTTTGCAGAGATTAACTCATTTTTATAATGCTTATAAATCGCAGCCGCTTATAACGATCCAAAATATTATGCTAGAGAATGTTCGCATTTCGGACGACAATATATATCGCTTGTAATATTTATAAAGCTTATGATTTATCCTCATTTGCCTTTGCTGTGCGTCATATTTGAAACAAGACACAGATACTTATAAGGCTAAAAAATACGACGTCGACTGTTTGCTTGTCGGTCGATTACGTATCTCGCTTATAACGCTTATATGCAGCGAAATGTAACGCATTTCACTGTTAATTTTACGGCTCGATACTCGGGAGGGTATAAATACGCGGCGTGTACTGTTTCTTAAAAGACTTTTAAAGTCATAAGAAGCACATACAAAATCACACTAATGCATTTCAAAAGAGTTATCAATTAAAATATTTTGGCGTTATTGCACTTTTAGCGGACTTTAATTAATAACTGTTAATTTAAACGTATGCTGAAATACTCAGCGGAAACTAAATATTTCGACCATTACAGAGATCAGATTTGGACCCGAAGGAGAAATAACAATTTCGCTGCATTTGTCATTTCTGGCTGAAGAGTAAATTGATCGCAATCTTGAGTAGGGGAATCGAGAGGAGGAGAGAAGAAAGATGGGTCCTCCCCCCCAAAGAAAGGAAAAAAGTTGGAAGGAATTGTCTCGGGTGCAACGAAGTTAAGATTCCGAAGATAATCAGCAAAAAACTGCTGATGATGAGAGAAAAGTTGAGGATGACGGAGACAGCCAATTGCAGAAACTGATCACTTGGCGATGAAATGATTGCGATTGATATGAGCCGGGAAAATTTTTATTAGAGCAATTATGAACCACTTTGCTGACATTTTCATTTCGCATTCCACCGGTATGATACTCAAGAAGTTCTTCCGCCTTTCCTAATGATAAATGCGTTACAGGAATCTCATAGGTGTTGAGGGCCACTGGAGTGCTATTAAATCAGTCATATCCACAGCCATTTAAAACTTAAATGCTATCTACTTATTTCCAACAAAGTAGGTAACACTTAGAATAATTCATTATAATTGTCTGCCTAACTGCTTTTAGAATAAAATATTTGAAAAATAATATTTTGCGAAACACTAAAAAAAAAAAAAAATAGCAATTTATTAGAATGCGTCGAAGATACGAGGGTTACCTACCTAAGGGAGTCGAGGCCTTCGTGGAAGATTTCATAATGGAAACTGAATTGTATACGTTACATATGCAGAAACTCAGGAAAAATACACACGCAGCCAACACGCTGACCTGAATTCGAACCCGGATTCACCTGCCAAAACACGTACGCTGCAATTGCAAGAATACTTGTAGTTGGCAAACTTTGTTTATTTGCTAGCTACGAGATAACTCGTTATTGTTCTTCACATGCCTTCGTGGTGTAGTGGTCAGCACGCTCGATGCGTAACCGAGAGGTCCGTGGCTCGATTCCCAGCGAAGGCGTTGCTCATTTTTCATCTCTCCTGCTTTCAAATACCCTAATGTCTCTACAACCTAAATATAACCAAGTACATCACCGAGTATGAGTAACCTATATATGAGTACATCACCGAGTACGAGTATTGCGTCACAAAATGCATGCAGTGTTTAGACGTTTAGTGTACAGGAAGGGTATAAAAAACATGCTGACGCACTGAAATGGCTTACCATTTCTTATTTTATTCATTTATTTTTTGGTTTA
Organism: Stegodyphus mimosarum; assembly: GCA_000611955.2. Lineage (NCBI taxonomy): Eukaryota > Metazoa > Arthropoda > Arachnida > Araneae > Eresidae > Stegodyphus > Stegodyphus mimosarum. The sequence continues at coordinate 302,289 of KK116139.1, forward strand.
TTCATGAGGAAAATGTTATAAACGGACTGCTTAAATTCCTGTTTAGTGACTTGTTTAGTGAATAATGGAAAATAATATATAGCAGATGCAGGAGTGCTATATATTATTTTCCATTGTTTCGCTTGAATACGCGGCCATCGATACGTATCAATCATGTTGTCAGCTTCAGTTGTCGCAGATTCCCTTTTCTTATTATCATTCGAAAGGAAGTTCCAAAAGGAAGATTTGAGAAGTTTCATCATTAAAAACATTCCAGAAAATTTTAATTCGTTTCTTCCGAATCTTGGACGTTAAAAAATGTTAAATGAAGGATATAAATTCGCAAATGAAAGAAAGTGTAGTTTTAATTCCCAAATAGGAGTAAGTAGTTAACATTGGTTCCACAGAATACTCTGTACGATCAATGCCATAGTTCGTAAAAGCAAACTGTTCGTAAACTGGAAGTTCGTAAAAAAGCGAGTCCATTGTAATGAGAAAAAGTGACTGAAATTTTATATATTTTGAAATTCTTAAGCAATTTACATTAAGTATGTACTATAAAAATTTTAAATAACTTTTTTTATATTGTTTTTCAAATAAATACCTTTCCAGTTTTAATATTTCATACAAAACATTTTTTTCATAATAAATATTTAATAAACACATTTTCTATAACCAATACCGTGGCGAAATGAAAATCATTGATATATTTATCTAAAATCAATAATCGGAGAGTTCATTAAAGCTAGGTAATTGTTCAAAACTTAACGCGAGTAATACATTCCTCAGAGCAAACGCTGGGAATGTTTTGAAAGGTACCAATATTCTGCGTCGAAATGTGCGTCTTAAAGTACGGTTGTAGCGCTCTCCACTTTAGCACTTTGAGGAGAAAGTTCTATATCCTGAGAACGTTTCAAAAAATACCTTTGTGAAATGTACGTTTTAAGAACACACGTCATGTGGAACGAACAAAAAAAAAAGAAAAAAAAAAAAAAAAGGAAAAAAAAAAAAAAAAAAAAAAAGAGAGAGAGAGAGAGAATCTGGAAGCGTTCAGATTTTATATTACGCTCAAAGAGGCCATTTTTTTAACGCTTTATGTGTTACTCTGTTTATTAAACATCATGTTCTTCGCACTTAAACCACATAAAACTCAGTTCAGCAGCAATATCACAAAACATTTAAAAACAGCATATCTATAGAATTTCCGATAGAGAGCCTCGCGCGTTGTAGATAAATTTTTTTTTCGTACAGTGTTGCCATTGCTTACTTTGAAATCGTTGAGTTTGTTAATGAAATATTCCCTAAAGTTTTACAAAATGTGGAATAGATAATAAAACAAATTTGAAAATCAAAATTCGGGATTCTAGTTGCCCGTGCTCGGGTGGAAGATTACGTTATGAAAAATTTGATGACTCTAGGTACTGTCATTTTTTCGCAATGCGAGAAACATACATACATTCATGCAAATTCTTCATCACTTAGTTTCTTTAAATATAATACAGGGCGATAATATGTGGTGGTAGCAATTTAAAAAGTGATGCGCTGTTTATAGAGAATCGACGAAAAATGCCGTTTCGAGAATAATAGCCCTTTCGGGCTAACGTTCCTTTGGGCTAAGAACACGGAATTAACACGCAAACTTTCATAACTTGTTCTGTTGAGCGAATTTTATTTCACATTCTGTGAAAGTTTTGAAAAGTATCAATGCTGTACTTTGAAATGTACGTTCAAAGAACGCCGTTGCAACACGCATCAAATTAGCATTATTATGAACACTGTTGTAGCAAGCGCCACTTTAAGGCGTCGGATAGAACGTACTTTACTCCACATGCTATGAACGTTTTGAAATATACCAGTGCTATTCTTTGAAATAAACGTTCTAAGAACACGGCTGAAATATGCATCACTTTAGCATGTCGTGTAGAACGTGCATTTGCACGTAACACCGTGATACAAAGAATGACACGCTCTCTGAACGTGCTTTAAATGTTTCGGTGCTTCTTGGATCATATCTATGATTACAGGAATATACACTCACGTTTGTGAAAATTGCAACACCATGAAGGACTTACGCGAGTGAGCTGAAATTTTCAGGAAATGCAAAGTAACGCATGATATGCAAATGATTAGAATTGCAAATCCGTAGCGCATGCGTATGCTGAGCAGCGCCCTCTGAACGGCTGATGGATCCGAATAAATAGACGGCTGTAGCGATGCGTGTATGGTTATCGGTGGTTATCTGCTAGTGGTAAACGTTAACTCAATCTGTACTTATGCCTCGTCGACGAAAGAGAGCGAGATTTGAACAACTTACAGAGTTTGAACGAGGGAGAATCATCGGCCTTCGTGAAGCTGGATTGTCGTATCGTGCAGTAGCCTCTCGTGTGCAGCGTAACAGCAGCACAGTGATGCGCGTTTGGAAGCAGTGGACGGACGAGTGTCGGACAACTCGGAAATCCGGGAGTGGACCCCGAAATGTGACGTCAGCTCGCGATGATAGACACCTGGTCCGCATGGCGCGGACGGACCGTACAGCTTCCTCTAGACAATTGGCAGCACTGTGGTCAATAGCTACAGGTGTTTCATTGTGTGCTTCATCAATTCGTAGACGTCTGCTGCAGTGTGGACTGCGCGCACGGACTCCTTTATACAGGATCCCCCTAACGCACGACCATCGCCGCCTGCGGCTACAATGGGCCAATCAGCATAGAGACTGGCGTGCTGATTGGCAGCATGTCGTGTTTTCTGACGAATCCCGCTTTAATTTGTGGTACCATGATGGCCGCATTCGTGTCAGACGCTATGCCGGTGAACGCCACCTTCCGGAGTGCATTATCGAACGCCACAGTGGACGAACACCCGGAGTTATGGTCTGGGGCGCCATAGCATATCATAGACGATCTCAATTGCTACGAATTGTGGGCAATCTGAACAGCAACCGGTATATCCGTGAAGTTCTACAGCCCGAAGCTGTTCCCTTCCTTCAAAGCTTGCCAGGCGCTGTATTTCAACAGGACAATGCCCGCCCTCATACTGCTCGGATTGTTAAATCCTTCTTTGCAGCGCAGCAGGTACAGCTTCTTCCTTGGCCTGCGTGTTCCCCGGATATGTCGCCACTTGAACATGTGTGGGATGTCATTGGTCGGCGTCTTGCTCGTGATCCTCGTCCTGTTGCGTCTGCAGACGAACTTTGGGTACGCGTACAAACGATATGGAATGCTCTTCCTCAGTCAGACATTCAAACTTTGTTTGACTCCATGCCACGTCGTGTAGCAGCACTTATTGCGGCGCCTGGTGGCCACACAAAATACTGATTCTGATCTCTTGTTCTTGTTTGTTTGCTTTGAACATTTAATCATTTATTTGTACCACTACCACTCAACTGTGTATTAAATTGCATTCAATTATGACGATTCCTTCTTGGTGTTGCAATTTTCACAAACGTGAGTGTATATTTTAAGCTTTTATTCAAGAAAATACACTCACTTCCAAAAGTTAAGCACGAAGATGTAAAATGCAAAAAAATCAACAAATACTGCTGTGATTGACACAAAATTCGGCAGAAAAGTAGCATATATATTTGTAAGGTTTTAGTTAAACTAACAAAGTTTTATTTTAATTTAAACCTTTCTATCTCCTCTCTGTTTCAACTTCCCGTCAGAAGAAGCGCACGTTTTCAGCTTATGCTAATTTGAAGTACAGCGAAGTAGTATTTAAACCAGAGGTAGAAACCTCTCAGTGTGAGAGAGCTTCAGTCTCAGATCACGGCCACTCTGCTCGACGTTCGTCTGACCAGCTAGTAACTAAAATTTATAAGCCATAGTGCTTGCTACGTGATTGCATTGTAAAACAAATTGAAGTGCGCTAGTATTAGTATATCTTGCTACGCACCCTTTTAGGTAGAGGCAAATCTCCGCGAATCGCTCTGTGAGCAAAGTTTGATTTAAGTTCTATTTAAATTTAGTTAAATATTATTTGATTGTTAAGTTCGACCCAAGTGCGCTCTTTTACTTTCTGTATCTCTCCCGAGTTGAGAAGTGTGTAAATAATATTGATTTAATGAAAGAGGATTTTAAATCCCTTCACGTGCGGTTATTATCCAGCACAGCAGTTACAACAGAACAAAGCTTACGTTTTATCAGCTCACTGTTCCAGTTCAGGACTTGAGAAGAAGAACCCTATTACAGACTTTACTATGTTTCCTAAAATGATGCACAGAACCCTCAGTCCTGACATATTTATGCATAAAACAAAATCAATAATTATATGCAGAAATGAAAACAACATTAAATTTTTGTTAGTTATCAGATAATGACATACTGGAGACTTTAACATGACTATGTATAAAGTGAAAATAAACAGCATAAAATGAAAAAAAGGGCATTAATAGGGTATGTGATCCCCCCTCATCTGTATACAAAGTTTACACCTTGTGCCCATGCTTTTAATTAGGTGGTTAACCACCGCAGAATTAAGCAATCGCCATTCTTCTTGTAGAGTCGTTTTTAGTTCAATAACAGTGGCTGGAGATGGGAAACGTGAAGATACAGCACGGTCGAGAGCATCCCAAAGATTTTCAATGGGATTAAGGTCGGGCGAATATGCTGGCCACGCCATACTCGCAATCCCTTCACTCTCCAGGTAGTCATCGACGATGTCAGCTCTATGGGGACGTGCGTTATCGTCCATTAAAACAAAAGTAGAGCCAACTGCTGCAGCCTACAATCTCACAATAAGATCTAAGACTACATCTCGATACCGGACAGCCGTCGAAGAACCCCGTTTAAAGATGTGCAGATCGGTGCGATATCCTAATGAAATCTCTGCCCATACCATAATGCTTCCGTCTCGGAATGTGTGATGTTCGATGATGATTCGGAATTGATTGCGTGTTCGTTGTTCACGTCATATCCTTATACGCTTGTCATCTGGCTCCATAGCAAAACCTGACTCATCAGTAAACATGGCATTGCCCCAGTCAGACACATTCCATTGACATGTTCCCGGCACCACTGTGATCGTGCCCCTCTTGATTGAACGGATAGAGGAACACAAACTCGAGGTACCCGGGCGTACAGTCTACTCATATGTAATCTTCGGCGTGTAGTTGCTGCAGATATCGCCTTACCAATGGACGCTGTAATCATAGATGTCACACGTGTGGAGGTCGCCCTGCGATTCTGCTTGGCTACAATAGCAATATATCGATCTTCCGCTGGGGTTGTAACCATTGGGCGACCGGCTACGGGCCTTCGGAAAACTGTGTGTGTGGATTGGATTTGTTTTCATAAACTTGAAATTACAGAATGATGAATGCCGAAGGAAAAAGCAACATCTGTGATCGATTGTCCTGCTTCAGTGCGCTCCACAGCACGCCAGCGCTCAGAATCTTCCATTCGTCTTCTAGAAGTCATAGAAACACGTATGTCTTGAAAACGAATTGGACGAAAGTTTAAAACACCTTCTATCAGCACTTACAATCAACTTCTGTAACCCTTCATAAAGCTTGTTACTTAACATATTTGCATACTTCCGTCTACCTCTGCAGGGAATTGCATCCTCTTCAATCTGATTGGCTTCCGGAAATTAGCATTTTCCTCTCCTTGGCATTCAGTAATAAGATTTAACTTTTACCTCAAACGCACAAAATTCAGGCATTTCTTTCATTGTCCTTTTAATCAGATTAGCTTTTACCTCTTCATTAGTCGCCCGTGGGGTTCAAAAGAACTTTTGTTGATATTATTTTATTAGGCCATCAAAAGAAACTGATTTAATAAAATGTTTGTGTTAAATGAATTTTTTCCAAAAATAAACAACGTTGAATTGCGTAATTATTAAGTGAAAGTTATTTTTCTTTCGCGTGATTTGATCAAATATTATATAATATCCCTTTTGAGAAAAAAATTCTTATTTACTTATATATGTTACCTTTGCAAACGTAATTTAGTAACTTCACTGACAACGTTTCATTAAATATGCAATTTTCCTTTAGTAAAAACAAATGAAAATTTTGTGGGTAGTTTATTTTAATTTAGTTAATAGTTCTGGCGAGATTTTCTTTAATCCCCCCTTCTCAAATAATGCCAAACAATATGTAATGCTTTTAATGAATTCAGACAATATTATTTCACGGAGTTGATAATAATAGTAGAGATAAAGAACTGTGTTTATTGATTTTTATGTCACTTAGTTTGTTAGTCAATAACAGTCATCATCCCCGGAAGAAAAATTAAGTACCTGTCGCTTCGATAAATGGCAAAAAACTGGCGCGTCGAAAATAAGGATATTTTATATCAGGCAGTGGCGAACTATTTCTTTTAAATGGCTGCGTTCTTTTATTAAAATTGAAAGATAGATATCTTAAACTTTGCCTAATGGCAACATATTTCTTTCAAATCGTCGAGTGTTCCAATTAAATTAAAAACATAAATATCTTACGCTTTGTCGAATGGCAACACATTCCTTTCAATTGTCGAGTTTTTTAATCAAAATTTCCTTCAATTTGCACAAAATGTGAAATAAATCAAAATCAAATCTGAAATTTAAAATTCCGGCTTCGACTTCGAGGTGCCTATGTTCGGATGGGGAACTATTCGCTAACAAATTTCTTGAAAGAAGATCGTTTTTGTAAGAAAAATAATAATATTAACAAAATGAAAATTCGAGTTCAGTTCTATATTTTATCCTAGTTTTTTGCTAAATTTCCAAACGATTTCTTAAATAAGCACATTCTATATTTTAAATAACAAATAATGTAAAGAAATGTTTCCTTTCAATAAAATTTCTTAAATGTTTTATGCTTTTTTTCCAAGGATCTAGAAGCAAGTTTTTTTTTCATTCCAGATACCTTCATAACATTGAAAAGCATGAATACGACAGCAAATCTGTAAGTATAAATTTCTTAAACTAGCAAGAATGTGAAAAAACTAATACTTTAGATTCCAGAGCAATTAAGTTAGAAGAAAAACCACTTTTTGTACTTTTTTCATTCCAAATATTGGAAACCCTCATTTTTTCTAACTTGCCCTGAAAAGATCGTTGCAGAAATTTATTCATGTATAAAGCAAATGTACACTGTGGGGAAAAAAAAAAAAAAAAAAAAAAAAAAAAAAAAAAAAAAAAAAGGACAGCTCTATGTCTCCCGTTTTATTGGCCCAGTTATCGAAATTCAATTTTTAATTGCGATTTCCATGTCTCAAAAGAAGGATATGTATTAGATTTATGTATAGCATTGTTCTAATATACGTATTTTGACTCAAAATTGGACTTTTTCTGAAATGATACGCCAATTCATTTTCGTATTTCGAATCTACGACTCAAATTATGCCAAACTGCCAAGTTCTGTAAAAATCGCACGAGTCGTTCTTGAAAAATTAGTTCTCAAAATTTTAGCTCCTCAATGTTTCGTAATTCAATTTGACATCTCTAAGACATCTCTAACATAAGTATCTCTTTTTTTTTTTATTAAACTTAATTGATTCCTTCTTTCACAGTTCGAAATTTAGGTTCACTCCAAACAAAATTCACCTACTTTTTACGAATTATTTTTAAAATTTGTATTTTTAAATAATTTTTATAAAGTTTTTGAAAAAAATTTGAATTATGACCTATAAAATTTTTACTGTCAACTTGAAGTAGATGTTTTTCTATGTACTCTTACAAAAAATTAAAGCTTTTTATTCAAAATTTTCGAAGATATACGTGAATTTATATACTGGCGCATTTTGAAATTTGGCATATTTGTTGAAAGTTATAGTAACATCTGATGTGGTTTATGCACTTTGTTGAAATTATTTGAAAGAAGAACGATGTGTCTTTTTTTCTGTTCATGCACAATGTAAAAAAGTAGGAACGATGTGACTTTTTTCCGCTCCATTACAATGGAAGGGATAGGAAAATAGGTTGCACGTATTAAGAAGTTCGCCAAGTGAATGATTCTTGGCACAAACTGAAAAAAAAATCGCCAAATTCATTTTTTGAATTTCACCGTAAATTTCCAATCAAATTTTACAAAATCTAATATTTTGGCATAATTTGAGTGGTAGAATCGAAATATGGAAAAACATTGGTATGTTATTTCAGATAAATACCCATTTTGTGTCAAAATACCTATATTAGAATGGCCCACCAGCGGCCGAGTGGTAAAGACGCTGAACACTGGTAGTTCGGTCCGAGGTTCAAATCCCGCGAACGGGCTGGCTGCATGAGTGTTTTCATGGTTTTCCCCATGTGTAACGTGTATAGAGCCAGTTTCCCTTAAAAAGTCCTCCACGAAGGCATCCCTCCCTTTAGGCAGATAGCCCTCGTGTGCTTTGCCATAATTGAATAACCTAACCTAACCTATATTAGAATAATGCTATATATAAATTTAATATATATCCTAAGTCTAAAACGTAATTTGAATTTCGTCAATCGGGCCAGTTAAACAGTAAATCTTGAACTCTTTTTTTTTCGCAGTGTACAACGAGATGTTCAGTTGTTATTTTAGGAGACATAAAGGATTTGTTTGTTTTCTTCGTAGATATTTCAAAGGAAATTATTTCTACATTTACACTTTAGAGAAAAAAAAAAGGTAAGCGAAATTCAATTTTTGTTATCAGTAAAATTAGTTCCTTTGTGCTTATATTTTATTGTTTGTGGATTCAATTCGTCTTTTACCAAAGAAATGAAAAATGCGTATTTTGAAAACTACTTTTTCACTAAGTCTGGGATCTTATCTGGAGAGTTATAGCTTTCTGTAACGTGTTTATTAAAGCTGTTCTTAAGAAGTAAATTCATGATTTTTAACTCCGTCATTTAATTCAGGAAAAGAAATTTAATTCTTTAATTGTTGAGGTGAGATATGGAGTGTTACCACTAAGAAAAACGCAATATGCGTTTTAATAATCTTTCCAGCTGAATAAAAAAACTCAGCGATTTGAAAGAATTGTGTAGCCATTGCCCAAATTAAAATATTTTTATCTTCCTCACGGCGGTGTATTTCGCCCAGCAAAGCCTAATATATTTAATTTTTGTTTCAAATTTATTCTGCTATCGTTTAACAAACTAAGCGATTGAAAATCAATACACACGGCTTCATTTCAGCTATTATTAATTATTAACTGAACTCCTGAAATTATACTAGCCGTATTCATTAAAATGAATCGTACTGGAATAGTACAGTCACCAGAGTGCATGTGCCTGAGGCACTTTCTCTATCGAAAAATCGTTTTTTTTTACTCATGTCAGTTTAAAAAATGTCCATTATGGTCTTTGAGTAATTCTTATCTTATCATTTCACTACATCTTATCTCATTCATTTGCACTTTGGCAGCTGAGGATGATGGTTCGGTAAAACCATCGAAACTTGTCCTGTAAAAATTTGCAAACATAATGCTGAATTTTGTTGTTTGACTTCTAAATTAATATTTGTTCGGCTTGTTATTTTACCTTACATACGTTCGGACAGTTTAAGTTTACTAATAGTTTTCTAAAAAGAATGATATAAATCAATTACTTTCTTTTAGATACTGAATAGTTTTAATTTACCGTATTTTCAGTGGCATAGCTGAAACTTCTGAGCTGGATTTGCCACACTCGTACAAGAACATAACTACAAAAAATGTCAAAACCAGTGGGGAAATAAATTAAAATAATGCATTTATTTTAAAGAAGAAAGTTTACTGCAGCATTTAAAAATTATATTATTATTTTGCTTGTTTTTTTTTAACCTAAGGGAGCGTTAGTCTAGAAGGGCTGTTAGTTTCGGAACGGCATTTTGCGTCAGTTCACTATGAACGGCGTATCACTCTTTAAATAGTTGCCAGCAAATATTATCGCCCTGTATTAAAGAAATTAAATAATGAAGAATCCGCGTGAATTTATGTATATTTCTGGCATTGTGAAAAAACGGCACCTGCAAGCTGTAACGTTGAATTCTGAATTTGTTTTATCTATTTCAGATTTAGTGAAACTTTAACGAAATTTTTATTAACAAACTCAACGATTTCAAAGGGAGCAATGGCAACACTGTAGAAAAACCATTTTTATCGCCGGCGCATGAGACTGTCTATCGGAAATTCTAAAGATATGACGTTTTTAAATATTTTGTGACATTACTGTGGAACTGTATTTTTTATGGTTTAAGTGCGAAGAATGTGATGTTTAATAAGTAAAGGTAAGACACAAAACGTTGAAAAAGGCCCCTTTGGGTGTAATATAAAATCTCTTAGATTTATATTACACCCAAAGTTTTCGGAATTTTTTTTTTTTTTGGTTGTTTGTTTGTCCTGAAAATCACCAGTGACATTGTAGAAATCTATTGCATTGCTTTTGCTGTTATGTATGCAGTAGAAAAGCTTTCTTAAATGAAAAATATGTATCTGTAATTTTTAAATGCTTTTTATTTGGAAATCCCTTCTCACAGCTAGCGACATTTACAGAAATTGAGAGGAAAGTTCTCACTGGTATTAGAATATTGCAGTTTTGTCCCGGAGAGTGCATTTTAGAATAAACTGAAATATTGCAAAGGACCGAGCTTCCACGATTCTGTTCTGATTACCGTAGTAATAACAAAAACAGAACTTTGAAGTATGTTTTTCTTAACGAGGAATTCTTCGTTATTAATGATCATAAATCAGTTGATATTCGTAATTTGCATTCAAACGTTTTCACAATGAAAAGGTGTGCTGTTGAATACGTTATCTACAGTAAAAATATTTTTTCCTTCTCAATTTAATACCGTATGGCAATTTAAAAATTAATTATACTCTATTTACCACGACGATCTATCTGACTGAATCATATAAAATATTGTTTAACGCAAAAAATATCGCCTTCTGGGGTGGACCAACCCCCGCCTTCCTCTAGCTACCCCATTGCATACTTTTTCTTTGCTTAAGAGCCTCACTACTCGCTTGATAAATAATAATAATAATCGCTTGATATTTAATAAATGAAGATTTGGCCAGGAATTTCTTAGGCAGCTTATAGTACAATATAAATTTTCCGGGTGTGGATTAACCGGTTTGCGTGTTATCGGTGCGAAGTGATGTCCATACGCGCCCACTCCAATGCTATGTGCGAGTGCGTGCAAAGAATAAACATGCGCAAATCCAAACCTGTCCGCTGAATTACGTCCTTCGATCTAGTTTTTGCCAGTACAATTCGTTCAGTATGGGCATAGCGCATAGTATGCGCAAGACTACTCTGTAAATGAGTCGCTTGCTATATTCATAGCGCTCTTTCAGGATAGTAGTGAAATGAGTCTCGTAAGTATGTGTATTTATTAAAATCATTATATACTGTACATGGGCTATAGGATTATATAGCGTGCGTGCGCATCGTCTCTCACTTATAATATGCAGACCGGTTAATCCCCAGAAAATCGAGAGTACACTATGTGTACTATAATATTGTTACGTTTTTTTCTTCTTCGCACGTACGTTTAAGGGTTCTCAGATTTGGAGTGATTAACGACGACGACATTGGATGAAGTATCCAAACACAATTTATTGGCCAGTATTTTTCAAGACAGCTCAAAAATCACATTTATAATCGTCGAAGAACTACGTACTATAAACGCGCTGGAACAATCAGAGGCACAGCCTTCAGACTATCAGGCTATAACGGGCGAGACAGCTTCATGGCAAAGCACCAGAGTATATCTCCCGACTCGGCTCGGTCGTTCTCGGAACTCCATGTACCCTCGAGACTCTCCACGCCACCACTCGCGATGCACTCGACGATATACTAGAGTACAGCTCCCGACTCGTTTCGGTCGTTCTGGAAGCTCAACACACTCTAAGATAAAACTCGACGATGCACTAACTCGCGATACACTAAGAGACTCTCTCGATGCACTCGACGACCAACTCGGTACTAGACTACGAGACACTCGCTCACTGACTGCCTATCAATTCTATAGACACCTCACTGACTCACTCTCCGCGTACCAGCAGGGTTTATATAACTTTTGGCTTGTATTCGAGAACATTCTGGGCTAAACGAGGAAGAATTCGTTCCAGAAGGTTCTTCGTTCGTCTATGGAATATCGCAGATTTTGTCGCCAAATGAGCGATTTCTGGATAAATGTGGCAACCCTGCCGTCCATTGCCATTTTCTGGCAACCCTAAGCCTGCTTTGCGGGGAAGCTATCTTACCGCGCCTGGACCTTTCGTAACAATATTATTCTTTTCATCACTCAGATGCAACAGTAGATGTTGGAAAACGCGCCAGTCTTATGTGCGCAACCAAAAAAATTCAAACAAGAAAGTCGAGATACTTACGGACTATCCCGTCAAGTTTGACTGACATGTAATCATGAAAGTTAGCGGAGATCCCACCAAAGATGTGCCAGTCGTTCCTGCGGAATTAATAAATAATTCACCCCTCTTTATTCAATCACCGTTCGTTTGGGCGCTTGGAAAGAAAGGCCTTCATCGATTTCTACTTTTTTTATATCCTCCGATTTTACCGGAAGTTCTGTTTAGAACGCTTTCTGTGTTCAAATTTCTTGCGGATAATTGTTTCAAACTATTACTATTTTTTTAGTCTGGCATATTCGACCTACCAGGGGTCCAGTGACATAGTAGCTGAACACTGGTAGTTCGACCTGAGTCAGATTCCAGGCGAACGGACTGGCTGCATTAGAATTTTCGTGGTTTTCCCCATGTGCAGTCGCTGAAATGTTTAGGAAATGGCACAAGTTAAACGTACCAAATCGTAAGAGTTATTCACAGTAGCTCCTTCCAATATCAATGCATTTTCGTCGGCGAATTTTGAAAACATTAGGTACTTCAAACTATCCAAACCTTGCGGTCGATAAATAATATGCTTTTATAGCTTCAAAAGTCTCAGCCTTTGAATGAAAAGAAAACGACGGTCACGTGAATATGGTTTTAGATTAAAAAATAGCCAAATGTCGCATATAATTTTAACGTGTTTTTATTCGAGGAATTCGACTGTCAATCTTACAGAATGAAAAGATCATTACATTGATGAAGCAGGAGTCTCCTAATACTTACTTCTCGAAAAATTTCTGGAAGTTATTCAGTGGTAAATCAGCTGTCACTGTTTTCTGTCCGTCTAATTTGATGGCTTGGACCGGTCTTGTTGTTCTGAAAAAAAAAAAAAAAGAGGCATGCATTACTTTTTTTCATTATTCGTTCTGTATTCACCATCTAGGGGTCATTTTCAGAGCCCTATATTTTACCTTTCTCGATATGTTGGAACATCTAAAATTGGTATGATTGTTCAGTCACCAGTTATGGTTTCACACATGAAAGGGTATCTATCCATTAAGTAATTTTATGGTTTCTTCGCTGATTTTGACACAATCAGGTTTTCAGTGTTCTACTAATTTATGGCTGACCCAATAACAACCAAACATTTTAGTAAGCAGTTCTTCACGAGTAATTTCAAGTATAGCTGCGAAAACGTTCCTTCTGCATCGTTTGGTGGATACGGCCATTGTCATCATTGATTAACATTTTCTGGGATTACAGCTGACAAAGAATCTTCTCCATGAGAGTATTTCAACGTTCAGAGTATTCTGCAAAGCATCTGAATAGGGCCTGAAGAAGGTTGCACACGTTGAAATCAATCTGCGAAGCATCTGAATATAGTCTTCAGAATAGGACATGAGATAGAATTTCATTTCCATGTGCATCCAGGAGATTACAGCTGGCAAAGGTCTTGGGTAAGTTGGCAGGAGAGTATTTCGACGTATACAGCGACAAGAAATCGAATTTCATTTCCATGTGTTAATTGTAGTGTTGAAGACATTTTTCATGATTCAATCTCACTTTAAATCTTTAAAATACATAGCAGGATAGTGCCCTAGCTTCAGATTTCTCTTTCTTTCTTTCAAAATATATGTGTTCTACGATAGATAAATTGCAATTGTTACCACAAATCCTCATCTGCGAACGTGAGATTTCAAATTTATATATCTAACAAATAATTGTTGTTTGTAACATATTGTCTATTCCCGTCTTAGAAATTTCAGATAATTTAGGTAAGAAAACAATCAGTTTATAAGTGGATAAAATAAACGGTTTTAAGTTTAATCAGTTTTTAAGAGCTTTATTAAGCAAATATTTATTTACAGTTATATCAATTAGGAAAGACGTCATAAAAGTGTCAGGCGAAGACAACAAAGAAGTTCCTTGTCACAGTTAAACGATAATGTGACAAAAGTATACTCATTGATCAAAATTTTCAACTAGTGACATGCAATGTCATTATTCATGATAAACTGGAGTCGGAATTGAAATTCTGGGCTTAGTTTTAGCGCGCACGAAATATTCAAATTAGAAATTGAAAACGTATTCCTCAAAGGACGCGGAGTACTGCGTTTCTTAAAGTTAATGCTGTTTCTGAAGGTACACGATAATTATGATTCATACGAAGGGCAAACGTGGTAGAGTCGACAGAGTAGGCAAACATAAATTCTGAGTTCGCGGAAAATCTGAATAGATCTCAAAGTGATATCACAAGAGCTTGGAAACTTTTTTTGAAAACAATCTACGAATGTTTCCCAAGTAACGATGTTGTAATCTGAAATGTCCGGCCGAAGAATATAATTGTAGGACGCCCACTGTAGCGCGTTATCTTGTAAGGTTTTAGTTTAAACTAACAAAGTTTTATTTTAATTGCCCCTTTCCTATGATTTCTTATTTCAACTTCCCGTTAGAATGAGCGCACGTTTCAGCTTTATGCTAATATGAAGTGGAGCCAAATTTTGGCATTGAAACGGTAGCGAGGAACTACTCAGTGTGAGAGAGCTTTTAGTCTCAGATCACTGCTGCTTTGTTCGACGTTCGCCTGACTAGTTAGTATTTAAATTCTAAGCCTTAGCGCTGTTACTCTATTACTTATTGAAGTAAATCTAAGTGCGTCAGTATTAGTTAAATCTTGCCATGCACCATTTAGCATAGAGGCCAACCTCGCGTTCATAACTCTGTGAGCAACGACGATTTAATTTCTATTTAAATTTAGTTTAAATTATTTGATTGTTCACTTTAGACCCATTTGCGGTCATTATTTTCTGTTATCCCTCCCGAGTGGAGAATGGCTGTAAATATAGTGGTTTAATAAAAGAGGATTTTAAATCCTCCTTACGTGTAGTTATTCTACCACTTAATCACAGCATTCTACCACAGAACATAGCTGCATTCAGCTCCCTGTTCAAGATCAGGACTTAGTTTACTTCACGAATATGTTCGCCAAGAGTATGCGCCGAACACTCAGTCCTAACAATCTACACTGAGGAAAAAAAAAAAGGAAATTCTATATCTCCCGTTCTACTGGGCGGATTGACGAAATTCAAATTGCGTTTTTCATGTCTCGAAAGCGCGACTTAAGGATATATATTAGATTTATATACCGCATCTTTTCTAATATAAGTGTTTTGACACAAAATCGGACTTTTTCTGAAACGACATGCCAATTTTGTTTTCATATTTCAATTCTACGACTGAAATTATGCCTAAATATTAGATTTTGTAAATTTTTCTGTGAAATCTCAAGAGAAATTCAAAAATTTTTCTTAGCGTGTTTTTTTCGGTTTTCGCCAAGAATAATTTGCTAGGCGAACTTCTTAATTTATGGCAACTTATTTTCATTTTTTTTTTCATTGCAGACGAGCGAAAAAAAGTTATCGTTCATATTTTCAAATAATTTTAACAAAGTGCTTAGACCATATTTGTGTTATTATCGCTTTTAAGAAACATGCCAAATTTCAAAGCGCGCATATATGTAAATTCATGAGGAAATTTCGAATAAAAAACTCTAATTTTTTGCATGTATGCTTAGAAATACATCTACTTTAAGACGATGGTAAACATTTTGTAGATTATAATTCAAAATGTTTTCGAAAAATTTATAAAAATTATTTGAAAACATAAATTTTAAAAATAAATTATAAAAAATAGGTAAATTATATTTAGAATGAACCTAAATTTTGAAATATGAAAGAAGGAATCGAGTAAGTTTAGAAAAAAAAAAAGAAATGTTAATAAATATATATGAAATTCAATTTACATTGAGGAGCTAAAATTTTGAGAGCTAATTTTTTAAAAACTAGTCGTGCGATTTTTATAAAATTTGGGAGTTTGGCATAATATGAGCCGTAGAATCGAAATATGGAAATAAATTGGCATGTCATTTCAGAAAAAGTCCGAATTTTATGTCAAAATGCTTATATTAGAACAACGGTTTATATAAATCTAAAACATATTCCAATTTGCGCTTTCGAGACATGAAAAATGCAATTTGAATTTTATCAATCGGCCCAGTAGAACGGGAGATATAGAACTGTCTTTTTTTCCCCTCAGTGTACAAATTTCTAAATGCAAATAAATTTTACACGGCTTTTATAGGCCGTGTGAAATTTCTGTATAGTTTTGCAAAACAAAACTTCTGTAGAATTCGGTTTAATGAAGCTTTGTAATTTTGCAAAACTACAGTTCTGTAGAATTCCATTCCGTGAATTCTGTTCTGTGTGTGTTCTTTATAAAATGTATTTGTGATTTTATTGGCAAGCATTTCAATAGAAGATTACCTTTAAAGCTCCATGGGAATTTGTATTGAGCCTCTCTACAAACGCGTTACAAGGCGATGGTTTCAAACTCAGTTTGCCTTCATGCCAAATGCATAATCTGAAAAAAGCTGATAGGCCAGGTTTTTACTTCCTCGTAAGAAGTAAACGAATCGGTCGGAAGATTTTTTCCATCGGGACAACACGTCAGACTGCTCCTGAGCTCTCGACTGGAGAGACCTAGAAGGCTCTTGCACTCTGGGCTAGAAAGACCTAGAATGCTCTTGAGCTCTCAACTAGAAAGACTCTCGTTATCAGACCCTCACGTCTCGAGGACTGTAATTCACTTCAATACTGTTCTATGTTATCCATGAATTAAATATATTTATAAACAACTTCTCGTGATCCAATAAATTTGTTTTGAGTTCAATAATGCAGTAAGCTTCACAGAACCTCACAAACGTACCCAAACATTCCACGGAGTGAGATGATGCCACCAGTCATTGCTCCAAAAGCATTTCTATTTACAAAATGCTTTCTGCGGCCTTTTTTTAGACAGCGCTTGCTCGTGAATTGCTCCTATAGCGCATTGTGTTTCTCTGCAGTCGCAGTCGTTTGAGGGGTCAAATTTAGAACTAAAATCACACATATTCGCATTTTTGAAATGATGTATTAAGCGCCGCCGCTGAAGCCATTTTCATTTTAATTCGACCAAAATGTTTACGATTATTGCCAGTATTTGTTTCCCATAACTGTGTGTTGGTTAAGAACAAGAAACTTTTGACGTGCTTCTACTTCCTTCTTTAGAAATGACAGTCAATCTGACACTATTGATTGCAATTTTGTTCTGTACAAAACTGTAATAATAAATCCTATGATTATACACTGGTGTAAAATGGGAGGGGGTAAATTGCCATAAGAATTAAAATTAATATTACTACAAATTTTGTAGTTAAATTATTTTAGTAAAATTATGTGTGAAATTGTATTTTTCTGTATAAGATAACATAAAAGCATAACATTCTAAAGAAGCGAAGCTTTGCCAGAAAAGTAAGATTATAGAGGCAAGTCTATCTAAGATTGAGAAAATGGTTATATCGCTAAATTGGCGAGATACCGATAGACTGGTGAAAGCTTTGGCGACTAATGTTTGTCGCCAAATTTGGAAAAAAGTCACCAAACGTAGCCAAACTTGGCGAACATTTTGCGGCATTTTGGCCCGGTCTCTGCTCCATCGTAATGGGTATTGTAATTGAATGGCTGTAATTGATTTCATATGTAGATGTATCTAGCCCTCAAATGCCTTCCAGTAATTTCAAAAAGTACTAGAGATTTCTCGGTGGCAGGGAGAATGTATATAAAGACCGAGAAGAGCATCAGTTTCTGAGCAGCAGTTGTTGTTTAGTTAATCTTAGTTCGGCCCTGCTAAAAATGCCCCGTAGAAACCCATAAAATACTTTACAGGAATTGGCCTACGGGTAGCCGTAGACCAAATCCCCGTAAAAACGCACAGACTGAAACCCGTACCCGTAGGCCAAATCTCCGTAAATCCCGTAGAAAGAAACCCGTAGGCCAAATCCCCGTAAAAACCCGTACGACTGTACGGGTACTCGTAGGCCAAATCCCCGTAAAACCCACAGAAGGAAACCCGTGCAGCTGTATGGGTACTTGTACGCCAAATCCCCGTAAAAACCCATGCAACTGTACGGATACCAATAGGCCAAATCCCCATAGAAAACATAAACAGAAACCTGTAGAACATATTAGTACCATAAACGAAATCCCCGTAAAAACACATAATGCGGTGAAGAAATAATAACATGCAAATACTGTGTCGAACATCTTTTTACAGTACTTTATAATTAAATATAACACTTTAAATATTTTAGTACTTTATAAATGAAACAACACACAAAAATAGAACTGTAGAAGAATGTTTGCGTATTGGCAGATTTACCTTATAAATTTATTCACACACTCAACGTAAACTATGTACAGTTTGTACAAACAAAAATAGATCAGTTAATAGAATTGTTAAATTTGTAAAAGTACCTCACTGAGCTTTCGGCCGCTCCCGCCGAAAGCCAATCTCCAACTTACCCTTTTCGCGCCTAGAGCGCGCAACCTATTTTCGGGGTTACAGTTTTGGAGGACAGGCACTACAGTTTCTTCGAGACGCATTTTAATTTCGAAAGATAAATAGCATGCAAATAGGAATTGTATCATTCACTTTGTTTCAAGTTGACTTTAAACAAAATTAATCTACGGTTTCTAATCCAATCTGTAAACTTTCGTTTTCGGCCGCTTGAAGCCAAACAACATATGGGAAGTAATCTGTTGATTCATCACATCGGTGGTTCTTGATGTCATGTTATGCTGAATAAGCAGACTTATCTTTCTTCTAATCCTACTTTATGAATCAAAATATATTCACAAATACTTATGAAATTGTTGGGGCAATATTAGACCTCGTTGAACTCTCTCTTATCCTACCTCTATGTGACTACGCCTATTCGCTCTCTCACTATTGAAACTTTTTATTAAGTACCTCTATAACTTTTTTCACAAGAGTAACAATGACAGCCTAATCCCTTTCTCTTATTTATTAAATTCTTCTCCGACGCAAGTAAAGGAAGTATCGCGAAAAATTTCGGGTATCCTGTTTCAAAGAAAATATCCATTTTGACCGCTCTCGAACGCAATTTAACGATGTTTTTGCGTAACATCTGTACGTAAGGACAGAATAAAGGACTCTTTTCCCTTAAACGGGTTGTAAAAGGGTTTTAAAACGGGTTCAGAAGAGTTTTTTTCGTAACGTCTGTACATACGTATTTCGCATAATTCAAAAACGAGTAGCCTCAGAACGTCATCCCTGTTTGGTTGCAATCGGTGGCACCAAAGGTGTGCATATATATATACTAACTCGACTTCGTCAGTTCGTATTTTTATTCTCATATGATGGTAAATTATGCAAGTTTTGCTTTAAAAATGATTGAATTATTTGTTCTTATCTTTCGGTTAAGGTCTTTATGCATTTAGTCGATCTGTGTGCAATAGCTGTAAAATTGTCAGCAATTTAAAAGTAGTTTAGGTGTGGCTAAGCCTATTTTTTACCATAGCAAACATATTTGTTTACATTTGAAATTTACCAGAACAGTGAATTAAGTCAGTTTCTGCACTTTCAGTGCCTTTTTGCCGAATGGGACCAAACATAGTAAACTTTCAGTTTTGTGCACCGAAAATATGCCTTCTTGCCCGCGGGCCGAATTGCTTCTTTTTCCTTAGAAAGTCTAATTTTAATTGTAAAATGTATTGTCTTTTATCTGTTTATAACTGTATTTCGTGTTTTATGTTTTTCTGTGTTTTCTAATTTTTAATGAAGATGTTTTGAGCTTTTATGTACTTTTGCCTCGTTGCGAAATGAGAAGTGAATCAATTGAATGAGAAAAAAATCTCTAAGGAGATTCGAGGAAATAAGTTTAAATGAAATGCAGCAAAACATGCGTGCACCGCGTTCTTAACATACCTTCGTGGTGTAGTGGTCAGCACGCTTGGCGCGTATTCGAAAGGTTCGTGGTTCGAGTCCCGGCGAGGGCATTGCTAATTTTTCATCTCTCCTTCTTTCAAAAATACTAATATCCCTAGAATTTAATATTTCGTACAAGGTAGTCGTGTGTATACATCAGATATTTTTTATTTTCAACTGTGCAAAAAATGTTCTTGGTGTATAAATGTACTTCCAAACTAAACGATTATTCTTAGCCCAAAAATTCGTAACTGAGCTTATTTAATTTTTTACACTATAAGGTATTTCTCCCACCTTCTTCGCATACCTCCGTGGTGTAGTGGTCTGCATGCTCGACGCGTAACCGAGAGGTCCGTGGTTCAATTCCCGGCGAAGGCGTTGCTTATTTTACACCTCTCCTGCTTCTAAATAACCTAATGTCTCTACACTGGCGCCCGAACTAAAAAGGTGGTGGATGATGATTCTCCACCACCGCGATTTGGCGATTGGGTCCCCAAAACCCCAGTCGCCCTTTAAAAGGGGGAGTGTATAAGGTATTTCTCCCGCCTTCTTCGTATGCCTTCGTGGTGTAGTGGTCTGCATGCTCGACGCGTAACCGAGAGGTCCGTGGTTCCATTCCCGGCGAAGGCGTTGCTCATTTTTCATGTCTCCTACTTCCAAAAAATCCTAATGTCTCTACAACATGTTCGAGCAAAATTTAATAAAACTTGTCTCTTCCAATATTTCAATAAGGTTTATATCATATTATAAATTATTTAACTGAATTTGCAGATTTTCTAGTTTCATATGGCATTTTAAAAAATGTCAGGCTTTTTTAAGAAAGTATGGAAATTGTTATATACTTCCCATAGTCATTGTATTTAACACCTGAGCAATGTACAGAATGACAAATGCTAGTTAGGCGAAGTAGGGATAAGGCTCTCGTTTAAAAGACGCGCATTTTTTGAGAAATACAAATGCCATTTTGGGAAAATAATTAAAGAAAAAACTCATACAAAATGCGTAAATAAAAATGAAAGTTGTTCTAAACAAAATTTATGTCTTTCTTATGAAAACAACGTATGAAGTATATGGAATATGGAATGAGTGTATAAAATGTATGGGTTACATATGAACATACATTTGGCTTTCTATGAAATGTGTAGGAAATGTAATCGAGTATTTTAAAATGAAATGTTAATTGTTTCATGTATTGCAGGCAGTTTTCGGCATTCTGTATAGTCTACGGAATGCTAGCTTTCATATATTGCCAGCGACACATATACAAATAAACTGCTACAGTAGTTTGTAAATGTAACGAAACGCAGTCTGGAAAATGCTTTGCTGTAACAATAAACACATCTTCCTCACCTCTTGATAAAACAAAAATCCTTCATTTAGCAAGTTCGTTCGCTAACCGCCGGACCATGCTGCTCTGCAGATCCATCCTCTAGAGACGAGGGAGATTTATCGCTCGCACAGGTCAGCAATCAAAAGAACCATCTTCCTTCCTCTTTGCCGAGAGATAGATAGATGATGTCCGGTTGCCGTGTTCGCCCGAACGATGGTATTTGTAATCTGCCTGCATTCGTTTCTACGCAAGGACAGAACGAACTACATCAAGCTTGGAAGCATCCTTATCTCGTCCCCGTCGGCAGTTTTCGAGGACTGAAAACAGTTGAGTGACTGCTGTTCTTATCAGACGAAATTCGATCCCTGCCGAAATTATAAACCAAGGAATACTACAGAATTATTTTACTAGTTTAAGTGATTTCTTGACTTTGGCTGCTATCTTCACGTTTCGGTCATGAATCACTGAATCCATGATTGTTGGTCGATGAGATTTATTTGTCATTATTGAGGATATCAGAATCTGTCAAGTACCTGGGGTCGAAAACGTGCTTTATCTCGAAATATGTAGGTTAATTTATGAAATCGTGGAATTATGTTAAATTAAATCGGGATTGACGACATGTTTATTCATCAATATTTAAGAACTGCAAAATTTAGTTGTATGCCTGAATGAGGCAGGGAATAACATTCTTTCGCGTAAAATATTTCTGCACTAATATTCAAGATGTGTTAGTTCGTATAAAAATTTTGCAATAATTTTCAAAGTGTGTTAGTTCGCATAAAAAATTTTGCAATAATTTTCAACGCGTGCTAGTTCGCAAAAAATATTTTTGCAATAATTTTTAACATGTGTTAGTTTGCATAAAGTATTTTTGCAATAATGTTCAACGTGTGTTAGTTCGCATAAAATATTTATGTAATAATTTTCGACGTGTGTTAGTTCGCATAAAATATTTTTGCAATAATTTTCAACCTGTGTTAGTTCGCATAAAATATTTTTGCTATAATATTCAACATGCGTTAGTTGGCATAAAAGATTTTTGCAATAATTTCAACCTGTGTTAGTTCGCATAGAATATTTTTGCAATAATTTTCAACATGTGTTAGTTCGCACGAAACATTTTTGAAATAATTTTCAACCTGTGTTAGTTCGCATAAAATATTTTTGCAATAATTTTCAACATGTATTAGTTCGTATAAAATATTTTTGCAATAAGTTTCAACGCGTGTTAGTTCTCATAAAATAATTTTTGCAATAATTTTCAACGTGTGTTTGTGTAATAGCTTTGCCATTAAAAGGTACCATTTGAAAAATTGAACAGAATATTTATTTAAATAAGGTTAAAGCATATAATTTAACTCGGAGCAGAATATTCCTCCTACAAATTACAATTAGCGAGCACATATTCAACGCGGCAGATATTCAACTCGCTCAAATCTAGCAACCTCTCGGGAGAAGAGGCGAAACGCGCGAAGTGAGCCTTGCGGATCGCTAAACAGTTGCCAATCCGCAAGATTGTTGATGATTCTATTGACTAATCAATCATAAATCTGTAAACCGAAATCGAGCAACTGTCTGTGATTAAAGAGAAAGAAAAAGAATTTACATATACATTTAAACGTTTTACATTAACACTGAAGTTTCAATTAATATAAATATTTTCAATAACTACAACTACACATCATTTTACTGTGTGAACGTAGATAAACGCGGTATTTCCTTAACTTCACCTAACGATTCCAAATATTCTTATAAAAACATCTTAAAATATACCCATGTAAATATTACTTCAGTGACGAAGGTAAAACTGAACTTCCTAGTTTTATGCGTGAAGATTATTAATAAAAAACATTGTCAAAGTTTTTTCTGTTCATACCACCTAAAGAGGTATAAAATTCTATTTAGTTATATGAAAGAAAAACAAATATTACACTGAGTTTTTTCCCTTAAACAGATTCTATTAAAATTTCTTTATTTGAGGCTGCTGCAGCACAATTCTTATCCTTGAAAAAACATACAAACAAATTTACCACTTACCTTAAATGTCTTTTTGGAGGATGTGAATTCTTTACTTCCTTTTTTTTCATTGGCGCAGCCCAATATCCTTTGAATAAATCCAAACATACAAACAAATTTACCACTTAAATATCTTACAGAATAAATTTTTCCACTTTCATTTCAAAATATATAAATACCTTATTTGCAGAAAATTGTAAAATTAGTAAGAAAAGAAAAACTGCTTAATCACTAATTATATTAAAACTTGGGCGGATATGTGCAGGAAGTAATGTTCATAGATGGGATGTCTTGATAATGCACCCGCTAGATAGCTTTCTTCCTGAACAATGTTCTTTTCTAGATTATATTTCGTTAGGGCCCGTTGTTACAATCTGGACGATTTCTGAGCATTTCTGACTGTAAATGCTAGATTATATTATTATTATCATAGATCACTATAAAACGACCTATTGTGATCGGTCACAATTTTTACAGTTGAGCTGAATGTCCGTAGTTTGCGTAAGCTTCACCCTCTGTAGTCGTTTAGCTTTGATGGGATTTCGATTGTTTTTCATTCCCGTAACGTACGGAAAATTGCTATTTTTCTCCTTTGCTGTAATAAACACGCATCTACTCTGACTTGCGATGCGTCCGAATGAACGACAAACGGATCCTCTGGTGTTGGGGTGATCAAGTCCGTCGATTTTGCTAATCGCTCCTTCAGTTTTTGAAATGTTGGCTCATGAACTTCTCTCCATTCGAATATTTCCGGTTGCTTTTTTCCTCGAGTTCCGTGAGGGGCGGGTGATTCCTGCATACCCTGGTATATAATCGCGACAGTAATTACAAAATCCGTTTGAGATGGGGCTTCGTTTTCGGTGTTTCCAGTTTCTTGACTGCCTATATTTATATTTACATATTATTGATGTTTGCCTGATCCGAATGTGTCCTGGATATTTAATTTATGATTTTGCAAAACTACATTTTTCGAGTTGAAAGTAAATCCAAATGAGTCTGGTTAAATGAAAACTTTGTAAAGTTTATTCTGATTTTATTAACAGCGATTTTAAGTTATGCACCTAGCCTATCTTTCTAGTTTCAGCTTACAATTTCTCACCAGAATGTAATTTCAGAAACGCAGTGAATGCAAATGAGTAAGAGTACTATTTAACTCGATGTTTCACTGACTTCGAGAGAGAGAGTCTGATTTCCTGTCTAGCGCGCGATTCTCTTTTGGCTACATCTCCCTTAGCTATTACTATGCTCGGCCATACTTAAGGCCTTTGCTTGCCTTCGTCGATTTAATTAATATTTAGGGGCCAATTACTTATAGTCCTGATAGCTTCGGCTATACCTTCAGTTAGTTTTACTTAAGCTCAGTTAGTTTAATTTCATAATTATTTAAATTCAACCCCAAGTAGAGGCTTTCTGTATACTCCGAGTTAGGAGTTGATTGTATTTATTCTGAGACATAAAGGGTAGTTAACCCTTCTTAAGTCTTTAATGTTTGTTCACACAAACATTATTTGGTTGTTAGTGATTGTAGGGTTTAATTATTGAACATTGAATTAAATAACCAAACCCAGCAACTTGATCCAGATCTTGGAGATAAATCTTAAAATCGGTAGTAAATGTCGTCAATATAGGCTCTTGAAAATTGTTGAAATTCTTTTAATGCATTATTCAATACTGTTTGTAACATTGCAGGTGCGTTTCATAGAACAAAAGGTAGCATCTTAAGCTGATATTGATCTCGAAGAAAGAATTTTGAAGGATGTGAATTCGTTACTTCCTTTTTTTTCCATTGGTACAGCCCAATA
The DNA here is from genome assembly GCA_000611955.2 of Stegodyphus mimosarum. Classification (NCBI taxonomy): domain Eukaryota; kingdom Metazoa; phylum Arthropoda; class Arachnida; order Araneae; family Eresidae; genus Stegodyphus; species Stegodyphus mimosarum. The sequence continues at coordinate 327,464 of KK116139.1, forward strand.
TCCTTTGAATAAATCCAATATTGTTATGACATTTACCATATTACATCTTCCTATATTGACACCAAATAGATGACATTTTCTGTAGGAAAATCGCCCAATTTCGTCACTACATTCAATGCTCTATAGCAAAGATGGCCAAACTTCAAGACGATGGGAAACGCATGATAGATTTTTGTCAATGTTCGAGAGCCGCAATTCTAAATTTATGTCGTTTCAAAAATAATAAGACAGGTTTTGAATATAAAGAAACTTTAGAAGCAAATTAATGAATATAGGTTAACATGATTACATATAAATATGAATAAACACGTATCTACTGTTTTGTGTTCAGAAAAGTTAAGTTACCTCCCTCAAAAAGTTTGTAACTCGTTATACTGGGCAACTGAGCGTTTTCTCTTCAGATAAAGAAACCAAATATTTTCTTCTAATTTCCTTTATAACTCCCCGTTTATAATTATTGTTGTTTCATTTTAGTAGATGTAAAATGAATCGCAAGCATATTCATTGGTCTATAATTATGTAAAAAATGTTATTTGAGTAAATTGCAAATCATTATTTAAAAGAAAACTTGAGTGTTTTTTTAACTCGCGAGCAGTCTTTTAGAAAGGGTAAATTAAATGATTCACGTCAACGCACGCTGCAGAGAAGCTGTTATTCGAGAAAGAATATTTTTTTAAAAATACGCTATTAATTTGTTTAGTCTTTTGATTGAAAGGTAATTTTGTTTCTCCACACAATTAACATAAAGACCAAAATACTGAGATCATTCGAATCCTTGGATACTATCCTAAGAATTCGTCAAACATTTCTTCCCCGAACTTCGGAATAACTAATTTTACTGATGTCCAGTATAGAAGAATTAACCGAAAACTAATACGATTGCAATTTCAGTGGTGTTTGAGTAATTAGTATCTTTCTTGGCGGCCCTGACCAATACAGTATTTCAGCGTGACGTCCAACGGAATCTGCCAGAATGTTTTAGTAATCAGTACAATGCACATCATTGATAATGCTCGAAACTACGCACACTGGCAATGATTTAGAAGCCCAAGATCAATATTTTAATAGACAACCTTTGGCACGGATAACTGTTCTGATTCGTTGGGGCATCGAGTTTATATACTGAAGTTCATTTACTTTCAGATAATATCATGCATTTACTATGCAGCATTTTAGATCTCACAAACTAGATGAAAAAGAAGGGGGCAATCGGATGTGTCTTTCTACCATATCCCACACATTTTCCATGGGGTTATGAGATATCCGGGCTACGCGGTGGCCAGCAATGGTATTGGAAGTCAGATTGATGTTCAGCGAATCAATTTTGAACCCTTCTGGCACCATTATCGCTCATGAACTATCCGTCGCCATCAGAGCAAAAATGCAACATTGCGGGGTGCACTTGATCTGCCAGAATGTCTAGGTATCTCATGGCTGTTTGTTTACTCTCGAGGAACACCAGAGCATCACTTCTATGCTAGCAGAACATGCCCCATATCATGATACTCCCACGAGACCCTTGCACAGTGCGAGTAAGGCTAGATATATTCATGGGTTCATGGGGTTTGCACGAATTGGCATTGAATGGTGCACTTGATCTGCCAGTACATTTAGGTATCTCATGTCTGTTTGTTTACCCTCGAGAAACACCAGCTGTTAAAATGAAGTGTGCCTGGGGTAATACGTTAATGAGAGAATTACACTAAATGAGATGAAATACTTTTATACTTGAAAGGTTAGCTAAGATTACGTTGTGTCCGAAAAAACCCATAAATACTTATAAATGCAAGATGAGATATGTGACCTAGGAAAGAAACATTAATTAACTCACCCAGAACTAGAAAAGCGATGCAGAATGATGACTACCAAAACTTCACACGTGACATTAATTTATTTTCTTATTTTCCTTTAATAAATATTAGTGAAACATTCATAAAAATTAGCCAGATAACAAAACTACACTCGCTGATGAATACACATTATTTTCACCAGATCTACGGTCTATACACATGACATGACGAATATCGCTTCACTCCGTAGAATATATCGAAACAAGATAATCGGTGTCCATCAGTTCAGAAAAAAGGTCCTGAGAACGTAAAACCGTGAAACATTTTTGAAGAGTACCAGATCAATGTTACCAAATCAAACCAACGTTACCAAACGTTACGTACCAGATCAAAGCTAGTTGACGCAATTACTTATTCGATGAACCATGAGGTCGATGAAATAGGACTCTAGTGAAGATATCTTTCACGCTAATCTCACTCACAAGTAGAATAAAAATAGCAGCTATCTTCACGAATTAGGAACTTTAAAAAATCTTATGGTTGTCTAGCTCACCTATCAGGTATATCTTCATGAAATTCCGCATGGCTTCAAGCATGGTGGCAGGAGAAAAGAAACAGCCCGACATCAGCGCGGCGGCAGGAGAAGGAACAAGTCGAGACCCGAACTCCAAGCGCAGAAGAAGGACAGAAACGGCTGGGGAAGTCCTTTCAGAGGCTGCCTGGATTCGATAACAATTATAAACGATGTGGAAATACAAAGTACAGGCTTGCCTGCACATTCCGTCCAGCCAAAGAAGAAGGAACGCCGCACAGCTCACAAAATGATAAATCACAATCAATCACAACACTAACTGCAGGTGAGATTTGGCATCACATTTGAAATCTGTAGAAATTACGTTAATTAGGATTTCAAAATCTGGCATAAATCCGATATCAACAAATATTAAATTATCAGAATTTCTTTGTCTGGCATAACATTTGAAAAATTCGGGGATAAGCTGCTACTCATGTGGCATAAGATCAAAATCAAAACTATGAACTAATAGATACAATGCATATTTCACATACTTTAGCATACAACTTCACTAGCATCTGTAGACGAATTACAATTGTAACTTAATACCTATTACTACATTTCATACAATCCGTCATTGTTACTCACAACTGTTCATCAATTTATAGCATCTCTTATTTAACAATTTTCGAACCATGTCACCTTTATAAAATCTCCCAAATTTGCCCTTAAATTCTTTACTAAATGTGTAAGATTCATTACTCTACAATTTCGTTTTCTTTTACAACTTAATTATTTCAAATTACTCAAATTTGTTTTGATAGCAAAATTTTCATATAATAGTATTTCGAAATGTAATTCTGGTCTTCTGACAGGTGTGATGGGAATATTGGCCGATTTCGTTTCTGGACAACTGACGATTTTGACATGTTTTGCAAAATGTTTCAACGTCTTACGCTAATCCAAGCTAACCAAAAAAAGGGACGAATATCGGATCCTCTTCGTTGTTTTCCTTATTCCAAAACTGCTCCGAAAGTAGGACTATGTGCTAATTCCAACACCTGCGTTCTTATACTAATAGGAGACATCAGTTGAAAAAGTCTGTCCTAAAATTTTTTCTTGGTGATGTAAAAGATGATCAATCAATAAATAGTTCATCTTTTTTCCTTTAAATAACTTCTATGGCTGTCTCAATGACGAGCAATTCCGCTGCTGTCGTTGTAGATTTTCAGTTGCCAAAGCCTGTGATTATGTTCACGCTCGCCTTCTCTCCTTCGATTTTTACTTCCTTGTACGAAGGAAAAGGAAGTATTGTAATCGCGAAAATTTTCGGATCTTATATTTCAACGAAAATATCCATTTTGACCGCTATCGAATGCAATTTAATGATGTTTTTGCTTAATATCTAAACGTAAGGACAGAATAAAGGACTGTTTTGCCTCAATAAAATTATAAAACTGATTTAAAATGTATTCTGAAGAGATTTTCTCGTGACGTCTGTGCGTACGTACGTACGTATGTATGTATCTCGCATAACTCAAAAATGAGGAGCCTAAAAACGCTGAAAATTTGTATATATGACTGCTATAACATGTAGATGTACACCTCGTATTTTGGTTGCAATCCGCCGCACCAAAAGTATATAAATATATGTATATATATATCCACTCTGTTACACGGCTCAGTGAGCTCAGTTTCTTTAATCTTATAAGTTTGTAAATTGTGCATTTTTTTTGCTTTAAAAATGATTGAATTATGTTATTCTTGTCTTTCGGTTACGAGTTTATGCCTTTAGTTAACTTGCGTGCAGTAATTGTGGAATTATCAACAATTTAAAACTTTTTTAAGTGCGGCTAAACCTAATTTTTGGTTATGATAGCGGACATATTTGTTTACATTTGATACTTAGCAGAATAGTGGATTTGTCGCCAATCTAGAGCAAATAAGCTTCTCAACAACAAAGTAACGTCTCCTTTTATTATTACGAAATAAATTATGCTTGATTCATTCTGGAATTATCATTTAAGTTATTAGTTTGTTTTGCGTACAAACTGTCATTTCAACTGCAAAAACTTCTTTTTAATTGTATTAACTGTATTTGGTGTTTTATGTTTTTCTATCTCTTTCAATTTTTAATGAAAATATTTCGAATTTTTATGCATTTATGCCTCACCGAGGAAGTGAGAACTGAATGAAATAGTAGGGCATGCGCATTAGATAAGCGGCGCTGAATCGTCTGTGAAAAGCTTTTTCATTTTTTATTTGTTTAAATTCTTTTATATATCGTTTTAGATTTATTATAGTAACTGAATAGAACTTGTGGTAATTCTTCAGATGCTATAATGTTTGTGCACTTTGAGTTATAAAATGAATGGGATTAACGCTGTTAAATGAACCTAGCCCCGATAGTGAACTTTAAAGAGTGCATGTATTCTATTGTGGTTTATGATAGATGATATGTAGATAAAATTCAAAATTCGTTAACTGTTAAATCAATATGTTTAAATGAAATGCAAGAAAATTGCTTATAATTGAATATTTCGTACAAGGAAGTCATGTGCTGTACATAGCAGATTTTTTTATTAAAAAATTTTACGTTCTCCTTTGCTTGTGTTTCGGCGAAGAGACTCAGTAAATTTCCTCCTTCAGAATAATTTCTTTCTAAAATGTCGGTGTTTGATTCTTCCCCTGCACGATTAATCAACAGTTCGTGTATTTCTGGCGTTGTTAAGCAAGGCGCATTTAACATTTAGCTGATCATTTCCAGGTGACAGATGACATAGCAATTAATGCAACTGCAAAATTAAATAAATTATTTCCACATTCATTATTATTTCCATTTATTATTATAAAATAAATTACTATAATTAAACGGCAAACTTTTGCTTCTATCGGCTGCTGTCTGAAAACAGAGGTTAGAATGACTTTCCTGTCTTCTAAATCTGGATTGAGTGTCGAATATACGATCATTATCTGCGTTCGTGAGTAGCTTCGATTTTCTCAGAGTTGATAAAAACATCTACTTTTTGGAATTTTGTTTTAAAGAAAAAGAAAATCCTCGTGAACCACAAAGTATCGCACAAGGCTTACAAATCGTAAGTAAAAAAAATCTTAACTAATAACATCAACTTTCAGTAATACAGTAAAATCAAACACAAACACACACACACACACACACACACGCACGCACGCACGCACGCACGCACGCACGCACACGCACACACACGCACGCACGCACGCACGCACGCACGCACGCACGCACGCACAAAAAAAATAAATAAAATAAAAAAATTAAAAGAAATAAAAATGTACTGAAATCATTTACAATGTTTAAAATAAAAGTCTACGAAGTCATCAAAAGCTCGGTAGGCCGAAGCTGAAGATACAAAATCATAACATTTCGGCGGCCAATGAATTCCAATTAATTTTAATCTGCATTTCGATAGATTTCTTGCATTATCGAGCAGTGGACAGTCAAAACGCAGGTGGCTGAACACTTTACTGAACGCCAAGATTGCAATAATACAAATTGGAAGATGTCAGCTTAAACCGTTCGAAATAAAGGTTGAACTTACCATGTCCAGACAAAAATTGCGTAACGTTAAAATTGAACAATAAGTCCTTACTTTTCAGTTTTTCAAAAAACGTTGGGAAGAAGTTTTTTGTAACAGCTCCCTTATCAGGAGATGTATAATAACAATTCTATTATTCAATCATTTTAGCTTTGAATGTCTTTTTAAAGTACGACTTTGGAATATTTACAGCAACATTAATATAATTTTTAATTGCATTCTGAGCAAGCCAGTCAGCTCTCTGATTTCCACAATTACCCCAGTGAGCACGGACAAATGCAAAAAAACACTGAAATACCTTTTTTCTGCATATCTCCGAGAGATTGCTGTATATTATATTAATATCATTACAAGATGAGATATTTTTAAGGCACTCGAGGGAAGAAAGTGAATTCGAACAGATTAAGTAGCTGGAAACATATCCATCCTGGCTAAGTATCCACTTAATAGTAAAATTAATCCAGAGAAGCTCGAAAATAAAAAAAGTACATTCATTTCTAATACAAAATTGGCGGTAGTCAATTTCAACACCACATTTAAAAATAACATAAGCAAAACCAAATTTATCATTAGTCTTACTACCATCCGCGTAGCACAAACATTTGAGAATGAATTTTCATTAATTTCCATACTATTTAATTTTTGCAATGGTTGGACAGTATAATTCAGGTCGTAGCTGGGATGAGTCTACTTTAGCTACTACAGCTTCTTCTCTCGGTATTCTGTTTGAATTTCTGTAAGTTCCGGGATCATCTTTTTCCTCCTTCTTTAGTGTAGTTTCATTCTTTCTTCTTTTGTCTGTGTAATCTCTTGCGAAGTGTTGACAGCTTCCACAAGTATAACATTCTTTTCTTCTTGCAGAAAATACTTTTCGTCTTGAATATTCTCTTCTCATTTTGTGGAGGAATCTTGTATACATGTTATATCCGTGAATCTCGGCGGTCGTTTAGTTTTATTTCGAACTTCGTGGAAAGATTTTTGTTTCGCTGTCAAATAGAGCTTCACGTACTTCTTGCGACTTCAACCCTTTATTTCCTTAAAGTACGACGACCTGTGCTGCCGTTTCTCCATCTAAATTTTAAATAATTTATCGAAAATAATTAACTCCTTGAATGTTTCGATATCGTTTACTTCTCTTGATTTTCAGTGATATTCCCAATGTAGTGGTGGAGCAAGCTGGATATGCGTATCGCCGAAATAGCTCTTCTAAAACTCTCTGCACAGGCCTCAAGGAACGGATTGATATTCGTTTAAAATCACAGTTTTCAATTTTTTTTTTCATTTTTTTAATTCTATAGATCTTCTTTTATATAGACGAGGAAATTTGAAGCTCTTTCTCCAATTAGTTTCAATAACATTATAAGGTATTTCTCCCGCCTTCTTCGCATGCCTTCGTGCTGAAGTGGCCAGCACGCTCGACGAGTAACCGAGAGGTCCGTGGTTCGATTCCCACCGAAGGCATTGCTCACTTTTCATCTTTTCTGCTTTTAAATAACCTGATGACTCTACAACTGGCGCCCGAACTAAAAAGTGGTGGATGATGATTCTCCACCACCGCTATTGGGGCCCTTAAACCCCAGTCACCCTTTAAAAGGGGGTATATAAGGTATTTCTCCCGCCTTTTTCGCATGCCTTCGTGGTGTAGTGGTCAGGACGCTCGACGCTTAACCGAGAAATCCGTGGTTCGATTCTCGGCGAAGGCGTTGCTCATTTTTCATATCTTCTGCCTCCAAAAATACCTAATGGCTCTACGACATGTCCGCTTTGAAGGTCTTCTCAAATTTTTTGTGCCTAAATGCTCTTTCGTTGAAATCGAAAAATATATCCCATGCTTCCGCTTTCTCTTTGGTACTGGTACAGTCAGCGCTTCTATTCCTTTGATCAGCTTGTCGAGGAAAATTTCGGTTTCTCAGCCGATGTTTTGGATTGAAGGTTTCGGACTTTTACCATTTTAAGTTACTCCAGTCTACACTAATTCTATTTTGTGTTCGTTAATTCGATTCTTACTCTTTTCATTCTCTCTTCTTCCGTTTGTAGTCTTTCGGTTTCTTGTATTCGTCTTCTGTTCCCATTTCGATTCATTTTCCATGATGACCTCAGTCATTTAAACGTGCAAAACAAATGGATGTTTCTAAAATGTAATGTTAAACCCAAAGTCATGTTTATTCTTCAGAACAAATATTTGCCCCCATACAAATGGAAGATTTGCCGCATCGAAAGGTTAGTTAAAGGTGGGGACAACTTTGCTGGAGTGGTGTACATCGAAACAGTTAATGGAATGGTAAAATGAGGCATCACTCGAATTTGTGTATTACCTGTAAATGATAATTAGTCTCTTCGTGATACAGTAAGTCTGGTATAGATTGCAATAGCGCTTTCTGAGCTTGAATAATATTTCTTTAATTGTTATATTTATTTATAATATGCTTTATCCTTAATTTTTATTCGCATACATATTTTTCAATTTTCTAATATGTTCATGTGTTATAAGGTATTTCACTCGCCTTCTTCGCGTGCCTTCGTGGTGTAGTGGTCAACACGCTGGGCGCTTATTAAAAAGGTCCGTGGTTCGAATTCCGGCGAGGGCACTGCTCATTTAATCATATCTCCTGCCTTCAAATAACCTAATGACTCCACACTGGCGTCCGAACTGAAAACGTGGTGGATGATGATTCTCCACCACCGGGATTTGGTGACTGCGTTCCCTGAACCCCAATCGCCCTTTAAAAGGTTTTTTAAAGGTAGGCAATGGTATTCTCCCGCCACCTTTGCATGCTTTTGTGTTGTAGTGTCAGCACGCTGGGCGCGTATTCCAGAGGTCCGCGTTTCGAATCCCGGCGACGGCATTGCTCATTTAACCATAGCTCCTGCTTCCAAATAACCTAATGACTACAGTGCCACTGTATGTATTTTGAAATTTTCAAAATTTCAATGTGGGAGTATGTTAGGAAATGTATGTAGGAACGCCTCCACCGACTTGTGTGTGTATGCCCTCTAGAGGCAATAAAGAGTCAGTATGAACTCTATATAAGTTTGTTCAAGGCGGTATGATTCAGTAACAAGCGTAGCTTACTTGGGTAATCAACGGCTCGCTTACTAGTAAAATTTAAGTTTTCAGTTACAGCCCGCTCTGAGAATTTCTTAACAGGCTCTACAGAAAGGCTAAACGATGAAAAAAATTTCACTGACTCTTTCCATTAACCGAGAAGTGAACGAAAAGCAAGTAATAAACTAATTACATAATTGTTAATGGTAAGCAGGGATTAGCATTGAGATTAATAATCGGAACCGAAAGATACGAATTGCCTTCGAGTAATCTAATTTGTCAACAATAAACAACAAATGGAAAATTTGGACCAATAATATGGGAATAGAGCAGGGGTTTCCAACCCTATGCCCGCGGACATCATGGCGCCCGCCGATCGTTTAACATGCGCCCACCGTTGTGCGATCACAATTAAAAGTTTTTAGTTTTTAATAAAATACTATGTGAACGTTTTGTCATTTTTATTGATGAAGAAATTGCGTCCAATACAGATACCAGCACAAAGTGTGAGACCGATCTCTTTTTTTTTTATGTTCATGTATTATTAATTCTGTCCAATTGTAAATTCACCTTGAAAACTTAAATGATGCCCGCCGTCCAACATATATTCTAGAATGTGCTCTTAGGAACAAAAAGGTTGGGAACTCCTGGAATAGAAGATTAAGAGTTTCGTGTCTCCGAACAAGAGTTACACTTTCTTTAGTGGGAAGTTTTAACGCTATCCTTCATTCCGAAATACACAGGAAACCATATTGGAGAGGAGAATTATAGAAATTGAAAGAGTTCATATATGTATGTAGAGACATTAGGCGGAGACATAAAAAATGAGGAACATAATCGAACCACGGGCCTCTCAGTTATACGTCGAGCGTGTTGATCACTACACCATGAAGGCATGAAAAGAAGGCGGGTGAAATACCTTATATGTAGTCCGAAAAGAATTTATGTATCGAACAGCGAATTTTATTATAAGTAGGGAATGGTGAACAAAAGTTTAACTTACAATACGTGAAGTTTTTTAACTGACTGATGGAAAGAATGGAAGAAGTACGAAGTTCTATCACTTCGTCGAAACTGAGGTGAACAGAGAGCGCTAGGGATTTCTTTGCTTACCATTTCGCTCGAACATTCTCGAATTTCTCCATGTTGTTCTCAAATAATACCATGAATCGTAAGCGCATTCAGTTGCAGTTATCACACATATAGTTGTTTCATACGAATAACTGTTTCGAACAATTTTTCTGCCTGGTTTACTACTGAAAGAATGACGCGCGGTTTTGTCCTTCCTTTCCAAATAAATTGCAAGTTGTTCGTTTCCAACCGATCCGCTATCACCTTCGAATGCTATCAGCTTATTTGTAATGGAAAACGAGTTTCCTCTTTTCATGTTAACCCCAAAGTGATCTCTGGTGACTGGCTGTCGTGACAAAGCAGAAAAAATGTTCCAAACTG